>VXBT01002173.1:178718-497623 GCA_013400235.1 Oriolus oriolus | reverse complement strand
AGCCCGCACCTGCCCCTGATTGAAGTTAATTGCCCTGAGGAGCCGCCCCCTGGGCCCACCCGCCCCATTTCAGTGTGGGCAGCGCCCAGTGCCCTCTTGCTTGCCCACAGCACGGCCCGGCCTGGCAGCCTGCTGAGCCCCGTGTGCTTCCCGGGACAGAAGGTGAGGGAAGGCTGACAAGGAGAGTTTGCTTTTTCATGAGGGAATAACTTGGGGCTCTTTAGGTGAGCTGTATAAATCCGGAGGTCGCTGGGCTTTGTGAGGCTCGCAGAGTTTGTTTGCTCTGCTCCGTGGCCCAGCACAGTTCTTTTGGGCTCTTCTGGTGCTTTGCACCCACTGGGTGGGGTTGTTTGGGTTTTTTCACTTTTCCTGGCGTGTTAGGCCACCTGCACCACCCCCCTCGTGCCTCAATGGCCTTGCCGCTGCCTGCTGAGGTAGCTCGCAGGTGTGGGAGCCGTGAGGCGCCGCTGCCCTCAGGGGCTGGGCCGACGCTCCGGCTGCCCCCCCCAGGGTCCTTGGGAGCCGCCGGGAGCGTGTGCTGGGGGAGGGAGGGTTTGGGGGGTCCTGTGAGCCCCCACATCTGCGAGCTCTTCAGTGCCACAGTCTCCTGACTCCAGTGGCTTCCCTGCAAAGCTTCTCTTTTGTGACTTTTACCTGCTGCTTTGTCCATCGGTTTCCTGCCCACCTTGAGACTGGTTAAAGAGTATTGAACTACTTTTTGTTGCGTGACTGAGATTTAGCTTGCATTTGAGCTGGCTATTTCTATGGCAACGTGTCAATGAAATTATGCCATGAGCATGCTTGGGTTTCTGAAATGCCGTTGTCCAAAACAGTCCTTTATTTAAGATGTGAAATGTCGTCCTTGTTTATTTAAAATTTTTTTTTACTGTAAATAATAAGAAGTAAATTTGGTTGTTTGAATTGTTTTATGCATTGAATAAATATTAAAGGAATAGTAGCAGCAGGATGGGGAAGCGGCGAGGTCTGAATATAGAGATTACTTTAATTAAAATCAGTGAGAGCCTCTGATTTCTCGGACATTTTAAATTACATTGAGCTGCAATGTAATTTAATTTTCAAGGCGCTTAAGTAGTCCATTCTTGAGTATTGACTGATTATCTTTTGCCCCATATACAGAATTGGAATGACTATTTACCTTGTTGCTGGGAAAGTGAGTACTGCAGCGCAGCTTCTGCTTTTCAAAAATGTTTTCAATCAGTGATCAAGCCAACATCATTTACTATAAATTAATGGAATAAAACTCTAATGGCTGCAGTAGGTTAATAGAAATGCAGTTAAACCATGCACCAAAATCAGCTGCCTTGTATAAACTCTTAAAGCACATCAGGAAGAGGTTCAAGAGTCCCAATTTAACTTGTAATTTTGCAATTTTATGTGCACACACATCCATAAGGGAGCAAATCAGCTCTGTACAAACACGAGAGTGCAGAGCAGGAGATTTTGAGGAAGTGCATGATTTCAGCATAGCTAATTTGTCATCTTCACAACTGAAATTTGGCTCTCTGAAACACATATCTTTATGTAGAAAGTAATGGCAGTTCTTTCACTTCCAAGACATATCTGTCAGAATTAATAACTGTCCTGGGAAGTTCTCTGTTTCTGGAGTAGAAAAAGGTTGTAAATCAAGCTTGTTTTCAGGCTGCTCATCACAGGGATCAAGTGCTGAAGCATTACAACAGTTACCTGTTCTCATTATATGTGGGTCAGCTGTGTGGCTTTTTGGTCTAAATTGGACTCACCTGTGGTTTCAAAGTTAATCACCATATCTTAAATAGGTTTACAGCTGGTGCTGTTGCTCAATAAATATAGTCAGCTTGTGTTTTTTCATAAAATACCAGATGAATTTGATCTATGATCTAACCTCTCAAATATTTTAAATTATTATTGTGCTATATCATAGGAAATTTCCTGTTTATTTGAGCTAATTAGGTACTTGAATTTAATTGCAAGTGTGACTTTTAGCATGTTCAGAATATTTTTGTATAATCTAGAAATGAAAATGCCAGAAAAGCACTTAGTATTTTGAACATATTCATCTTAATGGCTGATTCCCAGTCTATAAAAATGTAAAAGGAAATTGTTTTAAGCCTTGAAAAAGCCATGCAGTATGTAGCTGTGGAAATAATTTCAGAAGCTTTCAACATTTACCATTTTAGTATACACAACATCTTGAGCTGATGCAAAGTATTTTTACTGTCATGAGACTACTGTGCTTGCAAGATGGAGAAATTTTTCGTCCTTCTTGGAAGAAAAATAAATCCAGTGCACACATTTTTTCCTAAGTTGTGGGTTTTTTACAAGATTCACTGGCAAAAAAATATTCCTGAAGGTGCTTACAGAAGAATAGCTGAGATAATCTGTACTGGTTCTATGAGAACTGAAACACCTTAATTTTCATGTCATTTTCTTTTTGATGGAAACAGTGGCTGTATGTTGTGGTTTTTGAAAGGACTGTCTGTAGTGTTACTCCATTGGGCATCTCACGTATTCTGACCTTTGCTTCATGAGGTGAATGTTGGAGCGCAGTGCTCACAGGGAAAAACATCCTGGGAAGATCCTTTAAATTATTCCTAGCTTTCAGATTAATTCCTTCACTGAGCCAGGGTAAAACCAAATGGCAATGATTGTTTGGGAGCTGTGGTTCATGCAGCTGCACCTCTTGTTGCTCCAAAGCAGTCAGGCTGGGGGACTTGGGTGTAAAGGGGAGGGGCCTTGGAATACCTGCTGCAGGTGAGTGGCTCCAGTGCGAGGAGATGCTCTTGGCCAGTAGCTGTAGTTGATGTTGACTAGAGTTTGTATGCCAAGGAATGCAGAGCTAATTACTGTGCTGTAATGCAAATTAGGGGAGGATAAATATAGTAGGAAAATGAATCCATGGGCACTCTAGTCTTGGAAGTTCGGAGGGTTTTGACAGAGGTGTGCACTGGGAGAGAGAAGGGATGAGTGAGAAGCCTCATGCAAAGCTGAGGTGACAATATAGGCAGTGGCTGCCACATGCCTGATGCGGGTCAGGAGTGGGGCACTTTGGAAGGTGCAGCAGGGCTGGGCCCTCTGTGCCCAGGAGGGATACAGATATAGCACACCATTGTCCCTTGGGCATGGGAGCAGCCCCGTCACCACCTTTTGGGAGCCTTAGTTTGTAATTTGGTTTACAGAATTGTGGTGGCTTGTGCTACACTTGGGCACTTCTCACAAGTTTAGTTTTGAACGTGATACTGGTGCTTGTAGTGACTGATCTGTCCATCCAGACCATGTTGCCTCTATGATTCCACTGTGCTTTCTGTTTCTAGGATAAAATCTCTCATCTGGAATAGAGAATCAGTAATTCCCCTGCCTTTATGATCCTGCCATGGTTTCCCCTCAGCTGTCCTTTTGCAGCAGAAACTGCAGATGGTTAGGGCTGTGTTGGTTGTTTCTCCTGCCCTTCCCTGCCCTGAAGTGCTGCCCATCTGCCCTTCCAAGCGGTGGGTGAGAACATCCTTCGTGCTCTTTCTGCTGGTACTTCCGTGATTCCCGGTGTTCAGGGCATCTGGTTTCCTCTTGAACGGTCTCCCCCAGTACTGATGTATTACAGTTCTATACTGGAACTTCCAGGGGTAGCATCCTGGCACGGGCAGCTCTGCTGCTTTCCAAACTTTTGAGCTGCTCAGACAGATTCTATGTGGAGTCCTTCCAAGCTCTGCCCCTGGTTCTTGACCTTGTGACCTGCCTGCTCCTTTATTCTGAAGTTATTATTAAAAATGTGGTGTGGTCACAATTTTCGACTTAAATTTTGCAGGTAAATGGAGGTTTTTATTATTACTTCTGTGCATCCAGAAATTGTGAGTCCATTGTGCTTTCAGCTCTCTCATTATATTTGTTGCTCTTGATTGATTCATGCATTTATCCATGCCTTTTTTATTCCCCTCTCCCTTACTTTAACATAGAATTTATGACATTATGTCTAAATAAAGAGATTTAATCCAAATTGATTTGATTCCAAGTCAAGGGTTTTTATGTTTCAGAAAAGGTTGTCCATTTTTTTTTTTTAAATCTCTATTTAAAGTTTTGCCTAGGGCAGAGAGAGGTATTGGGGGTGTTGGAAACCTTGAAAAGTTGAGTTTTTTGTGTGGTTCCAGTTCCACCAGGTTAAAATTGTTTTCCATCAACCTGATACTTCTTGTACAGAGATGCTTTGATAAACACTAGGCCTTTAGATGCTTAAAGGAGCCTTTAATCGTTTGAGGTTCATTTTTTCTTTATTGTGGCTCTTCTGTAGCAACATATGCTTGTATTCTAGATGCTTTTAAATTCAGCAGTTTTCCTTTTATCTGAATGGCTTCAACTTTATTTGTGTATTTTCCTGTTTTCCTTTTATGAATCACAGTATCCAATTTTATAAAGCATTATCTTGGTCTCTTATCTCTCTGTAAAGTGCTAGGTGATACCTTGTATGCAGGATGTTTTATTAAATTGAATTTGTTTGCTTTGTGTTACACCACATATCATTTGGTCTCTGTAAGTCCTATCCTAGGCAGGCCTGTCTCTCCTTCCCATCCCCTGCCTCCCCTAGCTTTTAATCCAGGTATGTCTCTGCTGAGAGGCTTTGCTCTTGCCCAGCTCTTGTGAGCAGTGTCAGACATGCGTGGCTTTGTGGTATTTCCCTAGTGAACACACTTGTGCTCTTTTGTAGCTTCCATCAGAGTAGAAAATTCTTGAGCTTGGGTTACAGATAGCGGTGGAGGCAGCAGCAGCTCAGAGCAATGTTGAGCAGGTGAGAAGAAATGAGATCTTCCTGAGGAGAATGGAGGGGCCAGGAAAGATCAGCAATTGCAAGCCCAGGGCAGGCAGAATCAGAAGGCAGGTGGTTTATTTACCAGTAAAACATTTTCTTCAAAAAGATAACCTTGCTTTTTTTCTTATTCTAGCAGAATGGAACAAAATAGGCCAAATCTTCCTTCACTTTTCTGTTTTTTAAGCCTTTTCATTCTCAGCAGCATTAGATTAAAATTTCTTGAGTACTTTTAGGAACTACTTGAGCTTGAAAAGAAAAGAAACCCAGCTTGATGCTTGTGCTGAGTTCGGGAACAGAGCAGTTGTGCTATGGAGTTTATGGAAGTGTAAATAGAATTTATACAAGTATAAACTGTTCAAAGGGAGACTGCCTTTCATAATGACAATGGCTTTCGAAGCCAGCAAGTGCCTTCCTCTTAATTTCAGAGTAACAGTATTTCTTGGTCTCTTGGTCATTGCAGTGTGTCCTACTAAGTAGTTACAAAATTACTTATCTTTATTTCACAACTTCACAACATTTTCTTGTATTTTTAGAAAGAACACAGCTCTAGGTTATAAAATAAGTATCAGAGCTAGATAAAGTAGCAGAAAATCAAACTCCATCCCTCAGTATGTGCTCATGTAGCAGAGTTGTTAAAATGTCCACCCTATTTTTCTCTTAAATCAGGTGGACAATAACACAATGAAAAACGTTTTCATATGTGTATCCCTTCTGCTGTCTAAATATCAACTTCCTGACAAAACAGTTTGCATTCTCATCATTGGTGTCCCTATTTGAAAACAGCGTCTGTATTTCATTTGTTAAATTTCAAAAACACTTTTGAAATGGAAATCAATCCCTAACTTAATTTAGATCTAAAATTGCTCGCATATCAGAACAGCCTGGTCTCCTTCAGGCATTTTATAATGAAGTACCAATTAGGGGCATAATTTAGCTTGTGAAATATACAAATCACACGGAATTCACATGTGCTATACAAAGAAAAACATGTGCAAGTACCAGATTTATGTGTTTCAGAAGCTAAATTGCCTGACATGGTAGTCCAGGCCCTCTATGTACTTGCCTCATTTTCATTGGCTTGTCAAGAATATGGAAAGGAATTAAAAAAAATAAAAATAATTTGTATTAAAAAGGGCAGGTGAATCTTCTGTGCATTTGTTAGTCTTATGCTGCAAAGATGTTCGCATAATTGTACTTAAATAGGCGCAGATTTTGAAGTAAAAAGCGGCCTTTTGGGTTCCAGGCCAAACTTAAGCTGTTAAAACATGATATTCCAAACACAAGGCACAGGAAATTTTAGGTCACGGTCATTTTACTGAGATTTCATTCTTCCTTCCACGAACCTATCTTTTTTGTTTGTTAAACTTGCGTGTCACCGCAAAGTAAAAAGAGGGTGAAGGATTGTCTCTGCCTTAGGCAGCACCTTGGCCATCATCCTGGGGATTTAGGCTGGGAGGTGAGCGCTCAAAACTTGATTTTGAGTTGAAAGGCTGACATTTTCAATTGTATCTTCATTATAGACTTGTATTTCTTTAGAGGCTTTTGTAATATATTTAAACACCGTGTAGTATTTCAATGAGTTCTAAAATCTGAATAGCGAAACTTTTTTTGGTAACAACTAATCTCTGCCATGGTGTGCTGCTCAGACAAGTGAGTTATTATTCCATCTATATAATGCCATGCAAGCTGTTACGTATTACTTCGGCTCTACCCTCTAATTTATATTACCTTTAAAACCACAGACTTAATTATAACAATTTTACTCTCAAGACCAAATATATACTTGCCCAGAGAACAAGAGATAATAGAATAAAAATCATTTAAGCAAAATTTAAATTATATCCAAGCTATATTGAAACTATACAGTTCAAATAATGATCACAAAGAAAAGAGGGCAAATCCTTTTCTTATTGGGTTGGAGGAGAAATAAACACAAGCAGTGACAGTCAAACAGCTTTTGTATGTATTCTAAGATTTTGGCTAGGTTAACATTTTAATTATTCTGTGGAGAAGGAAATCTGTCAGACGGAGTCCCCTGCCTGAAGCAGCCCGAGCGCTGTCGTTCAGAGTGGCAGAAGGGGTTCTGGCAGCTCCAGCCCCAGTGCAGGGAAGAGCTGCAGGTGGCTCTGCCAGGCCTGGCCTGGGAGTGACCAAGCATGGCAACGTTATGGAAGTGACAGTCGTGCACCAGCGAGGTCCTGAGGCTGAGCGGGAGGGAAGCAAGAGCACAGTGAAGGCTTTGCCTGAGGGGAGAGGGGCGTTCACCACAGTTGTGTGACAGGCATTGCATGTCTGCTGGAAGGAAAAAGAAAAACCCAACATGGTTAGTCAAATCATTTAATATGTTAAATTAGAAGGTTCCTGTTCCCCTTCTAAAGTGAAGGTCCTTAAGGATTAAGGTGAAAGTTGATGTTTTTTTTCTAGTGAAATAGGACGTAACTTTGGTGCAGTCTTTTCCCAGGGGCGTAGAGGATGGATTTTCAGTGTCAAGATGCATTTTATTTAGCAGTGTTTGCAGCACTCAAATATTGTGATCCCCTGTGCAGGGTAGGAGTGCTCCTTGTCCTGCCTCTGTGCTGAGCCTGGCAGCTGGACTTTCTTGGCATCTCTGCTGTGGAATTGGCTGAGCAGTTTAAGCCGCTCGTGGGGTGGTTGTGGTTTCCCCTGCTAGCCCAGGGTGGTGTGGGGCAGCTGCCACTGAGCCATCCCACCTCGCTGTGGCCCTTTCCTAGGGAAGGACATACCCAGATCCTCACACCTTGGGGTGTAACCCAAACTAAACTGCAGTGCTGCAAACGAAAAACATTTTTGTATCTCAAGGCTTTAAGGATAAGAGAGGTCTTGGTACTGTGGAAAGAAAAAAAAAAAAATCCTAATTTTTGCATGAAAAGGGAACACCCTAACACAAAGGAGGAATCTGTCCTGTGTGTGAATCACAAGGCTCTTGGGCATCAGGACTATTGCATCAGCGCTCACTTCAGGTTTGATTGCCTTCTGTCTTAAGGTATAGACTATTTTAACACCTGTCCTAAGATAAGAGTGGCTCTGTCTGGCAGTGGCTGGTAGCAGGTGTCTGAGGAAGCAGAGAAAATTAGCAGGAATGATGCTTCAGAAAACTGTGAGTCTCCTGAAATTGAGCAGAGATACCTTCATGGAGAGGTGATGGCACCTTTGCACTTAGGGCCAAATGAGTTTTTAAAAAATCTGTTCATGTAACTGATTGAGATTTCAGTTGCTTTACTGACCCCGTTTAAATGTTCTCACTGCAGCAGGCAGGGAAATGAGTTCCCCAGTCCAGTCACTTTTGTGAAGTCTTTGTATTTCCTTGGTTTGACTCTATATCAGATAACTTCATTTGATGTCCTCTGTTTCTTTTAGCTAATGTGAGATGGTTATGGTCATTCCTTATTTATCTTCCTGTCTCACTGCTGAACTGGCACAACCTGGTTACAACGCTGCATAGTCCCAAGACTTGCAAGGGAGAGCCTTAACCTGTGTAATTGTTCCTTCCACGGAAGGAGCTCTGATCATCCACTCCACCTTTCTGCTTTCCTAAATCCACAGTATGCTTGTGCTCAGAGAGGCTGGATCTGTACACATGACTCAGGAGGAGGCTGAGTGCTGACATGCTCATTTTCTTGGTTTTCTCTTTGAGCTCACAAGCTTTATATTTTTTGTTCTTTTGACCAAAAGTGAGAGTTGAGCTGATGGATGTAGCCTTTTGAGTATGCACGGTAGTGCTCACCAGATTATGTACCCAGCTTTTTTTGGCCTTAAATTGGAGTGTGACATGTGGGATATTGCAGATGTGTGCTAGTTCCATAGCAGAAACAAGGCTAACGGAATTGTATTTGGTTTTGTGATAAACACCAAAATTGCTGAAGGCCACCATAGCCCTTAAAATTCAGAGGATAAGGGGTCACAGCTTGAACTCCTTTCCTTCAGGATAAGGACTCAGTGGTGCTCCTGGAAAGCTGGTACCTCTAAAAAGGGTTGAAAGGAGTCCTTCCAAAACTGTTCCCACTATTCTCCAGAGTGCGGCTGGGGTTTGATAGCTGTCAGTTGATTGCTGGGGCTGTGTGGGAGTGGGTGATGAGGGTAGATACTGGTCTGTGCAGGAAAGCTAATGAGTTGCTTGGAAATAAACATGCTGAGGTGTGGAGAAGGATAAAGTTTTCCTGCAGACAAGGAAATCTTAATCCTTTTTAGGAGGGAACCTTCTCTTTCAACTCGGGTTTCAGCTGTCTGTCACATGGGTGATTGGAGACACCTCAATGCAAAAAGCTCTCAGAGCCAAGGATGAGTCAGGAAGAGTTTTACCAAAAGTGGAAACTGCTTTTTCTATTTAATTACCAGTTTATGAACCTGCTAAGCCAGTCTTCATACAGATATTTTTCTTCAGGTTATTGCAAGGTGTGATACTCAAAGTAGTCTAGTTAAAATCTGCCAGAAGTAGTCACGGAAACCAGGGAGCAATTATGTGACAAGATTGGGGTTTTTTCCTTTCTTTTCATTACAATTTTTATGTCATCATTACTCTTTGGATATAATTGATAGGTACAAATACAGTTTGATTTGTATTGCTGCACTGTGCTTTTAAAAAAAAAAATTATGTTTTATACCACCTAACCTGGAGTGCAATGAAATCTATTTCCTTAATTGAAAACAAAAAACCCTAAAAAACTTTCTGCCTTCTAATAGTACTTTCCTGCTGTTAATTTTCCCACTTTGCCAAGATACCTGTGAGAACGATTCACACAGTTCATTCGATCCTGCCCATCTGCTGGCTGCTGTTTTGGCTAATGCATTAAAAATTTACTTTTGTATGATTCCTTCTAGGCTGCTATTTATTAATGGATAAAGAATGGTCTTTTGAAGTGAACAGCATGTATGCAGCAAACCATTTTGTTCAATTTAAATAAAAAAGAATGAAAGAAGTGCTGTTAGCCTTGCTCTTTGAAGATGTTTGGATTCAAATGTTTGGTTTGAGGTATTGCTGTACTTTTTTAGTTTTTTTTTAAATAGTGTGCCCTGGAAGCAAAACAAATTTTGAGGGTTTTCTTTTACCTTCTTTTATGCAAGTTCTATTCTTCAAAGAGAAAATTAGCTGAGGGACAGGCAGTGCTTGTGCACAGCTCCCAGTTGTGCTGTGTGAGCACAGTCCCTGCAGCTGTGCTGTAGCAGCCACAGTGCCACAGAGCCCACTTGGCTCCTGTGCCCAGGGAGCAGGGGTGGCTCTGGCTCCATCCACACTGTGCCTGTGGGATGCATGTGCAGCTGCCTCTCTGATCCCTGCTGGAAAAGGGGGTTCTGGGCCACATTTGAGATGAGTGATCCTGGAAGCAAACCTGGTGGTTTTCTGGTGCTGGAAACCCTCTGGAAACACTTGTCTATAGGAGAGATGAATCCGAGGCTCTCTTCTGCCCTTGTGGTGGCAATGGGAGGTGGTGCTAGAGCTTGCCTTGAAGCATTGTCATGGGCCTGGGAGATCTCTGTCCCTGCAGCCTCTGAGAGGTGGCAGCATCTGTAGGTTTTGGGTAGGTGGGTTTGTAGGTAATTGTTACCTTTGCCCTAGCATGGCTGTTTTCACTGCTCGTGGGGGGGACACGAGTAACGTGTCAGAGCACCAGTCGTGTCCAGGCTTAGCAGCCTGGCGGACTTCTTGTTTAAGTTGAGTAGGCCCAAATAAGTAGTTAAAGTAGAAGTAAACCAAGGATTGCCATCAGGCCTTCTGTGAGGGTCACCATTCCCAAATGGCATTGAACATTCTTCCGAGTTCCTACCAGGTGATTGTGGTGACTGGAGACACGAACAAAAACTGGAATAGAAGCAGCAACGGTGTGAGGAAAACCAGTTTAGCAGAGCTTGGTTTATCCTCAAGTTTTCCATTAGCAAGCTGTAATGCATACTTTGCAGAGGCACTCATAATGCAAGGAAAAGCACCAAAAGACCCAGACAGTAGAACAATAAAAATAAATTTCCAATGAGTGGAAGCTTCCTTTTCATAATGAAATACTACTTGTGGGATTTTTGTGCACTGGCTTGAAGAAAGCTATATAAAAAACCTATGGGAAGGACTGAGGGGGGGCTGTCCTTCCCCCTCGGTCTGTGTTTTCCTCAGTGCCTAGATCAGTCCTGTTGGGAAGAGCAGGAGGAGAACGCAGCTTCTGTTGTGTGCTTTGCTTTCTGGCTGTATCTCCTGGCTACATGGCATAGTGATTGCTTGAAAGCAAAGCTCTTATTACAGCTATGCATTATTCACAAAGAGAAACAAGTGTTAATTATTTCTGCTTGGTGCATTCAGTGATAGCCTGCTGTTATAATTTATTTTTCTCCCCACATGGATTTCTGGAAGTTTTTTGTTTCTTTTTATATTTCTGGTGATGAAATTGCAGCTCCTTGGTGCATTCCTTTCTATAAAAGGTGGGTCCAAATGCTATAGCTAATACAGTTTTTTGGCAAAGAGCTGTTAAATTTTTTTAGCTGTATAAAATTGGGTGAATACACTATGTTTAGCCTGCCATGTAAAGAAAGAATTGATTGATTAGATTTAATTACTAAAGAAAATGCCAGTGCTATGAATGTAACCCACCCTGCCGCAACCCTGAGTAGGATCACTCAGAGTGAAAATACAGGACAATTTGATAGATACTCATTTCACTGCAGTACTCCACCAATATAATTAAACCAAGAAGGAAGATTTAAGATGGAAATTTTCATCACTCCTTAGAAATATAAGGCAAAGCAAGTTGAGCCAGCATCTAACAATTGTGCAGAGGAAAGAATAGAAATGAACTGATTGTAAATGGACAGGCTTCTTAAGTTTTTATCTGGATTCCTGTTTTGCCTCACTGTACCAGAAAATATTTTAATCTGTGTAGAAAGCTTCATTAAAAATGTTTACTTTTTCTTTACCAGAACTGCTTTCTGTATCATCGTCTCCCAAGTGGAAGATTCCATGTTCATCAAAAGATGGTTGTGGATGGAGTGGCATTACTGAGCACAGTTGATTTTGTGGGGATAGTGTTGGTGACCAGGTAAGGGATGAGCTGTGGGTTGCTGGAGTAGCTGTGGCTTGAGGACACCCTCTGTATTTGCATCTCTTTGCTTTCTGTGAGTAAGAGAAGTCTGTGCCCATCTTTATGCAGATCTGTGGTCCTGGTCATAACTGCAGCTTTGAGCCCCAAGTACAGCGATTGCAAATGTGATAGTTTGCCATTAGCTGTCAGAACAGATAGAAGAGCGTTTACACCAGCACTTGAAAGCTGCAGTGAAAGAGCTCTGTTTCCAATTCAGACACAAAGCACATGGGCTTCTTATATTTGCTCAGTATTCCCAAATCACCATTAGACTGTGGCTGTTCTGTGCAATCTGTTTTGATCTGCCCCCATCTGTTCCAATCTGATGTTTTTTTCCTGAAAAATGAAGCTGGCGGAGTGTGATTGTTGCAAAGGCAATCAATTACTGCAGCTGTAAAAGTGTTCTGCCTGGCGGAGTCAGTGTGTGCTCTTACCAGGCTGCTGCACTTCCTCCACCCCTTCCCCTTGCACAGGTAAACTGCACTGTGGGCTGCTGGCACGGGCTGGAGCCAGCAGTGATGGAGGCAGCTCTGGCTGCTACAGGAAGACAAATGGAAGACTCCCTGCTGTAGTTAGGTTTTGTGACGGGACTTTGTCAGTGAGAACAGCTACTGGTGGTGTGTGAGTGGCTGGAAACTGCATTTGGGGAATAGTTGTAAGTGGCCAGCTGTGAAAGAGGCTGGGCGTTCCTCAGCAGGCTGGCCTGGGCCTGGTGCTGCTCAGTATGGCTTTTAGTTGTGAATGAATTGCGGGAAGGAATGGACAGTATACTTAACAAATTGGCACAATACCAAACTTGGAAGGAGTACAATTCCAAATGAACAGCCCCCTGCCAAAGCATCCAATTGTATGGGTACAGCAGATTCAGCAGTTGGACAGGGAGAAGTGTAGGAACAACATCCACACAGACACAGGATACAGAATGCCCCATCAGAAGGGAATGCTGGGAGCTACTATGCTCTGTTCGCCTGAATCCCGATGCCAGCAAGGTCAAGCTTTTGTGAAAAATATTAACATTGCTAAGATGTGTGAGGGAGATTTATATTTCTGCAGGAAAGGGGGAGTCATCTGCCCACTCTGCTTGTCATGCCGCCAGGTGCAGCCCTGGAGCATTGCAGCTAGTTCAGGCTCTGGTCTAACAGCAGTTTGTAAGCCAGGCGAAAGTAGCCTGGAGGAAAGAGAAAAGTGGTGAGGGGTACGTGAAATATGATCTTGGAAGACCTATGTGTGCATAGGTTTGCAGATACAAAACAAAACAGGAAGGTTTGGAGAAGACATCAGCTCTCAGATGCAAGAGAGATCTGTGGAGCTCCGAGTAATGATCTGCTCCCCTCCTCGTGTCTAGGGACAAGGAATAATGTGCTGGAGTTCCTGCATGAAGGACTTAGCCAGACAGCAGGTAGAGTGTGCTTGTGATAAGCTTTTTGAAATAAATAACAGCTTTTGGCTCTTGGATTGTGCTGTGGACACTGGGCCAGAAGTCATACAATCATCACAGAAAAGCCCAAGTGTGAAGGAACATTGGAGATCTGCCCCAACTTTTGTGGGAAAGGGAGCCTAGATGAGATTATCTAGCCCTTTGTCCAGTCATGTATTAAAACTGCCAGTGATAGTGTCTCTGCCACCTCCTTGGGGAGGTTGTTCCAGTGAATGATTTTTCAGACTGTAAAAAAACTTGTTTCCTATATTATCATGAAAATCATGAAGTAAGTCTATAGTGTTATGGACCTATCACTCGTCCAACCCTGTCTCTGAAATAGCAAAAACCTGAACATCATGTGTGAAAGACAATGCTTTCTAGTTTCGGGGGAAAGAAGGTCAGATTTTTGTAAAATATATCTTGTGTAGTAAGGTCTTGGGATTATTTGCCTTTTGCTGCTGTCTTATGGAGCAAACTTTCCTAGGAGCTAGTACATAACAAAGCCCTTACACAGCATTGGGAGGGAAAGTATCCACAGGTTATTGCTTTGGGCTTCAGATCTTAGTTTGGTAGACCCAGAATGTTTCCATTTGCTTGAGCAGTAGTTTAGATTGTCACCAGGTATTTTTGAGAATACCAGTATCTACTAACAGATGATGTAAATAAATACTGCTTATTTCTACCTTTCAAATCTGCATATTAATAAATACCACTTTGTTACCCTGGCATAGCAATTACAGTATGTATGATATATGTGAATCTCCATTTATCATTATCCAACTTCAGGCTTTTTAGAAGTTAATATTTTAAAAAAGCTGCTTACATAAACGACTCTTTTAATGAAGCTGGCCCAATGAGAAGTGAGCAATGGAAAGCAATTAAATGATGCTGCTGGGCAGAGATGACAAAGATGGATCCAACTGTTCTGATATGAATATAGATTTATTGTGTTACTTAGCTATAAACTTGTTGCAGTTTGGATATTGCTCTTGTAAACTTCATGGGACAGGTGCCTTAACTTTCAAGGAATGATTAAGTGCTACATCATGCAGGCTGCTGTGTGAATCATCATCTTTGGATTAACGTGCACCTAAATTAGTAATTTACTAAGTTACGAATATGGGAAATATTTTGCCATGACTATGAATAATTAATACAAAGCTGTATTGGCAACGTCCACCCAATAATTCATCCTTTCAGCTTTGTGACAGAATGTTTCAGGCTGCCTCCAGGATGGAATCTGAAGAGTAGAGTCAGGATGACAAAACCCACAGCTGTAAGGAGGTCCTGTGGATTGATGGCTTTGCAAACGACCTGCTGGTTAATTGGGCAGGGGGTGCATCTCTGGAAGCTGCAGGCCTTTTGCTATAGCACGAGTTGTGTGTCCTGCTGGGGGCTCTGAAGCTGCAGCTTGTGCAGTTAGCACTTCAAGGAAGATGGAAAAGTGAATGTGTCTGTGCTTTGAATGTTAAGGTGCCTGGATTTCGATTAGCCAGAGTAGAATGTAATCGGCTGTGCATATGCCTGTTCTCAGTTTTGCCTTGCCTGCTAACATTATCCATGTCTAATATTCAGATTCACAGCCTCCATTACCCACTTGGAGAGAATTAGAGTGTATTTCTGTTGTTAGCTGAGCAAACCCCGGGTATTTGGTGTACCCTTACAGCTGTTTTGGCAGGGTGAGCCATGGAAGGCTGGGGAGGGGAAGGGCATGTTGGAGATGGAAATGTGGTATCTGTGTAAGAGGGAATTGGGACATCTCTGAGTGTTTCCAAGCAGCGTGTCCAGGTGGGGAGTAGGGTGAAAGCAGCCTAAAGTGCCCTGGTGTGGCTGTGCACAGGGGCTGGTGAGGCCGTGTGTGCTGTGTCTGAAGGGAGCATGGGGCTGTGCAGAGCCACTCCTGGGTGCATGATGCTCCCAGTGTGCCGTGTGTGCTGTGTCTGAAGGGAGCGTGGGGCTGTGCAGAGCCACTGCTGGGTGCATGATGCTCCCTGTGTGCCGTGTGCGCTGTGTCTGACGGGAGCGTGGGGCTGTGCAGAGCCACTGCTGGGTGCATGATGCTCCCTGTGCACCGCTGTCACCAACAGTGTCACCGTGTGCCTTTGTTTATATTGCTGGCGTTTTGTTTCACCCACATGCTACGAGCCAGGCCAGCACTTTAATAAGAAGTATGGAGTGTCAGACCCTGATCAAGCAGAGGCCAGGACCTGCCGGCCCCGCCCTGTGCGCTTCCCTCGCCTCCGGGCACTGCACATCCTGCTTTGGCTGCGCGCACTCAGTGCCGTGGTGTTGCCTCTTTAACTCCTGTCTTTGCTCTTTAGTTTCCCACATGTCACAAAGTGCTCCTTCTCCCTGAGCACAGGTAGGTCACAGGGGCTTACTCAGTGCGTTGGTGTCCAGAGCCGAGCAGGGGAGGGATTTTGGCAGCGAGTTCTGCACCTCGAGCAGGGCTGTGATTGCTCTTGCCACCAGTGGGGTTGAGAAGGCTCATCTGACCCCAGCAAAGCACAGAAATGAAGCAGCTCCCACTTCAGGGATCCTCTCAAAGAAGGGAGAGGAAATATTAATGACAGCTGTTATGTTCCCTGACCTCAAGAATGGTACGAGTGGGATTATCCCAGAGGGATATGAATACAGCATAAAATCAGTTGAAAGACATATAAAACATTTTTAAAAGCAAGATGCTTATCTGGTTCTTAGGAAAAATTCTTAAATTGAGTAGTGTACCAGGAACTGATTTTGTTTTCTGAGAGTAATAACTGAAGCAAAATATGAACTTTTGAATTGTGATTGGTTTTTTTCTCATGTGTGAAGCTCATAAAAATAGCTATTGCTTTGTTTGGGTGATTCCCAACCTTCTTGTGAGCAATGCTTGGAAAAATATTTTTAAAAGTTCATAATTCCATATGTGTTTATGGATATGATTTGAATCATGGTCTTAGTTTTTTCTAAATCTTAGCCTTTTTTCTTTGACAAGACCTCGCTTGCTTATTTTGTTTTCTTAATCCTTCTCCACCTCCAATATTTGTGTGCAGAGCCACTGAAATATTGGCCTCCTTTTGCAACAGCTGTGCTGAAAGGGCTTTTTAAGCCTCCTGATCTATTGTTCAGAACTGCTCCTCTTCCACTTCCTTCTTTTATGTATTGAATTAGATAAAGGGTGAATTCTTTTTTGATTAGAAAGAAGGATTCAAGACTTGGAAGGCGCCAGATGGTGGCAGTGGTCTTTCACATCTGACAAGTCTGGATCACGCAGTGAAGCGTAAGAAGTTTATTCAAGTTGTACTCCATGCCATCCTGATTTTTTTTTCTCTTTCAAGCTGCATAGCTGGAATGAGGAAGGTGACACATTTTTATGCTTATCTTGAGAGAATGCCTAGAGAAGATGAGATGTGTATCTAAGAGAGTAGAAAGGATAAGCCTTGGCTGTATCTGAGCATTGCTAATACTATTATTTTCTGCATTTGTATCGTGCCGTTGCATTTCATTGCATTTCAGTTGAAATGTAGAGTAGTTTGGATGTCAGCTGAGCTCTGCCATCTCATACTGCATGAAGCTGTTGTTCTGGTTCTTAAAATCAGACGTGTACCTTATCAGTCTTGCTGAATCTTCCTTCGTGTGTAGTTTTTAATACCTAGTTTATTTCTGAATGCAGCAGGTACTAGACCTATAGTGATGTTATAGCTATTTGCTTTATATTCCTGAAATCTTTGCTTTGGTATATTCAGAAGAGCTTAACAGTAATCTGTTTCTCTGCTTTAAGGAGGAATGGCTGAAGAAATCTGTATTTGAAAGAGAGAATCAAGTGCTGAATTCCATATGAAATGTTTTGTAAGAGAAATACTAAAGGTAGAAAATTACACTTCTTGCCTCTGGAGCTGAATCTTTGCAGTCTGTGCTGTGATTCTTTCCTGTTTGGGCACAAACTGTGAGAGGGAAGGGAGAGCACCTTCAGATGTGGGAAGTGATGGGTAAAGATTGATTATGAACAACAGGCACAGAAATGGCAGAGTCCTTTAATAATGTTGCACTGTGTGAAAGTGAGTTGGTCTGTGAATATCAGTGTTACAGTCCTGGGGTCACACAGCAGCTGTAACAAGAGCTGTAACCAGTGTTACACAGAAACAGGACAGCAGAAAATTTGCTGACCATCCATGTTCCACCATAATCTGCAGAGCAAACCTTCCCGCTGAGAAATGTCCCAGCACTACCAAAGAGACAAGACATGGGACCTGCAGCCATGGGCTTCATCCACAAAGGTGGGCTCTTAGCCCTGAGATGTGTTTTCAACGATGCTGTCACCACAGCTGCTCTTCAGGCAGGTAAAACCCTGGTGGCTCCAGCAAAAGCAAAGTGAATGGGGCCATGTTCGAGTTCAGGAGGCGTTTACTGCCTTCCAAAGCCACCTGTGAGCATCGCTTCGGGTTGTTGGGAGTTTTTGCTCGTATTATGGCTTGAATACAGAATGTTTTAGAGTCCCTACACTGGAATACATTCTTCAGTTACTGAAAGAAAAAGACATGGTTGAGAAGCAGTTGACTTCACATAGCATGTGGTCTTTCTTCACACGTTTTTGTGATTTAGGATTCCTACCCATGCAAGGTAGGTCCACATCTACTCTATCACAGTGCTAGTGGAAATCTCAGGGATGTGTTACTGGGTTCCTGGGCCAAGATTTTTGCCTTTTTTCTAGTCTGAAAAAGCAAGAAAAGCTTCCATTTGCCTCATTAAACACAGTTTTTACTTGAATATTGATAAGAGAAACCAGCACAAACTACACTGAGGAAATGACCATTGAGTTAGATCATTTTTCTGTTGGAGAGTTTGCTGTTTGAGTGCATTTTTTTTTAAAAAACTTAAATGTTTCAAAATTTCAGTCTGAAGAAAGTATTAGACCATGAATCAAAATAGAGCCTAAAAGTTGCAATGTGCAGTTGCAGGATGTCTGTGTAAACAGTGCATACTTCTCAACTGACAGAATTTAATAGCACGTGTTACACCTTTTCTGCTTTCTTAGCTGCACCTGGCATTCTGTAGAGTCAGGCCTTTATCAGATAGTAAAAAAATAGTTTTTCCACTTTTCCAGTATTCTCACAATTTGCCCTCCTTTTGTCCCTTATCAAGACCTCAGCTGTGAGTAGTAAGGAGGAAGGATAGGATAGTCATTCTTGATGGTGTTTGCAAGCTGGGGTCCTGACATGTGGCAGTGGTTTGCAATATAAATGGGATTAATGCTGAACTGAACCATTTGGCTTGAAGATTTAATGGCTTATAGGTTTTTAGTTGTTTGTTTTCTTGCAGGAAATGCAGCCCTCCTAAGCTGTTCCTGTGCTAGGAGCTGCCCTTCTGATTTCAGCTGAAGTACTTTTATAATCAGAAAGTTGTGAAGGTGTAAGATCTATGGCTCCTGGTTTCCATCTTAGTTGAGATCGTGAAACTCTCTTCTCAATGCACAGGCATTACATCTTCTTGCTCTTGGGTTGAGTGGGATATGTAGGGATCAAATACAAGTGTATTATACCAAATCTAACTATGAGTTTAAATGAAACCAAAGAACTTAAAAATTAATCTCGTTGTCAGCACTGATAAGACAAGGAAGTAGTAGCCCACACTGACACAATTTGTTCTTGGTAAACACACCTGACTTCCTTCTAAGGAGAAAAATAGGACTTTCTTACAGAAGAAACAGCAGCAGTAATTTTGGTAAAGCTTTTGACATCCCATAAAAGATTGCCCAGAACCAGCAATGGAAATACTCAGGAAATAATGACAGCTAAATAGAATTTTACCTGAAGAGCAGTAAATGCCCCATCTGGCAAGTCAATAGGGTGGTAGAACAGATGAGTTGTGAGTGTGGCTGAGAAACTGTCCAGAAATGAAGCCTGAAGGTGGTGGAGTGTTTGGATGGGGAGAGAATGCCCAGAATGGATTCTAAAAACTGAAAGGTCTCATATGTTCTTCCACTTGTCTGTACTGTCTTGAACAAAAAGTTAAAAAGTCATATTTTGGCAACAGAGATGCAGGATAGGGGTTGGGAACTTCCTTGGCAGTAAGACAGCCCAAGGACAGGGTGCCTGGGAGGGTGTGGGCTCAAGGCTAGATAAAAACCTGTCAGTAAGGACATCCCTTCTGACTGAATTTTGGTGGTAGGAATCAGGCTATATACTGCCTTCTAGGGAAATCACTAGTACAGCAGAAAGTAAAGGCTTAGGAGTCTTTCTTACTTGTTTATAGGCAAGTTCTGTGGTTATTTATACTAAATGGAGCAAGACAGCTGTGAAAGAAGAGTAGAAACAGCCCTCAACTTAGTCTCTGTCTTGAAAAGAAACTGTTTATGAAGCTGCTCAGCTTTAAACAAATCCCTGAAGCAAATTGATGTTTTGAAGTGGTCTCTGCTTAAAAACAGGAGATCACAAAATAATTCTGTCAAAGTATTCTGCCATTGCTTGTGTGGGTTTTTTCCCCTGTTTTACAAGAACAAAGCAATTAACAGATAAAAGGATTCCTCGAACTATTTTTCTACTTTTTATTCCTGCAGGGAGAATGTTAGTTATATACCCTGAATGATCTTTGTTGCTCTCTTAGGCTTAATATTACCAGTATGCTGTCCCATATTCAAGATTTAGTCCAATGAAAGGTACATAATATTTGAGTTTATCACGTATCCTAGTTCAGATATGCTTGTATATAGCATGACTCCAGTATCTGAGTTCCAGATACGATCAATTTTGCATCAGGTTGTAAGTAAGTAGATAAGAAAGCCAACTTTTTTTTTGCACAATTAATGGTTTTTTGCTGCCTGGTTTATGCGATGAGTTTCTTAACTGAGAGGGCAGTATTAAAAGCAGCTGTTTTAGTGCCTCCTATCTGAGCAGCCTCAGCTTCTGCCCTTTCCCAGGTGAGCGCTTGCCTATCCCACACGGGTGTGCTTCTCTCCTGCAGGTATAGTTTAAGACTGGCAAGTCAGTGTATCACTGTGACCCTGCCTGACAGAAAAGGCTGAGGAGGGAGGCGAGAGTATTCCTACCTCTTCTAATGCTGACAAATGTAATTTCTAATATTACCACTGTGGGCACTGTGACCTGAAACTTGTTGGGAGATGATGTCAGGGAAACAGGCCATGCTTTGACCTCATCCAGAACTCTCTGGGCACAGTCAATTGTTGTCTAAGCTCTTTAGCAGAGGCACCATGACATTTCTGTTTTCTCTGGTGCTTGTGTTTTAACTGCTTTTTTTTCCACTCAAATGTTAAAATGTAGCTCAGCTATTTCATAATTTGCTGCCTAAAAGTGCTGCAGATTGGGGCCCAGTTGGTCACTGCTGATAGCTGGAGGTGATCAAGAAGGTGAGGAGTTATGCCAGCAGCCTTGCAGGGCCCCACAGGCAGAGGCTCCAGTCTCTGGGGAGCATTTCTGTGTGGCCACTGGATGTGTTCAGAGAGTTTCAGCCTCATAGAGGTTGCAAGAAGCGTCAGCTGGGGGTGTTTCAGTCATCCTCTGCTTATTTGGAATACAGAGTTATTGCTCTGTCATGTACAAGACAAGTGGATACAGAATGAGGATGTGTGTTGGTTTCCAGGTGGAAAACTTAAAGTTTGTGTTAAGTAGAACCCATCTGTCTGGTTTATCTCCCCTATCTAAAACACTTGACAAATGGGTGGTGCTGTCTGCCAGACATGACCACATTAAGTCTATTTGTTTTATGAACACTCGATGCAATTTTAAGATTCTAAGAAAATGTCTCTAAAAGATATCATATGAAAATCGATAGTTCTTTTCTATGTCATCTTGTTTATGAGCTAGAAGCAGAAAGAGGGTTCACTGGAGCAGGGCTAAGATCAATAGCTCTGTGAATTTTAATTGGACCTTCTTTAACTATTGAGTTCTGTCTTCTTTTAACTCTGTAAGAGTAAAATAAAAGACCCTTCAACAGATGCCTTTTACATCCTCCAGTCTCATTGGAGCCACTTGTGGACTATCTTAAACAGAAAGTGGAAAGAAGGGAATTGAAGAGTAACTTGATTCTTACTACTGTCATGTAATTTCACTTAAAATAAGCTTTGTCATTTTTGTTTAACCTTGGTTAGTATGTTCCTCTTTTCACTGTTACTTTCTTTGTATGTTGTCCTTGTTTCCAGTCTATGTGAGATTTTCCCCAGTTTTTTTCCTCCTGCTTGACACAAGCGTACTTGGTGTCACCTTTCTCTACAATACAATTCTCATGTATGCAGTGAGTTAATAAGATCACCTTGTTCATGGACTTCCATGGAATGTGAAGGTAAGAAAAAATTGTGTCCATATTTCCTCATAAAGAAACAGTTGACTCATTTCTAACTTGAATTATCCTTTTCTTACTCTGTGATTGCAAATGACAATGGCCAAAAAGAGTTTGTGTTTCATTGTTCAACTACCCATATCAAAAAGCTCTTCTGAAATGCTCTGGGTGACAGTCCCATGTCCTTTTGGTTCCATCCTCTCTAAATGTGCAGAGCTGGGTAAGGATCTCGTTCCTCCAGAAGCCTTACTGGGATCATGGCTGCTGTGGCTTCTGCTTTGCAATCTCTGTGTTTCAAGTGCAGTAGAATTTAATGTGTATATTGCCCTCCTTCTCCTGAAGCCTCTGGAGGAAGCAATTCTCCATGCTCCCTCATGTGGGTGTGAATGGCAGGGACACCCTTGGCAGCGCATAAAACCTCTCCAGGATCACTTTGATCAGCCAAAGGTCCTAACATCTATGTTGACTGTGCTTGGATTTTTATCAGCTATGAACTGGTGGTAGGAGATGTGTTTATTCTTTCCTTTGCCTGCCCACCTGGAACCATACCTAATCTAAAGTCACCATTCCCCAAAAGTTTACTCATAAGAGGAATAATGTAGAGTTATCAGCTCTGTCTGTATAGTGCAGATTTCCACTGAAGAGGTGGTTCTACCCACTGACATAATTTTTATTAACACAGCTGATGCTGGGTTGCATTTCTACAGTGTCTGCTAAATAACAGGCAGACCTCTGCTCCTTTAAGGACTGGCTCTGAAGCTGTGATGGGATTATCAGAGTGGCTTTTGGGTTTTTTTGTGTGTGTTGTTTTATGAGTTTGGTTGTGAGGTGGAACTGTTCCTGCTGTTTGAGGTGATTTTTCAGAAAAAATGCTGAATACTGGTTTTCTTCTTTAGTTTTTAAAAATCCACAGAAGTGTTACTTTAGTGACTTGAGTGGTATTTTTCCCAGTGTATGAGAGACTCCTGTGAAAAGGAGATTCTGTTTCATATCTAATGGGGAGAGATTGCAGCTATAGGCAGTGTTTTATGACTACATGAAATTTCTTTCTTATATGCATCGAATATACAACTGGTGACATTTTATGCTGTTATTGTAAAAGAGGCAATGCAGAAATTACAGCCTGGGAAGGGGGGCCTGTCGTGGCTCCTGTTTTTTGTCCTGCTCCAGAAGATGCTGTAGAATTGATAGAGGCTTGATGGTAAAACAAAGGGATTTGGGGACTTCAAAAATGTAGTGCAGCTCATTGTGACAGCTTTGCAAGTCACGATCCAAAATGTCTGAGGCACCACTGTTGAGTCCTTTTACAGCTCAAGTAGCGCTTTGATTCCACAGCCATGTCCTGCCCTGTGCCAGCCATCACAGGCCCTGTGCTCTGATGGAAACTGGGGCAAATCAGTATCTTTACACTGGCTAGGCTGCTTTGCCAAATGAGTTGGAGCCTGGACACAGCTCTGGTTCAGGATGCTTGAATTCAGCTACTTGGGCCTGTTTGTGGGAGTGCAGCCAAATCACGGATAGTCCAGTTCAGTATTTCTGAATTTGTAATTAAACTGTATTGAACTGTATTGGCACAAACTGAGCCATCCTTAGACTGTGGCAACTGTGGCTTATTTTTACTGTGNAGCTGGAGACAGTTTTATATTACAGAGCTTCTCACTCTGCTTATTCTCTCAGTTCCTGTTCACCACCCCCCTCCCCCTTTTTTTTTTCCTTTTTTCTTTTTCTCTTTTTTTCCTTCTTTCTGAGGTATTCACTAGTGAAGTCCTGACTCAGATGCATCACTCAGCTGATGTGTCTACAGCACTTCTGGACTGGAGCTGGCTTGGGCTGGTGCTCTGTACATGGCCAGAGGGGATCAGATCTGCACTCGCCTGGCCTGTACCCAACTGTATGGCCAGGCCCTAGTGGTGTCTGTAAGGTGTAGTTGTGATTTCAGGGCTTATGTTCAGAGTATTAATGGCAAAATGAGTATTGTACAGACCCAGGGGTTTCCCTAAAATACTTGTGGGAAGCATAGTAGCATGCAATAGGAAGGCTGCCCTGGGGAAAGGACATACTTTGTTGGTTTGCTAGAACTTTTGATCAGCAGTTGCTGAGGCCTGGAACGTGTATTTGAACATATGAAAAAGGCATACTTTTCATTTTAATTATGATTTTACCAAGAAACTTAGAGTGTATGTTTTAAAAACTTTGTCCACTGGCGGTTCTTCAAAATATGCATGAAGTGATTTATTTTTAGATCTCTTTGCAACTCACATCTAATCTTCCATCCCCTATGAGTTCAAGACTACTTTTGGCTTGACTACTTTTCAATTCAAGGCATCTCATTGACTCTGCAATTCAGATTATTTTTCACAGGATGTATTTATCAAGTTTCAGGCCAGAGGCTTTCAGACTTATAAGCCTCTTAAAGGGGGGAAAGTGCTGACATAGCCTTAAACTGCAGTATGGCAAATGTTACACTATAATTACCTTTATCTATCACCAAACCCCCTTTCAGAGGCCTGGCTGTGTGCCGTGGGCCTCTTGATGGAATGCTCCATTACACTGAGATTTTTCATGGGGAAAAAAACTCTAAAGCAAACCATGATAAAGTACTTTTATAAGAGTAGATGTAGGGGTAGTGACAGGGTGGTGAGGAGAAGAGAGATGGTGTTGAGTTGCGGGAGGAAATACTCTGCAGCGTTAGTGGTGGATCTGTATTAGAGGACAAAATAATTCTTCTCCTCCCCCTGTGTGTCAGCCACATTACTACTTGTCTTCCAGATGCTTTGACAAACCAACGTTTAGCATAAGCTGTGGAATTTAAGCAAATAGCATGTGTATTTTTACCATGCACTGGAGTATTGGACAAAGATGTACAAGCTGGCAGACACCAGGCTGGCTGCAGAGTGGAGAGCAATGTAACACTGTCACGGTGCCACTGCTCTTGAGCTACTGCACCTGGCAGGAGAGGGCTCGGGAGGTTTGGCACGAGGCTGTGATGGTTTCATGACTGATCTGGAGTTCGTGTCCTGTATTGTGTCCTCAGGTCTGTGCTCGCTTGATCGCCCTGTCAGCTGGCCTATGCTCTCTGAATTGTGGGCTTGGTGTGTCAGCTTCATCTCCTTGAGACAAAGGTAGAGCAAAGGAAGCACTAAATTGAAAAAGGTTGGGAAAGGTGAAATTCAGACCAAGAACAAAGGGAGAGAGGCTTTTGTGATGCAAAGCTTTCAGGTACATGAAGAGAGGCCCAGCACTACAGCAGGTTTGTATTGAATCACAGATGGAATCATCTCATGAGCTGGAATGTAACAACATCCCCGCTGGGTGTCTGGGGTTTGTATTAATTGTGAAAAACTACGAGTCATGTAAAGCACAAATGAAAGGAACACTTATGCACAACACGGAAAACCTGTTTAGGAGCTCCGTGTGTGTATTGTATAGATACACAGGCTTTTTGATTAAGTAAAATATTTGTAGTTACTTACTCGTCTGCCCTGTGGTGTGGTTGCTGTCTGCTGTTTAATTGGGAAGACCATGGTGCATCCATTACTGGAATGTAGCCATGATTAATGCTCTCTGAGATGTATAGGAGCATTTCCTGTCCAGGGCCTGTGTAAATAGGTGGAGACGGGAAAGAAGAATTTTTGTATTGGAGAATATTAACATTCTGGGTGCAGGTGGCTACTGAGGTAAATTAAATTCCCATAGACAGCTAAAGGGAAATGGTTTTCTGTTCTTGGGTCACTAGAGCGAGTGTAGAGTATCAGATTGATTAATTTCTATTTGAGCATCTTTACATTTCTGTTCAGTATTTTGTTTTGGTGGCTAACAAAATTCAGTCTCTTTTAATCCAGTTCTGTTTTCTGTAGGGTGTATCATAGCAGATAGGCTCTTAGAAAAGAGTGACGTAAGCATGTTAGAATTGCACCTTTTGCTCTGCATGCTCAGTCATTTATGTCACCACAGAGAATGTGAAATATTCCAGACGTGATGTTTGATTTATTCTTCAGTAGCAATGGATGCAGACCAGTGCATTGAGAGTTGTGAAAATGGTTTCTACTCCATTATTCTGTTACAAAGCAGTGAATGTACTAAATGTTGTTAAAGATGTTACAAGAGAAGCTTATTTTAGGCAAGAGTAAAACAAATTCAGTACTTTGTTGCAAACTGATGGGAGTCAGTTGAGGGGGAGTAGTTGTGTATTGGAGTGGGGGCCCTCTTTCAGTGCAGAGCAGCTCTGTCCAAGAGATGCTGTACAGTCCCATGGCTTAGACACTGAGCTGTGCCCAGCAGAGCATGGGGAGGGGAGGGGGGTGCTGGGCAGGGGACAGTTTGCACTTGAATTTTTTGGCAGAACAGAAAGGAATTGAAGGGACTTGAAACATGAACCAGCCATTCTGGCTCAGGGTGCTCCTTGTGTGAGCTACAGCAGGTCACCTTGAGGAGAGGTGATGGTGAGGGCTGGGAATGGAGGAGGAGGTGGTTTGCTCTGAGGTGCTCTCTGCCTTCTGCCCCCAGAGGAAATGGGCAGTTTGTCCACAATAGGACCCTGTTAAAGGAAAAGAACAAACAAAACCCCCTCACACCTTCAGTTTTAACATATACTGCGTGTTGAATGTGCTGCTGCTGGAATGTGGAATGGGGATGACATCGTGAACTGCCCTCATCCATACTGAACATGGGAACTCTGGCCTTTCTCCTGGAAGAAGGGGAAACTTAAAGGGTAGCAGCTTGTGTTTTGCACATCCCATAGCGTGGTTTGCTTGAAAGATAAGAGCCTTATCAAATTTCTGCAGCAATCAGTTAGTGGTTATGTGCTAAACCCCATAAATTATAATTCTGTTGGTTTAACCTTCAAGCATCTGTAGCAATTCTGCAAGAACTTAACTATCGCACCTCAAACAAATTAGGTTCAGCATTCTGCAGACCAAGGCTTGGAGGCATGTTGTGAACTGAATTTTGGTTCTGTGAATATTAATAGACTAGAATGATGAATTTTCCATTTTAATTATGACCTTGTGTGTGGTAGGTATAACATTTATTTCTCAAAATGTTACTGATTGTTGCCTTGAAGGAGACCAGATATTCTCAGGGAAGACACGAATAAGTCAAGTCTTCCAAAAACATTTGTGCTCTCGGAGGGGCAATCCCAGGCACTTCTTTCAATTTTTTTTCCCCCTCCTGTTTTTTGGTTGGTTTTGGTTCTTTGTGTATAATGTAAGGAGGCTGTGTCAGGAATGTAACTGACAAAGGACCATCTTATTCACCACTAAACGTTTCTTTACTATTTTGGTTGTATCACAAACTGACTTCTACACAGAAACTGCAGTTCACAAAAAAGTTGTGTAGTGTGGGGTCTTAAACTGATCTGTAGTCCAGCTTGGCTTGTGCATTAATGAAGTAACCAGAGCTCTTCCAGAACAGAATCTAGGATTTTGCTCTTAAGGAATTGGGAGCTACTTGTGTGAACGAGCATGAACTTAGGAGTAGTCCAGCTGCTATCCCACAGGATGGGTTTTCTGGGAAAGGGTGCAGAAAGATGGCTTTGCCATGGCAGTAATGGGTGAGTGCCTGGCTCTGTGCTGTGGAACGTGGCCCTGGCTGCAGGCTGCCCCTTCAGCCTGTGCCTGGCTCAGCAGGGCAGGGTTGCTCAGATGATCACATCTACATGCTGGTTTAAAAATTGTTTTTAAATACAACATCCCATGAACATTGATTTGCCCATAGTTCTTGCCTTCTGCTCCTCAGAGTGAATTTGGAAAAGTATTTTCCTTGACATGAGAAAATAATGTCAGTATGAGCACATTCAATATTTTATTATATTTCTGTGGTCTTTGGAAGAAACAATAGGATCCAGTGGGCATGTGCCTTGGTTTGTTCATATGAACCTAAAATCAGAGTTTCAGTAGACCATACTCTGCTTTTGGCTTTTCTTCTGCTAATAAAATGAGAAGTTGGCTTCTACTTTAGGAATATTAAATGAAAAATGCTATCTAAGAAGCTGTAACTAAAAAGGCAGATTTCTCATCTGTAGATCCTGTTGAAAGTTTAAAAGATTTTTTTTTTTTCTCAAAGCACTTGGCTCTGGTTTAATATTGCTTTATTTTTTGTTTAAAATGCTGTGTATTTCTAAATATGTGCAAACATACACATCCCTGTGCAAAGGTAAGAAACATTTGGTATGTTTAAAGTGCTGGAAATTTTTGACAGATGTTTATTTAATGTGAAATAGCAAGGCAACTGAGATCTGTCGGGCACATCTGTCACTTTTAAAAACAAGTCCTAGGAGTTGTATCTGACAACTTGGAATGCTCTGGAAAATGCTGATGTGCTTGAACACATTGCCAATGTTTGTCTTAGAAAAGCAAGCTTGAGTGTAGGGAGATTCAGGTGTTCTTTTCCTGTGTCAGAAGTTTCTCAGTGTTGCAGGCTGTGGGTGAGAGCGACACAAGACAAGAGCTGAACTTCAGTCCTGGTGCTGAAGAATCTGCAGTGAAAAAAGCCAAGTAAGGTTCTCACACTTCTTACCTGATAAAATAATGCAGCTGTTCAAATACCACTGCTCCCAGGATGCAGGTTGGTATATTTTTATCTTCACTTTTTAAAAAGGGTGGGATAATATGACGCTGTAGGTATCTCATTTTCCCTTGTTATGTGGGGGAAAATGCACGGAATCACTGACTATGCATTGTTTGGCTTTACAGTTTCTTCTGCAGAGCTCTGGGAGTTGGTGTGGAGATTAGGTTTTGCTAGGAGTTAACCAATTATCTGTTTGTTGAGGGAATAATATAGTTTGTTTTCCTTTGCACTCAAACTCCAAATACATTTATAACAAGAATGAGTATATATTTAGTTCTGTTTACATGCATTAGCTGCTTTACTCTCAATAGGCATTAAAAAAAGATAACATGGCAGTTATCGTTCTGTAAAGACTTTAGTCTCTCAGCGGGGCAAACATCAAACAAAAGGCATATTAACATGAGCTAAATTTTGGGAACCTTCCACAAGCACTTATATTTCAAATTTTTATTTGTGGTAAGATGGAGGCTTGTGGAGTGACCAGTTTTTACTTTGACCTCAAATAAGTTATTGTGGTTCTGTATTTCCATTGCCTGCTTTCATGCAAGGGTTTTTACTGACTTATTTGTAACTGACATCTTAGTTTTTGTTTGTGTGCTTTTTGGGGGGCAGGGGGTAGTGTTTTGTTTTTTAAATTTAATACCAGTCCTCTGGCACATGCCAATTTATTCCTCATTCATGATGCCAGTGAGAGGAGAGTAGAGCAGGAGAGCTTTTGTCAGCTGTGCTTTGAAAGGCCGTAATATCCTGATAGCATCTCTGGGTAGCAGTGCAATTTCCACAGCTGGACTCACTGATGGGAAAGCTGACAGAGGAGCGTTGCTGTGTTCGTGGAGCTGTGTGTGCAGGGATTGAAGCCGCCAGAAAGCAAATGGCCCAGCTCTAACAGCTTTATTGCCAGCAAATATGAACTACCTCTCGTTCATCCCGGCCAGAGCGTGGCACGCACGGCAAAGCGCCTCTGTCACGTGCGGTGGAGACACTCAGCAGTGGCTGCTCCTCGTGCCACAGCGGCGGCACCGACACAGGGTCTGTCCTCCGGGCAGCTGTGGGATGTGCTGGGACAGCGGGAGCCAAGGAAGCGGAGCTGCAGGTCCCTGCCAGAGAAAGGCCTTTGTGTTCTGTGGGGAGCTGCTGCCAGCACTCTCGGTGCCGTTGGGCTGGCTGTGTTTTCCAGCAGTGATCAGGCTGACTGCTTTTTATGCCAGGAATAATGCTGGCAGCTCTGGCTTTAGAGGTTGTGGCTCATGCTGGGCGTGTGCAGTGTGGCAATCCAGACAATTTAACGCGGCAGCGGTTTGACCCATGCCCTTCTCCATCTTCCTATTGTCATGCTTTGTGCTGGTTATCATTCAATAGGCTGTCAAAGCAGAATTTGTACTTAATCCTAATTACAAGTACTATTAACAAAGAAACCCCGAATCCATGGAGAGATTAAAGCAGACTTTCACAACTGCTGTTATTTCTGGATGTTGGTGTGTGTTGTGGGGCTGACTTGTGCTGGTGTAGGTGACAGAGCTGACAGCAGCTGAAGCAGTACCTATGCCATGTCTTAGAGAATTCAGTGGGGGGTGACTGCAGTACTCTGCTGGCAGCAAGATCTCACACAGATAATAGAGCTGCTTGACTTTTCCATCTCTATTTGTGATCAGTAGGATGTTACCTGTGCTGTTTTGATTTTAGCAAATTTTCAGCCACTAACTCTGCTATTTTCTATCCTTTAAAACCAATTGTTGTGTTAATCAAACAGGACTGATTTGGAGCAGAATTATACTAATATGGGTTCCTTCCAGAAGCATGAGATGGCTTAAACTGAAATGTTTCTTTAGTTAATAAAACAAATAATCCAAGTGTTGCATACCCCTCGTTTAGAGAAGGCAAAGGCAAAACTTTTTGTGCTGGGTGGGCTTTTTTGATTAATTTGAGGGGTTTGTTTTATTTTAAGATAGATGGTCAAAAAGGTAGTGGCTTCCTAGGAAAGTGGCAATGCAGCTAAAAGAACTGAATTGAAAAGTGTTTTTTCAGTCAAGCGAGAGGGGGAAAAAGGCAGGAGAACGGCATCTGTGACATGCTCAGGTCACTGAGAGCTAAATAAGTAAATTCCAGCAGGCTGGGTTTTGAATGCCACGTCTGAAGTTCAGCTGTTTGGGGTAGAGAGGGACCTGTGGGCTCACAGGCAGAGCTGGTGGGGAAGGTTGTGGGGTTGGCCTCTGTCTCTGCAAGGGGAAGGGCAGTAGTTGAGTCCGTGCAGCTCTGCTACCCCCATTTTAATGGCAATGTCACCACTGGGGCTCGTGAAAGAGAGGGCAGCCTGCTCCGGTAGGGATGTTACTGTGTTGCGGCTTGGCATTAAATTATGGGGGTTTATGCTCTGAGGTTGTTTGGGGCTTTTTTATTACCTGTTGGTTTTCTGTGTGGGCTTTTTCTTGTTTGTTTTGTCTCTTCCCTGTTACTTTGGGTTCTGATGAGATGGGGCTGTGGTCATGTTTCCTTTTAGCTGCTAGTGAGTGCTTACTCCAGAGCAGGGCCCATATCCCTGCTAATCTTTAAAAGGTCTCCTGCAATGGTTTTGCCTAAAGAAGCTGAGAATGGAGTCAGGGTTTCTGCTCTCTGATCCAGCTGAAACCCTGTGGTGCAGCCAGGACTGGTGGGTACTGGAGGCCCTGGAGGTGAGTGAGCAATAGCAAGGTCTGGCACTGACCTGGGGAAAAGGGCAGCTGAGGGATCCTGGCATCTTTGGTAACACCTCTGGCTTCCTAGGGGCTATTTCTAAAGCTGCAGCAGTGAAATAAGAGGCAAAATATGCACTGAATCTTGCTCTGTCTGCAAATGAAACCTGAAATGGAGAAATGTCAATTTGAAGGTTGACATAAACTAATGAACAAGATTTTGAAAGGCTTTTGTGTTCAAGTAAGGTGGCTAATTGTGAGGTTTGGGGTTTTTTGGAGTGTTTGTTTGGTGATGGCTGTTGGGTTTGGTGGTTTGGGTTTGTTTTTGTTGTTTTTCTAAGTGTCCATCTGAAATCTGGTGTCTTGCACTAGAGCTACCAGGAAGGCCTAGGCATGAAGCTCCAGATTCTTGAAGTCCTTGGGCTGCCTGCAGCTCAGGCCTTGTCTGTCAGGAGAGATGTACAGATGCAGGCAGAGAACCAATAGATACTGCAGTCGGGCTAGAGTGAACTTGGAATGTATTGTTGAGTGCAGTAAGGTTATGAGAACGTTTTAAATAATGACTAAAAGTGCTCTTGCAAAATCAGTCTTAGATTTTAGAGTATTTGATCTCAATCATCTTAGCAGTGCAGCAAATGCTGTAAGAGTTTTGTATTATAGGTGTAAGGAAAATGGAGACAATCAGTTGCCTGGAGTGGTACTTACATCCAGCAGGCAGTAAATACATTGTAGAATTGGATTTAGACAAATGGAAGCATGGGCTGTGTCAGTATGTTAATGCTTTTTATACATGTAAATTAAAAGTCACACTTCTGCTAAAAAAAAGGTAAAGGAGGTGGATGGATGCTATCTGTTCTGCTAAATGCTGTTCAAAGTGTTGATGGAAGCCTTAATTTGATTTACTGCTTTAAGCAAAACATCTGTAGAATAATCCCTATATATTTTTAAAGCTTTGTTATCTATTTACCATACCCATAATGATTTGTTATACTAATTTGTTTGAGCAGCATAAATATATTGAGCAGGAAGAGGCTACCATCAGAAAAAAGAAGTAAAAAGTGCCTGTCTGTGAAGCTCAAACTAACTCTGGGCTGCTGTGAGCTCTAGGAATGGCTGTTAGACAATAACCTGCAGGAACAAACTAAGGGGAGGAGAGGGAAGTAGCAGAAAGGGATGGGAACAAATAGAGGAAAAACTTAGCAAAACACTCCATATCCTCCTGAGGAATGCCCTGGTGTATTCCCTAAGGCCCAGGCTGATAGAGTGGGCTCTGTCTCGTAGCTGGTGTAGCAACTGTGTGGCTCTTCTTGCCCATCATTTGCATGTGTGTGTTACTGACATCCATGTACAGTTCCAGCTTCTGGAATGGGCTTTCAACTCCTGTCAGCAAACGAGCGAGCACAGAAGCACTGTGTGTGTGAAATTCTGTGCCTTAATGTAGTCTTCTATTTGGATAGTTCTGAGGAGAGATGAAGGAAAGCAGCAGAGAACAAGCAGGTGGATTACCAGAATTCAGAAAGGCAGAAAGTTAAAGCAGGATCAGAGGTTTACAGGGAGGGAAAGACCTTCCAAGATCCCAACACAGAAATGTTAATGATGCTCTCTGGAAGGCCTGGGGGATGCAGCTGACAATTTCATAACACAGACTAGAATAGGGAAGAAGCATTGTGCTTAATAGGGCTGATCTTCCATACCGCTTGGAAAGGAAGGACCTTCCTTTTTTAATCAGTCTCAACCCTAAACAAAGCCATGGAGACTGATTTCTCTCAAGCTGCATGGTCTAAGCTGCTCTTCCTCTCCTGCAGTCCCCCAGAGTGACAGCTGTCAAGCGCTTGGCCAGCTGCCTCTGTCACTGGGTGCTGCTATGGCACTGATGGGAGAGCTCATTGCTGCTCCCACTCACTGAGTCTAGGTTTTGCTACCTCAAGGATATTTTTAACATTCTTCTGTCTTTTAATTCCTTTAAAATACTTGGCTGGCTCTAGATCTAGTCTATGCTCTTAATATTGGCATCTGGCATCACTTTTTTTCCCCTTGTATATGTTAATGGAAACTTAACTTAATTAGGAGCCCAACAATTCTAAGTATGTGTTGTACCCAGGGAATTCTTCTTGCAGAGTGTGGTTTTCCCACACTTTTTTTTTTTTTTTAGGTGCAACTGTTTGATTAACGATTATGCAACCAATTAGAGTACCAAAGGCTGTATGCTTTGTGGTATATTTAGTAAAGTTATTATTAAATTGTTTTAAATTGAGACATCCTGGGTTTACTGGATCTTTGTTTCTGCTTTCATTCATGGATTGGTGTTTGGAGAAGCCTTCTAAAGCCTGGAGGGCAGTTAGGACCTAGTTAAAATCCCTGGTTTTTCGTTTTAATAGACTGGGCCAAGGGAAGTTTTCCTTGCTTTATTTTTATTTTTTTAATAACTGCAGTGAAGTGAAGAATAAGTGTTGAAATTTGATCTATTTTGTATTTATCTATACCTAATGTTGTTCAAGTGATTTATTTAAAAGTAAGAATAAACATTCTACTGAACTGCAGAGAGACTTACAGAAGTAGTTTTGTTTATATACAGTCTCCAGCTGGAACTGCAAACATAAGCAATAGTTTAATATCTTGCAGGCCATCTGGGAATGGGATTTGTTTAAGGGGAAAGCACAGCACCATAGATCACACATTATGTATTTCTCTACGTATTGAACATCTTTGCCAAATATTCTTCTTGTCTCTTGTCTGTGCCTCCTGCAGAGAGAAACAGCTGCAGTCCTAAAGTGACCATTTGCTCACCATTTTAGAGGCACATCTCTTCTTTTTTTTCTCTTATTTCCCTCCTGAGAAGCTGGAAGCCTAATGGAGGCTTTTAGAAAAGCTGACAGCCAGCCTCTTGCAGTCGTTCCTGTTGGTGGTTTTGTCATATCTCCCTCCCACACCCTCAAAGCTGAAAAATACCACAGTTGAATTGTGAAGTATCAGCATTACTGGCATAGACATAGCATTTATTTCTATATAGGCATAAGAATACACATTGCAATTCATTATTGTGTTCCTGATCACTGCCTCTCAAATGCTCAGTATGGCTGCATTTTACTCAGTCGTCTTGATGTAGTGCATTACAGTGAGCTGACATTTGCAGAACTGATTTAAAATCCTTCTTCCTGGATATTAAAGCAACTGATGAAATACACTGTGAAGTGGCTTTACTGCTTTTTCACTATATATCTGCTGAGGGGGAAAAAGTTAATTTGTGTGATCTAGATCAATTTAGGAATTAAAAAGAAAATCTGAGCTTTTGACTTAAAATAGTAAAATTACTTGAATTGGATTGAAAAAAAAAAAGGGCACTGGGGTTGAATGTGGATGGGAAGGGGAGATCAGAGTAATACTGATGGACAGCACATAATTGCTCCCCACCTTCCAGTGTAGTTCATGCTTCCTGACAGATTGAAACAGTGAAATTAAACCTACCCGTCTGCATTGTATTGCTTGATTTCTTTAGCAGGTATTGGATGGGATAGTGGCCAGAATGTGACTCTTAAGGGAAACTCCTCAGCAAATGTCCTTAAAGCGTCCTGCAGAGCAACGCTGTCACAGGGTTTGTCAGTGCAGTAACTGAGTCACACAAAGCCAATGTCATGCTCCAAAGCTCAGCAGGCTACGCCACGGGGGTGTGTGTGTAACCTGTTCTGAAACGGGGGTACAGAACCTGCACTTCTGTGTTCAGCTGGGACATGAGAAAAGCCCACTTTGCTAAGAAACCTTTGAGGGCAGGGGGAGAGAGAGGGAGGTAGAACCCAAGTGCAACAGTAAATCTCGTAATGACAATAGAAATTTGTGTTCGAATCCATTCTGCTTTCTCCAAATTAAATAAAATCATGCTAATGCTTCTCATATCCTTTTTGAAAATGCAACAGCTGGTTCACGTTGATCAGGTGCTGTATCTGTGAATTTGGGTTTTTTAGTGTTCATGGAGAAATGGTGCTTTGTATTTGCAGTAATTTATGGTATGGAGCATTGTACAATATTGGTGAAATTCTGTCTTAAGTGAAATACATATTTTCTTAGCTTTTTATTTTACCTTTTGAAGGGAGGCCATTTGATTCTAATTAGCTTCTAGCTAATTAGACAGCTTTCAGCTAAGACCACTCTAGTTTATTTAAGTAAATTCTAAAATCACATTTTGGTGAACTTTTTTCCTCCAGTTAAATATTTAGTATGTACAAATAGATGACAGTACTTGATATATATCTTCTAACCCATGATGCTGTTTTGATTCAGTTCAGGTTTCTTAAGCTTTGTTTCTAGAAATAGGGCTCCACCACTTAACTGAATCCACTTGTGATTTATAGCAATTCTTTGGTTTATGTTGTCAAGTACAAAAATGAAAAGATAGGACTGCTTTGTATCAGGGAGAGATTTGTTTTCTCCCAGTGGCCTTTTTGTGTGACTTCTGACTAGAGAGAAGTAGGAGACAGGACAAGTGTTGTGACAAGGCCGGCAGGGATGTGCCCCATGGAGGGTGTTGTGGAGCAGTCCTGAGGAGAAAATTGCAACCGCCACCTTCCCTTGTGTCAAGAGGAGAGACATATTTTGGAAAGATTCTACTGATGTATTAATATGGAAAAAAGACTTTCTCCTATATTTCTGGTGGGTTTTTTTTGTCATAAAAGAGGTGAAGTCAATACACTGAATCTGAAAGGGAGATTACTTAATTCAATGGGAAGCTTGTTTTCTCTTTATTACTAAGAATTAACCTGTGGAACCAGCTATGGCATGAAAATGAACCCAGGGTCAGAGCTTGTCAAGGAGACATCAGTGATATTGCTAACTGTATAGAGATATCAAGAGAATGTGGCTGTATATGACAAACATCTGTATTTGTTTGTCACTACATTAACTATGTACAAGGCAGTTTTCCCTCAGTGTGTTCCTGTAGGAGTGTATTGGGTACCTCTGAAAGTGGGGTGCACTGAGCCTGCCCTGAGGGAATTAATGGTTTTCCCACCTCACTGAATTTTTTTGGTGTTTATGAATATCTTTTTCATTAGTACAGATGATTTCCTCATAAAAGCAGATTCATAATCACTGTATCTTCTATTTACAATACAGAGGATGAGTATATTTTGGGATTCTAGTTTGTTAAATAGTTAATATAGCCAGCTATTAAGACCAAGGAGCCATGTGCAAGCTGTTCTTTGTACTGCAGGCTCAAAATCTGTTGTTTGTTTGATCTCAAAGATACAAGAATTGGTGACTCCCAAAATATCCCTCACGAACAGGGTTTAGAAATGGTTATAGACAAAAGAAGGGGAAAAGTAAAATAACAGGTAATTTTAGTGAAGTAAAAGTAGAATTTAGGACTGTTATAGCTTTACATAACAGTAGGATCCAATTCATGTTCCAAAAATAATATGGTCCTTACAAATTTTGTCTGACATTGCTTAAAATAATCATATTATGTATCACTGAGTAAAATTAACGCTTGATTAAAAAGCACTCCAAGCTGAAATCCTGAGCAATTTGTTGTAACTGGAATGATCAAATCTCTGGATCACTACTGCCTTTTTTCATATTGTGTGGGGAGAATGCTTCTATTTTAAAATGATGGAACTGGGCAAAAGGAAATTTATGATCTGAACTTGCTGCAAATCATTTGTATTGATCTGTTTTGTTTCCATTCTGCTGAAGCTAATGGAAATCATTTGTCACCTGACTTGTCCCAGTAGATTTGGAAAACCACCATACCATTTATCAGGCCAGTTCAAGGTCTGAGCCAGTGTGCTTATGTCTGCAATCACGAAGATATATTTAACTTCCGGCAGGGGAAAAAGCACCAGCTGAGAGCGTCGTTCTTATTCTAATACTGGCTGGAGTACCCTGTCTGTATGTTCATGTGAGTAATTATAACCCTGGCACAGGAATTGTGTTGGGCCCTGTCTTGTTTGTGGGTTTCTATTATAAGGTCAATAACAGGTCATTGGGTCCTGTAAATCAACAGCTTGCTCCTGCTTTGAACAAGTAGGTAACCATTAAAAGCATCTTGGTCCTGCTCTGTATTTAGAGCGGTGTGAGCTCCTCATCCTCTCTCTTCAGGAGAGGAAGGGGTAACGACCGTCTCTTACGTGTGTCCCTGCGCATCCATTTCCAGTGTGTGTCCTCTCCCTTCCGGCACTGTGAGTGTGGGAGAGCTGTGCACTGGCTGCAGTGTCTCATCTGCCCCAGGCTGTGCTTGCATTTGTTATTCACATGGATGTGATTGGGATGGGAGGAACAGGCCTTAACTTCACTGCAAAACTAAATTAAGTCTGCTCTTTGCATCTTGAGATTTTTCTTGTTCAGGTTGGTGATCTTTTAGCTGCAGCAGCCCCTTGCAATTCCCCCAGACATTTAAAACTGACTCTGTGATTTTCATGTGAAGAAAATCTGGACTTGGATGACCAAAGGCTTGTCCTGGTCAGTACAAATCCCTGTACAAGAGGACTGACTTGGAGTTGAACAATGTCCCACATGCACATGAGACTCTATTTGGGTGGATAAGATCGAGGGGCTAGGCCCTAAAAGCTGGTTTGTTTGGGGTTTTTGTATCTGTCAGTGCTTCGTGGTCTATGTGACTTGGAAACTGGAAGTCAGGTTTTGCTATTCTCCACCACAATGCTCTTAAATTCTCCTTCTGCTGTGTTCCCCATTGCAGAGTCATGAGCAGGGATATGGCAGCAAGAAGGAACATTGTCTGGCTTTCATGATGTTGATTAAAGCACTCTGAACATACGGTGATGAAAGAGTATTGAAACAGGCTGTGAAACCTACAAAACAATTCAATTCACATTTTATAACATAAGTTAAACCATAGTTGAGTTAATTTTAAAGCCAGGCCTAAACAATTTTCTTTTTAAATCCATCTTTTGCGATTCATTATAGGCAAAAGTCTTAGTTGTGTGGCTGTCTGATCTGTGAGGTCAGGAATTGATAGCTTTACACACTGTATGAAATACGACTATAATTTAAAGAGAATCTTAAAACTGTTCTATAGGTGCCCAGTTGTTTGCCTTGGAAAATGAGAAAAAGGTTTCAAATGTCTGATGTTCAGTTTGAAACTCCTATGCATTTCACATTTTAAAATGTCCTGAACTTGTTATTTCAAAATAATAAAACAGTTAAAAGTATAATGTTGCTTACTAAAATCATATAAACAGAGTCATTGTCAGTCTAATGAAGGTTTGTCAAAGTGTTTTTTATAAACAACCCGAGTTCTAGGGCTCATTTGCTGTGCAAGCACTGAGCATTGCTTATGTTCAGTGATAAAGGCAGTGAATGGGAACAAGAGTTTTAATGCAGGTGCCCAAGTACAGGACCTGGCTTAGGAGCCAGCTCTCGGCTCTTCCTTGGGGCTTTCATCTTGTGTTCTGTTCATTTTTAGAACTTTTCACAAATGCAGCAGTTACACTAGCAACACTGAATTAGCAAAAGGTATCCTGCCAAAAAAGAAGGATCTTACAAAATTCAGGAAAAAGTAGAAAATAACTTTAAAAGTAGGAGTTTGTTTTCTCAGTGGAAATAAACCTGCTTCAGCAATTGGGGGCTCCTTTTAGTATGTTCCATTTACAGTATCATTGATTCAGAGAATTTCTTTTGCAATCCAATCCTTTCTGGCCCCTGTCCATGCATAGTTTCCATGATTTCTCCACATAGTTTAAGTTCCAATGTAAGCTTTCAGTATTATTTAATATGCAACTCATGGGTTGCATGGATTGTTTCTAAGGTTTACTGGGAGCCCACGTGGTTCTTCTTGATCAGCTCTGGTCCTAAAGAGCAGCAAACCCAGGGCATTCTTTTACATGTGCAAGATGCTGTTTTCTATCTCTGAATGCTGATCACATCCAGCTACTTAAGACTTTTTTTTATTCTACTGCTGTAGTTGTAGTCAGTCACTCTGCTGTGATTTATCAACCAGGCTGTCACAGGCGGCTTTGTACTGCTTAATTAAGGATAACTTCTGTCTATGGGATTTGATGTGCCTTCTTACTAGTATTTCAAAACCAAACAGTGCAATCTTTTTATTCTCATGTGGGAGAAATTCTCCAAAATGCAGTGTTCTGCATTTCCTACCCCATCAGTCCCAAATCTTACATCCTTTTTAAAATACGTGAGAATATGTGGCTCGAAGCACAGGTTTGATGTAGAGACATTTTAAAGTTAAACAAGCTCTGCTCCTGAATGATGTCATTTGTTTCAGTCTGAACCCACACCCAGACCCTAATTTACAATCGAGAAGCTTCTTCCAGAATCCCTTTCAGAAGAGCAATTTTTCAAATCAGGTGACTAAATTTAGGCATAGAAGTCTATACTTGGTTATTTGAGAAGCTTGGAATTGACAGATTGCTCTGAAGTTGGTATTGAGCTACAGTTTATAGAAAACTTGAAATATTCTAGTGAGATGGAAGAGACAAGGTTTAATTAGCATTGTAATGTGTGTCATTTTCACATCTCGCTTTGTGTCTCCACCCTCCTTTCTGAAGCCAAATCAGGCAGTCTAGCTCTAGCTATATTTACTTCAGTCTTTTGCATTCTCTGCTTCACTGACTTTAAACAATGTCAGTTTGCAAGCAGCAAAGGGAAAACTCAGACATGGAAAGACTTATTATGGAATGCTGAAACACAGAGAATAACTCTTTGAGGGATTACGTGAAGCTCTGAGCAGGGAAGCGAAGGCTCACGGATCTCTGAACGCTCTGTAACATCAGCTATGCCTGTGCACAGTCACGAGAGCCAGAACCCAAGGAAGTGTCCCTGCATGGCACTGAGCACCTCAGGCAAGCACAGGAAGCTTTTGTTTGGCTTTCCCTGAGGCGGAGTGTGGCGTGGCACAGTGTGAGCATGTGCTGTCCCTCAGCAGCCCGTGTGTCCCACATGGGACAGTGCCACTCGGCAGGGACAGGAGCCTTTCTTTGCTCTGTGCCACTGGGCTGATGGATCTGCACAGGGGAGCCTGCGTTCCCATGGACACGGTTCCTTGGCTCCTTAGTTAAATTTATATACCCCCTCTTTGCCTCAGCTTGTCAAGGGTAGACATCATACATGACTGTGCTTTGAGATGCATAGTTTGTCCCCAGAGTACACGGGCCCTCGCTCGTGGATTTTCTGAGGAGGGTGGAATGTTTGTTGTTCTGATCCGCTCAGCCACGCTCTGCCTGCTCAGCTTGCGTGCCCAGGTACTTGTGCAAGCTGGAACAGCTGTGCTTCAGACAAATGGAGCTATGCAAATCCTCAACCTGATTAACACTGCCTAAAGATCTGTCCAGCAGGAAAGACAAAAACCATCTGGAAATGCAAATACTTGCTTCCAAGAAGAAACTGCTGTCAAAAAACAAGGTGCACAAGGTTCAATGGTGCTAAGTTAAAACAGAGGATTTCTCTTACAACCTTCCCCCCAGCCACCCTTTTCTTTTTTAATGGGACTTCATAGAATGAGAACTGGAATTTTGTGTGGAAGACAGACCTTAAGATACAACTACTCCTTTTTTTCATGATCGCAGTGGTTGTGTTGTGCTTTTCCCTGACCTGATCTAGTATGTAGTGCATGATCCTAATGTGCGATTGGCTTGTCCGTTGCCCTGTAACACCAATTTTGAGAGGAACAGCCATGTTCCTTGTATTTGATAGACAACCTCTGTTATGTGGTACTTGGTTCTTCATAGTCATGAAATACTTGGAATCTCTACAGCCATGGAATGTAACCCCGCCTCTCATCATCTTGTTGGTGTATGTGTCATGAAGTAATATTCCTGCTTTAGGGAGACCAGGCAATTCACATCTGTTCTGTGTCAAGCTTTCTAACAAAGAACTTATCCAAAATTTCACTTGGTAGAAGAAGAAACTCTTTTGCTTGTAAAAGAAGACTGTTTGATTGAAAGGAGAGATGAATTGTTTGAAAACTTGTGGATCTTCCTGCATTTTACTGGGTGTGTTTATCTGTGGGTACCTTAAGGGTTTGAAAATATCAAGAAGACTAAAGGGAAAGTGAACGGCACATAGCTGAGGAAGGAAGAGATTATTGCCTTGTGAATCAGGAATGAGCTCCAGAGGGAGCAGAGGTATCCCACAGATACTGCAGCTCATAGACATGAGATGCTTTTACTTTTGTGTTTGTAAAAACTACTGTTTATAGACAAATGTTCAGGAATATTGTATGAAAAGTAAAGTTGAGCTCAGTGGGTATGGGAGTGCTTGCTACCTTTCCCTGCTACGTTAACGTTTTCTCAGAACAATCTAGAAAACATTGATTAAAATACGTTAATATTACAATGCTTACTCTCGGTCAGGTTTATCTTTCTCTTAGATGTCTGAGCCAGCTTTGGGAACAGTACAACTGGTTCCTGCCCTCCAGGTTACTGTTTATAATTGCCTTCCACTCTATTGGTATTTCATTAGACAGGAGACCTACAAGAATTGTGATAAAAGCCTTATGGCTATGCTGTGCAGTTTTGAAGTGCTTTCTTGCATTTGTATCTTGAAAATAGCAAGAGTTGTTGGAGATGGGAGCAGACTCTCTCTGCTTACTGATGCTTGCAAGGAGGGCTATTATTTTTTTTTTACTTTATTAAAAACAAAAGAAACAGAAACCCCCAAACCAACAATACACAGGTCCATGTGTTATTCCCAGTTCTCAGTAACAATTTATATTGCATTAAAAACATTGCTATTCGCCCTTAACTCAAAATGATAAATGTAGCTACATTTTAACTAATCAAACATAGTTAAAGGTACATACAGCATATTTTTTTCATTTCCTATCTTGATATCCAGTTACTTTACCATCAGATAACATACTCTTTATCTTGTTCAGTAAATGTGACATTGTACATCTGTTTGCAGGAATATTTAACTCCAAGTAGAGATTTATAACTATTTGTAATTGTAATCAGACCCAAATTAATATACTTCCTCACTACATTTTAATTAAATATAATAATCTGTAATTTTAAGAAAATACAGGGGTTTCAGTAAGACAAAAGTTCTATTTCTATTTTTTTTCAGCCATAAATGGGAGTACTGCAGTGCTGTGGGTTTTTTCTTGCTAGTGTTTTAGCTGGTAGACTAAACATGCCTTGACAGAGTGACATTGCATGAATATTTCAGGTTTATTACCAGTTTATGTGGTCTGTATATTTTTTTTGTACAATGCAGTCTTTTGCTTCTTTGCTTGTGTACTGTACTGTAAAATAGGAATTAAGGGCGCATCAGGACTTTTTCTGTACCTTGCTAGCTATGGGCTACAGTTGATAGTATTTTATCCAAGGCACTATGGCTTTCTTTTTACTTCCTTGCTAGCGTGCCACTGTTGATCTTGTAATTCCTGTTGTCCTTCCTGCCACCTTCTCTAGGTTTTGTCTCTGTGTCTCTTCAGGATGCTGGTTAGGTGTACCTGCTCGATTAGAAGGAAAATAAAAATTAACCTTTGGGGTTGGCTTTCTTCCAACCACTCTTCTTGCCTTCCCCCTAGAGCATTCCCTGGCCTCTTCTGTGGTGTGCTGGGAGTCCTCACACTGCCCAGTCTGGAGCCAGACTGTAGCACAGTGCAAAACAGCAAACTAGAAAAATATAGTAGGGTAGTCTTGGAGACTTCATATTATCTGAGAGGGCAAGGGGACTTAAAAAGGTGTGGAAACAAATCTGTCTCTTCCTGTTAACATCTTTATAGGGTGGGTCCTTTCATTTTAATCCCTGGTTGCTGTATTTCAGGAGGCAGTGGAAACACATGCAGCACCCAAAAAAAAGGCAGCTGTTTCATCCTCTCTGTGTGCTCCGTGCCACAGGTCCTGCTACATCCCTTGTCTGAGTACTCATCTTAATGCAGTAAATCAATTTATTGAAAAACTAATCTTTTGAAGAAGAAAAGGAAAAAAAGCCACGTCTGGTACACTTAGTTCCTGGATGATGTAGTCATGTGAAAGCAAAAAAAGTCTGTAGGTATGTTAAGAAATTAGAGTTTCATAATCTGATTCATGATTTCCCTAGAAATCATGTGTGCAATGCAGGTACCTAAGAGAAGCTTCCTTTCTGCCCTTCCCAAACTTTGTCACCACTATGAGCTATGTGATTCCTAACCAGCAGAAAGAAGGGGGATAATTTGGATAATTTTGCTTGGGCAGACATTGAGTTGTTATTGTAGGTTTTTTTTTTTTCCCATGTATTGTTTTTGAGTTGTTTTTTCCAACCCTGAATCACAAATCTTATTGTTACTCAGTAAATATTTGTATTTGTAAGTGTGGTTGGGCTAAGCAAATATTCTTTAATGCAGAAGAGTTTGCTGTGCATAATTTAGAGACCTGTCCAACTCTACAAGTAAAATCTAATGCTCTTAGATTTTAAGGTTACCAGGAGGCTAGAGAGTAGGATTGACACTTCTTACTGATGTGTGAAGTAAGTGTGCGGTTTCCACAGAAATCAGAGTGGCCAGGGAATATTTACAGTGATTGGGCAGTAATTGACCTGCAAGCCAATGTTCCATTTTAGTGTTTTGTGTCCTTTCTGTGGAATTGTCTTGCTAAGACTGAGTCTGAAAAGCAATGGCTGCTGCAGTGCAGGATGGGACTTGAAAGTAAGTGCAGATTATGATTCAAAACATTGGGGCTATTATTCATTGTGCTTTCATGTTTTGAACTCAATGGGGGAATGTCAAGCATCTATGAATATAAACATGGAAAAGTTCAGTAACATCTGCTACTAATTTCTGCCAGATGAAAGTGGTAATTATGATGAATTTTTTTGTTGATGATGCTGATACATTGGCCTAAATAAATTCACTTGCAGACTGTGAATATCTAATTGAAAATACATGATTGTATCACCAAATTGTTGACTTAGTTCTCATTTAAATTTTAAATTTGTTTTCATTTGCTGGAGAGTTTATGGCTTACTATTTTAGTGAAAAAATATTGCAATGAAACCAGGCATTTTTAATGTATTAAATGAATAGTTAGAAACTATGTATTTGTGCAGTCAGATTTTAGGATTGGGTTATATTGTTCAATTATTTTTAAGTGGTACAATAACCTAATTAAAATAACCTTGTGTCTTTCAAAAAAAAAACCAGACTTCACTGTGGCTTTGACCATGTCTGCTATCACTAGTGCAAACCCCTGCTATTATGGGTGGTGCTCTTCCATCTTGCTTTTTCCTGCACTGTTCTGGAGTTCTTCAGACATCTAAGGACAGTGACCAAGTGGCAGGAAGGCTGTTAAGTCACTGAATGCTCTGTGGTGTTTTCTGTCAGGTAGAGGACTTCTATGGGGAGACCACAGCATGGACACAAAATATGGTTGGTTATTTTCTAGATTCTTGAGAGTGCACCACAATTCCTGTTTCATAAGGATGCCTGGGCTAAGAGACTAAAACATTTAATATATGTATGGCAAAAGTGCAGCTCATCTGTGTCAGAGACAGATGCTTGTTCTGTCCTTGTTTTCTTAGATATGGGTGATTTTTCATAAAGTGCTTCTGAGTTCTCCTGTTTGTGCTCTTGTGGTCCCAGTGGGACTCGGGTTTTGGAAGTTGATAGTGAGATGGACAAGAGTTGACTGGACCTTGGTATGATGCTGTATTCATAAAGGGTTTGTCTGGCTCCTTTTCTGTGTTCTCTGTATGCACATGTGTGAACATTTGAACAGCACAAGGACTTTGAACTCGTGGGTACCTGAGATAGTTACAAAGTGCAGAAGTCTTAGCAGGAGGGAACTGACTCGGGTACAGTTTCACTGATGATGACTTTCAGAATTGGTCTCTGTTGCCATCTTGGTAAAACACAGGCTACAGACAGCTGACTTTTCTGTGTTTTAGCCTAGTTCTGGTTCCTGTCCAATATCCAGGTTATCTAATGGCTTCCAGCAGTAACTGTGGTTGTAACACAAAGGTACCCGAGTTGAACTGTTGGAAGTCCTTCTGTAGCAACACAAAGCACAGGTGAGCTGACTTGCTGACAGCATCATAGACGCTTCTGGCAGAACATATGGAGGTGTCAGTGGTGCTGGGAGCGTGGACTTGGCTGCTTGGAAGAGCCCTCTTTGGGCTCCATGGGTACGAAGGAGGAGCTGGGGAAGTGAGCGAGATTTCCCTCTTCCGCAGCAGGATGAAGGGACACTCCTGGTGTTTGGAGGAGCAAATGGCAGGGACTTGGTGTTGTGACTTAGGGGGAACCTAGGTAAGGTGAGGGATCAACTGTAACATGTAGAGGCTGAGTTGGTCACAAACACCTGGAGTGAAGAGAGGCATGAGGTGAGATTCTTGCTGGAGAGAGGATGCTATTACAAGGCTGGCTGTAAACAGCATTGGCTAAGGGATAGTGATAGAAGGGTGTGTACTTGTTTTGTTCCTTTTTTTTTAAATTAAAAACTGGTGAAAATCCAGGGGATCAAAGGCAATTTAGGTGTCACAGGATGTTCACTTCTGTTTTAATAGCATGTGAAAGAGGAAATTTAAAGAAATGTCTTGCAACAGACAGAGTAGTCTCATGGCCTTTGTGTGACTATTCGTCAAGCCTGCAATACTATTCCAGAGCTGTAAATGTAAATTGGCTCCTGATTTGATACCATATCTGGGGATTGTGCTATAGATTACCTGGGATATTATCTTGTGATATTTGTATTGCAGTAGTGTATCTGAACACGTGAATATTTTGTAGCAGATGTATGAATTTTCACAGGAACCTGGTAAGTCTTGAATATTTTATGTAACAGACTATATTAAATAACACAGCAATATTGCCTCTTTCTACAAGTAATTGTAATATTAATAAGAGACACTTCCACATATTCAGTGTTAATAAAAATGTACATTTTCAGAAGAAAATAAGTTGTGCCCGAAGAACAGTTGTGTGACATGAAGAAGTAGAATTTTTATGAAGCAGGTTGTGCACAGGAAAGCTGGTGGGGCAGTTTGTTTCACTTGGAGAATTATTATGTGCTGAGAGAAGGTAGGCAAGAAAAGAGAAAGGCAAACAGGCCAGGACCTTGGTATAATATTTTGTGTAATGGCTCCCTCATTATATTTTTCAAATGGATGTTAAACTGGACTTAGCATAAAAGCTCCCATATGGAGCCTTCTATATGCAGAACTGATGTGGTGTAAACCTACGACTGGCCTTCCCCCCATCCCTCCCCTTTTAATTCCCAAAATAATTGGTAGTTTCAGAGGGATTTTTTTATTTATTTTGATAGAGCTTTGAATAAAATGTCAATGCATTTTCACTTGTTTGAAATGTCATGCATTTTACTTTCCAATTTTCCCCTGCTATCTAGGGGCATTTCCTTGGATGATCTCATATCTTTATTAAAATGTATGAAATAGTTGTTTACACTGAGGACTAAAAGTGTTTCATATTTCATCTAGTCTCATTTACAAATGTAAACAGGAACACTGCATCTTGCTTGTTGTTTCCTATTTCATTGTTATTGTAGCATCTCTTGAGATTCAAGTAAAATATCTTTATGAAGATACCTGTGAGCTCCTAGCTAGTTGTAACTACTTTCAAAAGCAGCTCAGCCAGGTTTGATTTGGATGGGAACAGCATAAAAGCAAAATGATTTAACAAAGGTTCACTGAAGTGCTTAGTTCTGAGTGGCATCTAAACCTTTTGTTATAGCCTTTTCACATATTTGTTAATGTAGCCAAGACATTTCAAAGTAGGATTGCATTTAAAATTAATTGTTGCTGTTGAGATACCTTAATTGACCAGACTTTTTGAGTGCCAAATTCTTATTGCTTAGCAGCATTCTCAGCTACTCTGTAACTACCAGGGAGATCGTGCTTCCTCGCATTCTAGTTCTTCAGGGAAAATATCTGAGGTTTCTTCTGATGAGATCCAAGTGGCACACAAACTTTGTAGCTTCCAGGAGTGGGAAATCTAGCTGGAAATCTGAAGTTTAAGGGTCAAAGAATGCTAGAGCACAGATGATCGCATTTCTGTGATACAAGTGTTTTGAAATGATTTATTGTAAAATGAATTGCTGTGCCAAGGTGCCATGGAGCACAAGTGGTTCATAATGGTCAGGGTTGTAAGCAAAGCCACTAGACAATACACAATCATGGAAGGAAGAAATAAGTTCATTACTGCAAATGAACAAAGCTGAGGTGACTTTGCTGGGGAAAGTTAGCTTAGGAGACTTCAGTACACCGTGTGAAAGATGTTTGGAATTTTTTAAAACCTCTTTCCTAAAAGCCAAATGCTATGTCAGTGCATTTGTAAAGCTGCTCTTCTGAACTATTCAGCTATTATAGGCTGGGCTAGAATCTAAATGTAGCATTTCAAACAACCTTAGCTTTGCTCTGCTGGACTGTAGCAGCTTGTGAGAGTCTGAGGCCTCCCTGGTATGGAGAGGCTGACGTCACCATAATAACTCAGTTCTTTGAATCTCATTAGACATGTTTACCCCTAGGTTTTGTTTGAAGTCTTTTAGTCTTTCCCCCTTATGAGAACATGCCTTGCAGTGTCACCTAACTTGCTGTATGTGGGAGGTTCTGCGTGTAGTTCTGGCAGGCGTGAAAGCCCAGCTCTTCCTGAGCTGTGCCTTGCCTTGCACAGAGCTGGGTCTGGTTGTGATATTGTGAGTGCACTGGCCTTTGAGCCCCTGCAGTAGGTACCACTTCAAAGCTGTTGAATTGTGGACAGCATTCAACACTGTTGAGTTGTGAAGTTTGGTACTGTGGCCCTTGTTTTGCACATGGCAGTCTGGGCATCGTGGTACTAAGGGATTATCATAGTATTAAAGTACACATCTCATCACTAAGATGGCAACAGAAAAGGAGATTGTTTTATGGCTCTCTTCAGTATGATCACAGCATTTAAGTCCTTGGATTACAATATCCCTAAACAAATCTTTTGAACTTTTCACAGATCTGTATCCGGTATTTCTGACGTGGTAGCCTTTATGGAGGTGAAAACTGAAAGATATCAGATAGAATTTAAGATATCTGAAGCTACTACAACACAACTTTCCTGTGGAGGTGTGAGAAATAAAGGAGGTGTTATCACCTAGCTGTAACTCTAAGCCAAAAGCACATAAACTTTCTGAAGCTCAATGCGCATTCAAGTTTGCATTCTACACTCTGCTTTTATCAGCTTTATTTTGCATGGTGAGAAGCTGCTGATGGTTTGTTTCTCACTCATGTGATCTCTGCCAGCCCACAGAGCAGTGTCTGAGGTGTGACATGGAAACCAAAATGCTCTCAGCTGCTGTGGAGCCATCCCCACTGCTGTGCAAGGCCTCTGAAGGGCCCCTGTAAATCTGCTCCCTTCAGCCTTCCTCACGGAGATGTGGTGAGGGAACGGTGTAGCTGGCACTCCGATGACAAATGGGACTGGTCAGGCTGTGTCCTGCAAACAGCCCGGAGAAGCCACTGCAATTTAGGCTTCATTGCTCTTGCACCTCGTATTTCTTAGAGTATTTCGGGTTATTTGATGCCTCTTCTAGCTCTCGCCTGCAGGCACTTTGCTGTCACTAACCCTAAGTTTGTGGAAATAGCATAGCACTGAAAATAGTTAAAGCTTTATGAGAGAAAAAAGGCTTCCCTGTGTTTCAGTATGGCATAAAGGAAAGTCCTCTGTGTAATGAAAAAGATTTCAGAATTGGGTATGAACCAAAAGTTGTTTTACCAGGAGAAACATTGAAGAAATCTGCAGGATGAGTTTCTGATGGAAGAACATGAAGGTTTTGCATTATTTTGACAGTGAGGACTGAAGCCTATGCAACAGGGAGCCATTTTTCATCAGAAGGGTAAGCTTAATTTAAAATTGTATTAATAAATGTCATAGTTTCAATCTTAAAGACTGCCTGTCAAAATGCATGGCAAAGTTAATTATAAGGAAATAACTGTACTACAAATGATAGTTCCTGTTATTAAATTCCTCAATCATTTTGGATTGCATATGGGTGAGAACCAACTAGTTTACTATAAAAATAGTTTACAAAGAAAAATACATCAAAGACTGACTTTGAGGACTTTTCAGGTGGATGTAAGGTAAAATGCCATAGAAGAACACAGTCGGTGACAGTGTGTATATATCATGCTATAAGGTTATAATCAGTTTTGTGTAAAGTTCTTTCTTTCTGTCCCACTTTTCCTTCAGTCATGTGCAAGAATGTTTGGGTTTTTTTCGTTGTCATGACAGTAAGAGTGAGCCTCATTGCATTAGTACCATTATTTGAGCTATAAATACACAACAAATCATAGCAGGAGTCAGTGTAAAACTGAGCTTTAAGCAAGGTCTGTGGGTTTATTGGTAGTTTCTGGAGCAAATTTATTGATGTATCTATAGCAATAGGTCTTCTACAGTAAATGTCATAAAATACTGGGGGGGGGGAAGCATGTTGTCCAGATCACTGATAAACACCTATCTTAAGGTAAAACTCAGAGGATCTTTGGACCTTCAGACACTATGTAATGGGGTAGTATTAAATTGCTTCTGGTAGTAAAAGATAATGATCTCTCTGAGTGGGTTTTGAAAATTATAATCCAGGGTTTTCAACTGATAAGCAGTTTAGAGTTTGTGTGGTTGAAGACAATAGGGGCATGGATTTTAAATGCTTGTTCCTTTTTTGAAACAAAGACCTTGACCCTGGAATTGCTATTTGTGATATGTTTTTTCTTATTTCAGAAAAGTAATACTTTACGTCTTTAATTGTAAAGTTTTTTGTAGGTTGTTCTTTTAGTGACTTAGAAAAATAACTTTACAACAACATTCTTAGGCAGACTAAAAGCCTAGATCTGCAGTGGCACATGTAGAGTGGTGTATAGGCACCATTTGCAGCCACATTTTTAGTCCTTGTGATACTGTTGTATTGATTACATACAGCCACAAAGCAGCGAGAAGGGATCAAGGTACTGTGAAGTACTTTGTTTACAGGGCCCTCATGGAATGCCCCTGCTCTGCTGTGCATGTAATTTCCATTAGGTTATGTAAGCCGGCTTTGCGCCATGCCAGCCTATTTAGGGAAACTCCATCAGCGCTGCTATGCTGGAGGGGGAAGAAAAACAACTCTATGTGACAGTTAGTCTGTTTATTCTTTTCTTTCTGCTTGGGGTTGAGTGGTGTGTCACTAGACAGGGTGACATAACTCAGGCCAGACATCCGGGCGGTTTGCTGTGTTCTGTGTGGGACTTGGCCTCCAAAGGGAAATCAGCAGTCATGAAATGGAGAATTATGGAAAACCTTTGCAAAGGAGAGCTTTCCTCCTGACTCTTGTTAAACTGATGCTGCCTTGCAACCTAGAATGCTAGAAATTTAAATCATCTACCGAGGAAAAGATTTAAAGTTATCGCCCGTTGTAACTTGAGATGTTTCCCTCTTCCCTATGAAAGATCTGTTTTGTAGAACCTTACGGGAGTATGATATCTTGAGTAACCCAACTGAATTTTGGGCTGGACATATGAGTACTTTGAGATGATGTGCTGTTGTCTAAATTGAAAGGATAATAAAAGGAAGCAAGGATGGTAAAATCTCCTGTTTGTGATAGGGGTGATGTCAGGTGTTTCCCAATTTGTCCCAGTGAACTCTAAAAGAAAAAGAATATGTAGTAAAATAATTGAGATAAAAAATAGTAATGTTAAACTCTGAGTTAGAGAAGGCATTTAAATTAAAATTATAGAGCATAAAAAGTGTTCATTGACATCTGCCAATGAAGTAATTGTACTACTGATTCTCACCCAGACGTAGGATATGCAAAGCTTTGGGAGCATTTTGACATTTTGGGCATTCACTGATTTCAGGAGCCTTTAGCATTCCGAAGAAATTGGCCTTGCCATTTCAGCTTTTCCACAAAACTTTCATTTAATTGGCAGACTCCCGCAAGAGAACAATGTTGCCAGGAGGAAAATGATAGCGTGCCCCAGAGTCATTGAGTGGAACTACCTGGTGGTTTCTGGACACGCTACTGACACAATTCTTCAGTTTCCCTGCTGGCTCCTGGGCTCCAAACAGGACCTGATTAGTGCTGCCAAATCCTTTCTGCTGCTGCTCAGCAGATCTGTCAAAGGCAGCAGAAACACAAGGCATTCTGTTAGTATATGCTGGATGCTTGCTTTCCCCAGAGATTCTGCACTGCATTTTGGGGAGATTTTTTAGAGCTAAGAAGAACAGCATGAGCCTAGAAAACCTTTGGGATTTGTGCTGCAGAAGTTGGTGTATTACCATTCCCCTCTGCTGGTGGTGAGCAGGGCAGTTGATTCCCTGTGGCTCCTGTTTGAAAACAAAGATTTAGAGATAAGGAAAACAACTTCATTAGTTAAATGTTTTCAGGTAACACTGGTGCATGTTATTTTTTTAGTATAATGGGATAACTGAGTCTCCTTAGTGCAACTGGAAAGATACTACTTGAATGTTAAGAGCGTTAGAGTTTTGAATAAAGTAGTGCTGGACAGGAGGCATTCTTGAGCATGCAGTTGGATAGGGGATATTATAGAAATTTATGAAGGACTAAACGTTTGTTCTCAGAAAATGGGTCAGAGCAAAACTATAGCAGTGAATATACACAAGTGTTAATTCTCCCAGGAGGATTTTTGCCTCATTCCTAATCTTTGGTTTGTAAAAAGGTCTTTGAAACTTTCTTCACACTGGTGAAAAATTGCCTTGACCCCAAAATAGTTATTCATTTGTGTAGATTTATTCAAGCGGTTGAGTCGTTGCAGCCAGGGGATCTTAACTAGTTCTGGTCATGTTGAAATTTATAATGAACTTCAAAAGAATTATAGTGACTATTGATTTTTAGGCATTACATTTACTGAAAACTGTAACTATGGGAATCACTATGCTTGCAAATTGGCAGGCAGAAATGTTTGCTCAAATAAATAAAAGGCAAATAAAAAGGGATGGTGATGACCTGTAGTTTCCTAAGGTAAAACATAAAGGAGTCCCAGGAGATGTAATTACTAGGCAAGCTCTTGGTTTTGTCTTGTGATCTTTCTGATTTTCACTACTGTTTCATTAAATGTGATCAGTAGGGGAAGAGGTACAATGGGGCTCTCAGTTAATGGGGGAATTTAAGGCAGGACCTAATCAGATCACGCTTAAAATCAGATCCCCTTGTAATAGTAGTATAAATGTAATAAGCTGTGCCTTATGTTATATACTTGGATTGTTACACTCCTTCTTATAATGTTCAGTTTTTGCATGCTTCTAAAGATGGAAGATGATAAAGTGATATCTAACCATAGGTCTCAGATAGCATTTGCCAGATGGGGGTGAATTGCTGCTCTTTGATTTACTCCCCTCCATTTTCATAGACCAAACAAATATTTTTTCTTGGCTTCTGAAAGATCTTGTATTTAATTCTATATGGCAGCAGCACTGGGAGAAGTTCTGTTCACAGTGATATTTGTAATTGTCAGTAATAGAGTATAGACATACTACCAAATGTGCATTGATGTTGCTGGCATGGGATTTAACCATTTCAAATAATTAGGGCAAAGAAGTTCACTCAAAAACTTTCTTGTGTATTTTTAGGCTGTTATTACTGGTAATATATGCCTTAGAGGGAAATATCTTAAAGGTGAGAAATCTATTTTCAAAGATGCTGCCATTTTGTTACATGATTAAAATTTCTTAAGAGATAAAGCACTTCTTAAAAAACAAAACAAAAAAAATCAACTGACAGAAAAAAAAAACCCAACCCCACCTAAAGAGATAGAGATCATATACTCCTGGAATATATCAAGTTTGTTACAGCCAGCTTCTTCATGTTGATTAGAGCAAAGGTATCATGAAAAGAGTAAAAGCTGTATTTTTGACTGTGTCCAGTAGTCATTACTCCAGTATGGGAAAGCTGACCGGGTAATTTAGGACAAGTGTGATGGCTTAGTCTTCTGAATGTTCTTGTGTCTTGGCCCTGCTGTGTGTAAGGCATGAGGTAAAAATCTCAAGTAGAATGTTTGATTCAGTTTAACTCTAGTGTTGGCTGTCCAGATTGCATTGTTATGCTCGAAGTCTCGTTGACAAAAAGGAAACACACCTTATATATAAATTAATTTATTGCTAGTGTAATAGAAACCTTTACAGTCTAATCAAAGAATCATTATTGGTCCACATCCTTTTTCTGCAGGAAAAACAGAGGAAATCAATGCTGCCTACAGAACCATATTCCAGTAATAAATAACACAGGTAAAACTGTTACATGCACACAGCACTAACTAGTTTTAATCCCTTTTCCTGGTCTTATGCTCACCCTTCCTTGCTCCTCTGAATACTAAAATAAAGAGCTTCAGTCAGGTATTTGAGGGTGGGGATGATGTACCCCTTTGTCGTGGAGTATATTACATTGATGGTTTCTTTTACTTCGTTCTCTTTTTGCTTTGTTGTCCTTTTTAATTTACGTTGGCGGGAAGACTACATATGGGGTACAAAGTAAGAGTTTTTAAAGCAGATCCCTTCATCTGCCAACTTTTCTGCCTGCTGGATTTGTTCTCTCTTGTTCAAACAAACATTTTATTTTATTTTCTCGTAGGGAAATCAGATTGTGTCATGTTGGGGTCTTTTTCAATAGCATTTTTGCTGGGAATAGATTCCCTTTCTGGGTTAGGCGCGAACTTGTGATATGTAGATCAGAAGTCTCCAGGAGCAGAGATATGTGTGCTGTAACTTTCCTTGATACCTATTCAAGAAAACTTAGGAAGAGAGCTTATGATGGGATTGTATTTTAATTTTTCTAGTGACAATTCCTTTTCTTGTAGAAAATGTCCTTTTGTTGTTTGAAAGAGTATCAGCAGAGTTGTGTGCTTTGGGTGCCACCTCTTCATGGTGTCTGGAGAGTCTCTGCGGATCTTGAAGCTGGGCTCGGGTGTCCCGCCGTCTGTCTGCTGCTGTTAGAATGGGAATCTCCTGCAACTCCAAGGGGAAACAAGTCTGTCAGGGAAAGCAAGAGAGGACATGTTTTAATTATTAAAATCGCAGCAGCAGAGGAAAAACCTGACGAAGAGAATTGCTGTGAAGCAGCAACCGCCTTCCTTTGGTGTATTGTACCATGTCTTGTTTGGGAGCTGTATTTCCTCAGGCATGCTGAGCCTTCAGGGCTGAAGCAAAATAGAGCTGCCCTTCTTGCGAAGAAAGGGGCTGTAAAGTGAGGGTTTTCCTGCTCTCCGTGTGTGTGTGCTGCTGCACCAAGGGCGCTTTAAACACGCGACATTCGCTTTCCGGGCAGGGCATTGCTGCGCCCTGAGGGCGGGAGCGCGAAGCTTCTGGAAAGCTCTGGGGGCGGCGCGTCCCCGCTGTGAGGGCGGCACCTCCCCGGCGTGAGGGGCTCCGTGGAGGGGCAGCTCGGGGCGGGGCTGCTCATCGGTAGGGAGGCGTGGGAGTGCTTGCGGTCCCGCGGTCTCTGTCCTCGGGGAGGGATTCACTTCTGGTATTTGGTTGTTTGTGAACTTGGGCACTTGCAGCCATAATGTCGGTTTGCCTCAGGTGCTGAAGCGACTACTGCTGGAATGAGGGGCAGGGCGCCATCCGGCCAGCTCTGGGAGAAGACATCGCGGCATGGCCGAAATAGGGGTGAGAGGAAGGGTGGCACCATCGTGTGCTGAGGCAGCGAGGAGAGCAGCGCTATTGGCAGGAATGCCCCGGAGCAGCAAAGGTTGGGTCTGGACAGTGAGGAGGAGGTGGGAGCCGTGCTGCAAGGGTGGGTGTGGGGGAATGGGCATGTGAGGGGGAGTCCCCTTCATGAGCTCCCCTTGGGCTCAAATGGGACTCTCTTGTCAGCAAAAGTGGTTAAAATTTAAGTTCTTCCTTTTCTTTGCCAAACAGAATGGAACCCCCGTGGGAAACACGTGGGGTGGGTGGTTTACGAGTGGCCACGCATCATGCGACAGAAGGGATTTCTTCTCAAATTGAGCACAGTTTTAGCTGTTCTCAGCGTCTGTATAATAAGCAGTTTTTTCCTAAGAATACACATTAATGTGGTGGAATCTGCCTCTCAATCCGGTAATGTATCAAATTGGGATGTGTTACAGACTGTGCATGGAATTAACAAAAAAAAAAGGCAAAAAAGGCAGATGAACTTGGATAAGCAAGAACTAAAATCGATTAGGACTCTATGGCTATATAGTACACTTTTAGAACGCTTTACCACCATTACTGTAGCAGGATCACTGCTGGCTAATAATCCTGGCATGGGATATTTTTTTGGTGGTTTTATTGACTTAAATAACTTGAAGTTAATCAGATTAAATTTTTTCTTTCAACTGCAAGTTGTCTTCTTTCAGATTGAATATATTTTTACATATCTAAAATATGTAATAGCATAATAAACCAGCCCTAATCCATGTGTAAATTAGTTGATGAAGAAAAACTGTATATAGAATATCTAATTAAGTGTAACAGCATTCATATTTTTAACTCTATGCTTTAACTGCAGAAGTAGCTGCCAACTCTTTCTCTATAAAATCAGATGATGCAGCAGTATTTTTTTTTTGGGGGGGGGGGGATTGCTGTACCAGAAATCATCAAGTCTATCTTTGTGCTTAATTAAATTCCAGCAAATGTAAACCAACAACGATGACTGTAATGTAGATGAGGGACTACATATGCTTCACTGGCTTTTAGTTACGTAGCAATATCAATCACATTGGCAAAGGTCACCGAGTCTCAATTCAGTTGTAGTGCACCAGGCTCATTCTAACAGGAATGGAAATTCCCATTAGATAGGACCAAAATACAGCCCAGATTGTAGAGGGAATGCAGTTCCGAAGTCACTCATTCTTGAAATGACCTGATAATCCATAAAGTTGCTTTTATTTGTTTCTTGTTATGTATTCTCTTGCCAGTGCATGTGGCCGTGTCTTGCCTTTACAGGTGCACAGTGATTTGAATGTACTGTGTTGTTGCAAAGCTGCAAAACTTCACGTATTAATATCAGAAGTGATGGCTGTGTGTCATAAACCATTGCCTCAGCTGGAAGAGGTTGAAGTGGTTGCACCATTTATTAGAAGCGTACGAGAAATACAGCAGGGTGCCAGTGAGGTTTAGAGGTGTAGGAAGATGCTAAGAGATTGCAATTTTCTCTCAACTGACCAAGCTCAGGAAAGTGGGTTTATCACCAGAAAAATGGCACCTTTGTTTAGGGTAGTTGTATATATCTCTATTAAATAAATAGTTCCCTCACCACCATTAAATGTAGTTTTGATTTGGTGATGTTTATGATCTAAAAATCCTAGAACTGATAAATGGAGCAGGATTGAGTCCAGCTGACAGATGCAGCTATTCACTTAGGCAGTGTCTGATTGTTAGGGCTGTAAATACCAGCAGCAAAAAGCATTTTTAGCAGATTGAGATGAACTAATTGTGCATTATGGTATTGAAGGGACTGTATGCCGTAAAGGTCAGATGGTGAAGAGTTCTTCAATTTTTTGACAACTTCCACAGCTTTCTGTGCATTTGACTTTTTGCAGTGTAATTGAAAATGGGCGTGTGCGCAGATCCAGGCTGAGTGCCTCCAGGTAGAGCTGCTGAGTGGACTGCAGTGCTGCTGTCCTGGTGTGCTCCCCTCACTGCTGGCTAGCAAAGAGCAGTTGTTCAAAGGTGGTCCTCTGCTAAGTAATTCCAACTCTTGTTCCTCTCTGCACTCTTAACACATGCAGCTTTCTGTGGCTTTAGATCTGCTTCAGCGGCTAATTACTTAGTGCATGTGTATTTTGAATGTTTTTCTTCATGTGAGGTGTCGGTGCATTGGAGCCATCCCTCAAAACTGTGTGACAGCTACTAGGCTAATTTACAGTTCAGCATTTGAAACTAGGTAGGCAGTTGTGGGTTATTAAAATAGATATGGGAGATAGTGACTGAGTCTTAACAAAGATGGTCTGAAACTTCAGCAATTAGAAGCTAATACTGTCTCCTTGTGTTGCTAAGGTTGTCTTTTGTCATGGAACTGATATGCTGGTAGCATAAGTTTGTAGCAGGAAAGAAAGGCAGAAGTCTGTTCAGTGGAATGGAAGCAAAAACATCTTGTCAGCTTACTTTAAAACAATTATTGGAGTTTTTCTCTATTTTTCTCAAACTTTTTGATTCCAGTAAGTGAGGATTTTACTCTGAACAGTTGTGTGCAATTACACCATGGCACTATCCAATTAACCACCCAAGGTAGCACAGCTCAAAGAGAGAGCTAAATGATGTGTCTCAGCAGTGGTCTGTGTTTGTTAACTGGGGGGCTGGAGCAATGTTCCTTTGGAGTGCTGAATCCATTTTGTGGTGCCTGCATGCTGTTTTGAGAAGTACAAGTTTTCTTGGTGTCCACGTGTTCATTCTAATGATGTCTATATTTGTGCCTAATTACTTCAGACTAGAAAGTTTTTCCGTGGTGTCTTTGTTCCCTCTTTCTGCCTGGTTGTGTGTACATGGAAGATGTGGACAATGCGATTTCAGTGCCTTTCTCTTGCCCATTTGCTTTGCTTCTGAAATTTTCCAGCCGAACAGCAAATGTTTTGCCTACCTTGACCCTCCCCATTCCTTTCCCTACCAGCACAAAGTCAGGTTTTTCTGCTCTTGCAAGATAAGTAAGCCAATGATAGATTATCATGTTGTATACAATCTCACCAGTTTCAAGTCTTCAGGATCTTCTGAGAGTTCTGCTGCCCTTTTGGAGGAACTCCAAGCTCATTCTCTCACTTTGCTGGATCTGTAACATGAAGTAATAATAAGGCACCTTCCCTCACACCCCCTTGCCCCAATAAAAAACAGCCAGCCAGCAAAAAATCCAGCCAAATGAACAACCTTCCCACCCAAACAGCTCAATAACCTAAACTAAATTCAAGTCAGAATTAAATATGATTCTGTATAATGTGAATACTGTCTTTATTGACATGAAATTCAACTTGAGATAGTAAATAAATAAATTTCCTTATGCTATGGTACTGAGAATTGGGAGGGTCCATGGAAAGAATTGTGTAAAGTAAGGCAGAGGGCTTGGAGACCTTTTGTATGTGTGTCCACCAGCTCCTCCTTTTGACCTGGGGGTGAAATGGAATAGCCTGCCTCTTGCAGCGTTTGTTGCCAAGATTCTCTACTTCTGTGCAGATGTAGATGACGTTTTTTTCCGAAAGGAGCTTTTCCTTGTGCTCTTGGAGGTGTTTAGTTAATCCCATTTCTGTTGCCTTCTGCATCACTTGTTTGGTTTTTCTTCTCCTTTTTTTTTTAACTGAGGTATCTATGCCGAACACAGGTGATATGACTAGCTTGGATGAGAATGAAAGAAATCAGTAGGAAGCTTCCTATCTCCTTCAGTCAGCTTTAGGTTCTAACCACCAACATTTCTACTATTAGTTTAGAAAAGCAGGCATTCCCTCTTGTCTAATTTTATTGGCCCCTTAGGAGATTGGACTGTTACAAGAGTTGTGTGAAAGTCAAATCTGGATGTTCTGTTCACATAACTACACTTTCATGAGTTTCAGAAAGCAGTTGTTGACCTTACAGCTTGGTATGTAGTATAAATACTTTTATTATAAAACAAGGCATCTTGTTATGATAAATACAGTAAGTAAATTTTTTGCTTTATTTTGACCTGTGACAGATGTAGTCTAAAACCCAATAATTGATGTGATGCATGTCACTGAAAGCACACAATAGGAAAAGAAGGCACTGAATAAAATGACATGATTAATTTATTAAAACTCAGATATCCACCAAGTGCATTTCTTATGAGTGTCATAATTAGTTTGTCGCTAATTAGTTTGGAAAGACTGTAGGAGCTATAATGCAGAGTCAAGCAGGCAAACTTTATTGAAGTTATAACTGGTAAAATATGATGCTGATCATGTTTCCTTGTAGAAGCAGAATAAGCTAGATTTTAAGCTCACTTCGCTGTGCAAGTAAAACACTTACTTAGACATATTTAAGTTTCTGAGATGACCAACTGTTGTAACTGCTTTTGAAAGTGGCTCAGTTTAATGTCAGCTTTACAAAATGATGGTTCTCTTGATAGTATTCTTGGATAGCTGGCCAATCTCTTCTTAAAAGAAGGCAAAGCACGAATCAGTATGCTATTACTTCTTTTTAATGTGCTCATTAACCAAGCACTTTGTGTAGCAAAATACCCCTTCCCAAACGGCATCTGTCCATACTGGCTGTGTTCTTCTGTGTGTGTGCAAACAATATCGTGCAGTTGTTCTTTATTAACACTGTAGACTGAAGTGCTGTCTTTCACTTCAAAAACTAAATCCTTGTCTAGGGAAAGGATATACGTATGGAGTTCTAGCTGTGTGTTCAGGGTGATAAACCTCTTGCAAAACTGTTTGAGGGACTGAACAGCCCCTCTTTATTGCTAAGTCCTTCTTGTAGCACAGTGTATTGTGTTCAGTTACATACTGACCCGTAGTAAATTTTGATTTTGCCCGCCAGTTAGGCTTCGTGTTGCTACAAGTTTTTAACTCCAATGTTGGTGTAATTTCTAAAACTGTTTTGTCTTTGATTTAGAACCGCGTTCTACTGTATTTAATTTTACCCTCTTCATCACATTCAGATCAGCAGCATCTTCATTAATAAAATGATTTCAGAGGTGCTTCGTGTTGGATCCTGTGGAAGGTCTAACAATCAGTCTGCAGAGATGGGGCAGAATTCCAGCATCAGGGTGCAGTCAAGCAAATGCTGATTTTTGAAGTGTGCAGTGTATATAAAAATGGATCACTTTTGGTTGTCAGTCAGATTAGACTAAGAGCGGACTGCCCGATTTTCTTTGCCTTTCGCTGAGTTTTCTTCTGATATGTCATTGTAAAATTATTGGAGAAAAGCACAGGTTCATTTCAGCAGAAATGTAGCACCTTCTGGTTGTAACAGGAGCATGGCACAGTCTGTGGGGCTGAAGGGACAAACTAGGAGATCCTCTCCTTCCTCTAAGCATTCTTGAGGCACCTTATTTTATGTACTTCCTATGTCTGAATAAAAAGATATTTTAGTTTCATGTAGCAATAGAAATTCCCCTTCTGCTTGGAATGCTTTTGCTGTTAGACATTTGCCTGAGTATGTTCTGTTGCTCAGCTCATTGTTAACCAAAACATGCTCTTAACAATCCAAGTGGGCTGCCTTGGAGAGACCACTTAGAACAAAGAGAATTGATTTTTCACTTTTAACCGAAAAGGTTACTGTAACCTTTTTGAGGCGGTGGACTCAGTATGTCAACAGACTTCTCTTAGGCTTAGCTTTTTTTTTTTAATGTCCAAAACTGAAGAACCTTTCTTATGCAGTGGTATGTAAGAAGCAGATGCTAGGATGATGGAAATTACAGAAGTTACTAACTAATCTTTCATTTTAGGATTTTTTAATGCTCTTACTACTTCTTTAATTGCTGGGAGGGTTTTATGAATGACATTACTAAGTATAAACTGTTTTTATAAGCAATATGTCTTATTTAATGGAATAGTTGAAGTGCTGCTCAATCTGGAAGTATATTCTTAAGCTTGCAGATGGGATTTATGATGGGTTTGTTGTAGCTAAGCCAGGTGCCCATAGCTTCTATTGGCGTTGTCGATTGCAGACTGATTTGTAATTGATTTTAAATTGTATGTTAGAACAATGTAGTCTTTGATAGCAGATTTTTTAAAAAGAATGTTTTGAAATACACAAAAGCATAACAAGTCTAAATGGGTTCTGCAGCCAGTGAAGACATCTTTGTAGGAATACAACGATATCTACGTATAGTATTCTGCTGACACCATTCATGTAGTGAAATTATACTTTAAAATAATTAGATATTTATCTGGAAAGCACTAGGGGCTGAGGAGAAGAACACTTCTATAAGCCTGAGGTTTTTATAGCATTTGCAGTCCGTTAGTTAGAAGATGCATTAGTCATGTTTTCAGTAGTGGAAGACATATCTTTCAGCTAATTGCACATATTATTACAATATTAAACTGTATAGAGCATTCATTTGAGAGTATTCCTTTAGATCTATTTGAAAAATATAAATTGTACAGCTACAGCTATACAGAAACTCCAGTGGGCGTACTATGAGGCACAGCTACCATGCACTTTTGTTAGTTGGAGTGGGGAGTTCAAAAGTCTCTTCATTGTGTAATGCTGGACTGCCAACCCCCCCCATGTATATAATCTGCATCTTGGAGAGTGAGTTGTAACGTGAAAGGAGCTGAGAGGTGACTTGCTTTTTTCTGCTGGAACAGTTACTGGGAGCTGCAAAGCACAGATCCTCAGATCCTTCGTGTTGTGGTTGTCAGTATCATAAGTTTGGTAGTTAATAAGACAACAGGAGTTAAATATGGTCTTAAAACATGCAGGATTTATTTTCAAAATATGAAGGAAGAAAAATGGCAACCTCCTGCAGTGAGGGTAGCTACTGAATTGAAGAGAGCAAAAGAAGGACTTTAACAAATGCAGGTGATGTTTGGGGAGAGATGTAGTCACTCTTCCCTTTTAATGTAAGATAGCAGAGCTACATAATGCTTTTAAAGGTTTAAAATACATTATAATATGAAATTTGATTAAAAAGTATTCTGAGGAGCAATTAGAGCTGGAGTAATTCCTGTTTGCGCTTTTGGAAGTTCAAAGACAAAGTATAAAAATTATGAAGAGTTAGTTACTTTGAAAGTAATTATGTCAAGATGAGAAGGCATTTCCACTGGTTTGCTTTATTTTCTTTCCCGAGGTAGTTGTAGCATTTTATTTTTCCTGGAACTTCCTGTTTCTCCTTCATGCAACTGCAGTATTCTAAAAGCTGTGATGTAGTAATAAGCACTGTGTTTAGAGGGCTGTGAGATTTGTGGGCCTTGTGAGTCTCCTTCAGCAGCTGAGTGCCAAAGGCTTCAAGGGCCCACATGGCTCTGTTCCTGGCTCTCAAGCCTTTCAAATAGGTTTGACATTTTAGATTTTCCAAGAAGGAAATTACCAACACCAAATTATTGTATGGGGAAAAAAAAAATTAAATGTCTTGGTTTTTTTTTTTATAAGTACAGACTGTAATTTAGAAATAGTTCAGTTACTACTTAGTGATCTGAGTGGCACGAAGGCAGTGGAAATACAGCCTTGCATGTTTGTGTAGTGACCCCTGCAGCTGCTCCATCCTGCATTGAGTGGAAGCTCCTTTGAATTTGGGGTCGTGCTCTCTATAGCTCATCGTGGGGCACCTTCCTGCTTGGGCTTATGCAGAATAACTACATGTGCAGAGAAAAGTAGGAAAGTAAAACCTGCTTGGAAATTCAGTCCTCCTGCAGGGTGGTGGTAACTTTCCTCATGCCTTCACCTCTGAAATCATCTGGAAAACATTATTTGGCCAGTGTGCCTTTGATAGAATTCATCACGAGTGTTCTTGTCTGTCGTGAACAAACCTAATAGTTTGTAAATTACAGTCTGGGAGAGAAGATTACTTTTGAAACATCTTTTCAAAGGAAAATGGTTCCATTAAAATATCTTTTTCTTATAAAATAAACCTGCCTGCAAAAATATTTTTATCCCCATATTTGAAATAAAGTCAAAATATTTCAAGATGGGAATCAGCTCAGTGCATGACTTCACTGAAAGCAGATTTCATTTCTTCCTGTCCTTTTGCTGCATGAGTGGGCGTTTCTTGCTTGATACTGGTGATGTGCTAGAGAGGGTCTTTCATGTATATTCCTGTGGGGGCTGTGGGAAACTCAGTAAAGCAGATCTTGCACAAAGGCAAACCTAGTGGCAGGGATGCAGGTTGAAGTACCTATTTGACAGCAGTCTTTAGCAAAGTATTTTAGGTTCTTTATTTATTTTAAAAAAATTTTTAATACAAATTTTTTTTTCCTGAATAATTTCCAGTCCAGTTGAAACCTAGTGTTTAAAATCCAGGTCTGATAACTTGCTGTTGCTTACCAGCACTTCAGTGCTTTTAAATTTGTTTTGCAGTGTAGAAGGCTGTCTTAGAAATCTGCGATTTTGTGAAATGTTTTCACTGTCCTATTAATCAAGAAACCTACATAAAAAATCCTGTATAACAAAACACCCCCCTGCTTTTAGTAAGTTCCTGAGGATTTCAAAGAGCATAAAACCCTGAGAGGGCCTTGAGGACTACATTTCCTGGAGCTGATTGTAGTTGTTTAAAGTGTGTGGATGGTTTGTGCTTATGAGCTTCCCAGAGAAGCTCAGATGTCAGTGTTCAATGTTTTTCCCATTTCTGTCTGGTACAAGGGCTGGGTAAGTCGTTTAAATGATTCCCTTCTTTCATATTTTACCTTTTGTATGCACAGGCCTGACTCTGTGCTGTGTCGGGAAACTTGCCGATTTACCTCTTCATTTTGCACTACTGGGCTTCTAACACCTGTCATGCATTCCTGGCGATCCGGGGGAGACTTTTTTACTTGAAATTAAATGGCTTCAAATGTCAAGAATGGAGCCACTAACTGGGCAGCACTAGTAATACTTAGTGTCATAAACCTCTGGGATTTTGCCTGCTCTGCCAGAATATTGTCATCTCTCTAAGGGGCTGCTGGTAACTCTTGTTGGACTGATTTTTCACTGGTGGCCCTACAATGACCCTCCCAGTCCAAATGCCCAGAGCACTTCGGGGCTGACCGGAAGCTAAAGCATGTTGTAAAGGGCACTGTCCATGCGGTGTAACACTGCCAGGCTTGGCATTCTAAAGGCTGGCAGGATGCTGCTTCCGGCAAATGCTCGGGAGCTGCGGATGGACATCGCCTCTGCAGGCTTTACTGAAGTCTTAGGGTTGCCTTTGCATCCCCAGCTGCCCTGATGGGCACCTTCCCCTGTAGTGTCATTAGGCTGCTGATAATGATGGCAATCCCCTGGTGAGCTTGACAGAACCTGTTTTAAGATGCTACGGGAAGAACACAGAAACTCTGTAGATTACAAGGTCTGCAGTTATCGTTGCAGTTTGCTCCATTGTTCTGTAGATGTTTTAGAGGATTGCTTTATATGGAGCGTGTATTCCAACACTAATTTTCTTACACGTCTTTGTATTACATGCGGAATGGATTGATGGATGGCTCAGTGACACATGGAGAGTTTGATGAGACTGGTCAAGAGTGGTTACTGCCAATTGAGCCTGAATTTAGCAGAGGAATAAGAAATTGTACTTGAGAGAGTGATTAATTACATCTGATAAGAATCAGTAATCCTTTGTCTGATTTCTCTATACATCCTCTTTGAAATGGTGGATCTACAGAATCCACAGTATTTTTCAGTGGTCAATATATTGTGTAGAAATGGAAAGGGGTACATGTATGTGAATGTCCTGTGAAAAATGTCCTGAAGCAATTGATTATGCAATTAACAATTACTTAATCATGCTGGTGAATGTTAATTGCATCATTTGCCATAAAATAAAGGACTGTGTTCCCAGCAGACATTCTTTAATTTTAAGCTCAGAATAACAAGAAAATAACAGCAGTAAATCATCTATGTTCTTGCCTTTTTTTTTTTTGAAAATAGCATGATTAATTAAAAATAAAATCGAATTTTATACCTGACAGATAACTGATTAAAACAGAGGAACGTATCTGTAATGATAACTTGTTTCGAATCTTGGCATCTCTAATTCACAATTTCTGTTAGCATCAAATGCAGTTGTTTCTGTTACTTAGGTGGGGTTCTGGGGGAGAAAAATTTCCAGTGATCATGATAGAATTTAAGATGGATCTTTCAATATTTCAGGATTCTAGGAAAAATAAGTAAATGAATAATTTTAAGTATTGTGCTTTGTGTTTAGAAAATCCACAAACCACAAAAGGACATTTGCACCATCAGATCATGCCTTGCTGTGTGAGTGATGAATACTGTGAAAGAAATTTTCTCTGGATATTTAACTAGGTCTCTAATTTTAGTCCTGCTGCTGTAACTTTGTTTGTGTGTCTTATTTTAGCCTGTATTCCCTAAACTCCAAATGGAGCATGCTGGAGACAGATTAATGTCTCCAAAATGGGCTTCACATTTATTTGTGCACTCATGGGCAGAACACAATATGTCAGGGAGTATATGAAAAGGAAGTTCTTTTGCTAAAAGTCTGCTTCCAAACTGGCAGAAAAATGCCTCATGGGTTTCTTTGGCTCTGTCTGAACTCTTCCAACTCTCTGCATGGAGCACACATGCACATACAGAGTAGCCATTTAAAATTAAACATGTTCAACAGGTGAAGTTCCTCTGTAAGAAGTTGTTCTGAAAAGAGCGATTGCTCTTCTGAAGAGTGAAATTCCTGTAAAGAGCTCCTAAGCATTGGTAGACTGGCAGTATTGTCTTTCTCCTACACTTTTGTAACACGAAAACATTTCTGGCTTTAAATAGAAGTTGAATCAGGTCTCCAGTCACGCTTCCTTATGGTGGAAGCTGGAGGAAATGGTCTAAATTGGTGGAACAGCTTGTGCCAAGTAAAAGATGCAATCTCACTCCTTCCACACTTCTGCCTGTGCGTGGCCCCGGTTGTGTTGCTCTGACCCCTCAGGGAACTGCTGCAGCTCCCGAAGCTGCAGGGAAGTGACACAAGTGGAAATGTGAGCAGTTCGCTGCCGTGTCACTGGCTTGGGGCAGTCGGTGTGGCTTCTGCGAAAGAGACAGCGCTGCAGAGCCACGCACTGAGCAAGCTGGAGAGAGACGAACTGTGCAAGCAGACACTCGGTGTGCAGTGATCTCTTACAATCAGCTCAGCTTTCCTCCAAAGTGTCTTTAAAGCCTGAGCACCAGGATTGCTGTCTCTGGTGTTAGAACTTGATAGGAACAAAAGACAGCTTTTTGTTAGAGAGAGGACATTGCTAAGCAACTGGTAGCACAGTAGCAGTTTGAAATATTTATGTGACATAAGCTCTATTTTTTATGTGAGAGTTTTGTATTTTTTAGCCAGCCTCTCCTACCCCCAAATCTGTGGTGTTTGTTCTGAATTCCACAGCTGAGGCTGCCTGGCAGTCAGGTCTCTTTGGAAGGCTTTCTGCAAAAGCCTTGTGTGATGTAAGATACTTCCTGTTCTTTCCAAGTCCGTAGGGCTAATATATATATTCTGGCATTGATGGGTCTCATAAGCAGATTAATGCTGTTTTGGGAGATGCAAATGTCCATACTAATAAAGCTGGTTTTAAGGTAGAGATTGTAACTCTGGCTTCACAAGGGTGTTTCTCCTATTGTTTCTGTCATTTTTTGTGATCTAAATGAGTGGTATGTGGGCTGAATGAGACCTCTGATTCTTACCTGTTGACAGACTTCGTCTGCTGATACAGCCAATCACACAGCTGGCTATATGTTCTTAAAGTGTAATATTCATACACTCTAAGAACATTAGAGTGATCCTTAGAAGTGTTTAAATGGGGACATAATGTGAGGGGCATTAGAGAGTGACAGTATGGATTCTGAAATTTACCCTTTAGAATTCATCTACATGTTTACTGCCTAACGTTCTTACTGCCTATCAGGGAATGGATACGTGGCTCCTGAATGAAGGGCCAGATTTGTTCTCTATTCCTTGACTTCAGTGAAGTTGCTCCTGATCTCCACTGGTGTATCATCAGTGCAAATCAGGTGCTTATTCTGCTCCTGGAGTCAGATGTAGTCTACTTCTGATGTGGCATTTCAGATTCCTACGCAGGCAAGAATTCTTTCTAAATGTAGACATTTTAGAAGAGTTACTCGATATTTGTTTATCACTGTAGCCAACAATGATTCATGTATGTGTTACATAACTTTTGGGGTTTTTTTACTTTCCTTTTAATTTAGTAATGCAGTAATTTAAATGACAGCAATGCCAAAACACTTAAAATATTTATTGTTTTACTTTTTTTGACAGAGATGTTTGGCTAGAGTTTTTAGTGGTTTGTGTATTTAGGGGTTTTTTTCAGTGTTATTTGTTCTTGCTATTTCAGTATTATTTGTTCTTGGTATTAGCTTCCCTTTTTACAACCTAAAGGATATACTTTAACTCTCACACCGCAGAATTTCTACTGTCATGGACGTCTGGTTCTTTATAGTGCCATGTTTATGTAGTTCCCTAATTCCTAATCATGTTGGCTTAATTCTAGAGGACTGAATAATATTAAACTTGGTGGTTTTTTTCCCCATTAATGTTTTTAGTCCTCTATGGCTTTTAAAGTGTGGACATCTCTGAGATGCAGGAAAAAATGTGTAGGCGGATGGATGGTTTAATGACTTCATAGACTTGCAGAAGTCACAATGCAAACTGTATAAACTCCCTGGTGCTGGCAGGCTCGTGAGCCTCCATCAGCTGAACTTCAATTGCCAGGCAAGTAAAACAAGGGAAAGATGGGTCTTGCTTAGGTTTGTATGAAGGTGGTAACCTTGAATAAAGGTATAAACAATATTAGATTTTAGGGCTCTCATTTTCAGAAGGTTACTCACAGAGTTCTCATGTTATTTCAGAACAACAGCTTGTGGAAAGTGAGAATCCTGTAGCAAATCTATCTAAACAGGCAGGCATTGAAGGGGCTGCTAAAACAACACAATACAAAACTGGTTTATTTGCACTCCTTTGGTCTGTTCTTAACTTTCAGAGAGATTCAGCAAAATCTCTAGAAAGAAATGAATGAGAAATTATTGTGCAAAGAGGCAGAAGTTGAACATTCTGAAAAAAAATAGAAAGTGAATTAATTGGGCTATTACTTTATCAAAAAGAAAAATAACAGGCAAAGGGAAGCAGAAACGAATTTGGTTTTGGCGCAAATATAGCAAGTGTCCAAAGGAAAACTGCAGAATAGGAAATAAGTTCTGTACGTGGAGAGGAGTATGATGCAGTGGGGGTAAATGAAGCATGGCTGAATAAAGAAGTGAAGTTAAGGTGTTGAAACACCGAGGTGAAGTATGGAGAAAGTAAGAATTCAGAGAATAGGTGGCAAGATAACATCTGGCCTGAGTCTCATAAAGCTGCTGAGCTGCAGAGTGAATGTGGGTACTTAGTGGCTTCTGTGATGTCTGCAGCAGCATGGGAGGGCGATGTGTTAAACTGAATTGAAACTTTAATTATGTTACAGGAGTGGCAGGAGGTCAATAATATTTGCAATATGAGCATTTGTGACAAATCAATTGTATAATGAAAGCAATTATAACATCATTAGAAGTCTGATAACCCAATAACTTTGTGATAATTACTGCTCAGTTACAGGAAATAATTTACCACAGGAGATGCTGAAATACTAGATATGAACACTAATAGCTGTAGTCACATCTGAGCCATGTGTGCCACTTAATAGCAAGTTTGAATCCCGTCATTCATTTGAACATTGTAGATTTTTGACAAGCAAGGCCTGGATTTGGAAAGATAGTTATATATATGGGTCTTTGGGTCCCTAAATAACTTGAGAAATACTAATGTATTGTGTCCTTGAATAGCAAGATGATGGGGGTTGTTCTGATTTTTGTTTGCTTTTTTTGTCAGATCATCATGTGCTCTAGGGCAGGGGAGGGTTGTGAACAAGTGCTTGACGACAGAGGATGAGAGTGAGGGTCCACTTTTCTGAGAGCACTTAGCAAGGGCACCAGGTTAAAGCCAACATGAAATTGTACCCACATTTCGGTTCTGAAAAGTGACTTACATCTGTAATTAACTTCTGAGATGCACCCCTCACTTTGATTTATTTAACCTGTGTAGCCGGATGAACTGATTCCTGGAAACCGTGCTTTGTGAAGTAAATATTGGGTTATGCTCTAAAACTGATAGAATGGTTTGGGTTGGAATGGCCCTGTAAGATCATTCAGTTCCAAGCCCCTGCCATGGGCAGGGATGCCTCCTGCTATACCAGGTTGCTCCAAGCCCTGTCCAACCTGGCCTTGGACACTTCCTGGGATGGGGCAGCCACAGCTTCTCTGGGCAGCCCGTGGCAGTGAATATGATATGATTTATTATTTATGAAATTGTCCTGTTTGCATAAAGGACAGTCACTACCTTTCTGAACAGTTTGTATTCCCGACTTAGGATCATCACAAGAAAAATTAATTTTTAGTTCTACAAATTCATTACTTTCTTTCCTAGCAAGTGTTTTCTATTGTCTCTATCATGGTATGATGGGAATTTATGAGGACAGGATGCTGAAAAAAAAAAAAGTGTGCGAAGGACAATTTGCCAGCATTATTTCTGAACCTGATGAGGGAAATCAGTGTGAGTGCAAATGGCTTCTTATTCACTGCGATTACTCTGCTGGCATTTGGTCTCAGGGTTGCACATAGGTTGTGGTTTTGCTTGGTACTTACTCAGTTTTGTGAATAGTTGTTTTGGAGATGCTTAAAATGCTGATCATGGCCACCTTCGAACTAGAGATTTTAAAGAAAAGTTTGATAGTAAGAGAGAAAGTAATGTTGGAATTACAGTATCTGCTTGAGAATTAAATAACAGAGTTTTGACTTACGGGAAGTTTTAGTTATCTTCAGCTGAGTTTTTTTGCTGTCTTTTTGTAAATAAATTTCCCAGTCCTCAGGAACATGTTGGAGAGAACACGTTGGTTATCAATGATTCTGGCACATTGTTCAGAGTGTAATGACACAGGGAAGTTTAATTTCATTCCTCACCTTAATGAGGAACTTGTATCCATCAAAAAAAAAAAATCATATCTCCATGGCAACATGCTAATCCTTTTGTGTAAATAGCGTGCTTCCCCCTTGTTTGTTTACCCCAAGGAAGAGCATGCTGTTCTGTAGATGTGCATGTGCATTTAGATGAGTGCACACAGGCACATACAGAGTAGCCATTTAAAATTAGACATGTTCAGGAGGTGAAGTTCCTCAGTAAGAAGAGCAAGCAAGACCGAAGCACTTGGGAGCTCCTACTGGTATCCTGTGACACAGGAATTCAGAAGGATTCCTGCTTCCAGCATTAAGTGTGCCAAAATGTTTGCTTGCATTAGAAGTGTTAAAGTGCAAGCTGCTCTGGCTGGTATTTGTCCTTGTACATTCATGACACACTCTACTGGTTGCTTTTTCCTCTGTCTCATCTCCAGATTTTACTGTTATTTTTTCCCATCAGGTAGCTAATTGTAAAAAGTAAATTATTAAAAGCCTGTAGAGCCTGCAGGAACCCATTAAAAGCCCTGCTCCCCTGATGAGGATTTTCTGCTTCGACTTTCAACTGAGATTTGTCACTTAATCAGGTTTTAATTTGATTAGCATGTGATATGTGTTGACTGTTTCATTTCAGGTTCTCAGTCAACATTTCAGGAAGTACCAGGTCTAATTTATCCACATAAAATTCTAACTACATCAAGCAATTTTCTTTTTAATATGAACTTTTAATCTCATCAAGTTAGTTGAGATGCTTTTCCCGTAAATACATCCTGGTTGGCATTAATTATATTACCATACTTTAATTCTTTGTTTATGAAGATATAACTAGATTGTAGTTTATTCGTGTAAGCTATTTCATTGAGTGGAAAAACAATAAAGTTAAGATTTCTGGAAAGAATTCCTTTTTCAGTCTGTTTTCAAACTGATTCAGATTTGAGGTATGGGTATTCTGTTCTTTTTTTTTTTGGTATCTTCTGTCACTGAATCAAATGTCCTACTTCTAAAGGTACTAGCACGGTCACACTTGGAATAGAGTTCTTAGTATTATGTGGGATTGGCATTGGCAAAAGGCATGAATGGGACTTTTTTTGTAAATAGTAAAAATTTTTGTGGTTCTACAGGTGGTGGGAAATTGTTCACAGAAGTTGCAGGCTGCTGCTGGAACTTCAGGCACTTCTGAATGAGGTAAGAGGCTTGTCTTGCCCTCTCTTGGCACTCTAGATGTGAAATGTTTGTTTAGACAAAAATGTGTGTGTGGTTTCCTGATTGTAGTACTAAACTGAGAGATGTTTACTTTTCCCCCCAAGTTCTGTGACGGTGGGTTTGAAACAGATAAACTACATTCCCTAATATTTATCCTCACCTATGGCACTAAATGAATTAAACTAAAAGTTTGAGCAAAGCTTCTGTTACCTAAACTCTGTGTTGTGTCTGTTCCCATGTCCCCCTGAAGCCCCCTCCTCACCCCAAAAAATACCTGTGAGTTTTTGCTTACCTACTCTAAAAGTAGTAAGAAATGGTTTTATGTATGTCTCTGATATGACATAACTTTTTACAGGAATCACTGTGTTAAAACTGTACTGAATTTTTGAGTGTGAAGCACTACTTGGATCAAAAATTAGACAGAGAACCATGCTTAAAAGTAACCGACTGTGTAAAGCAGCAGCCAGATTTTAAAGGCACTTCAGCTGGTAGAAGATTTGAGTCTTCTTGGCTGGCATAAATGAAGGCAGTGGAAAGAGAGCCTGGATGCTCTTTAAAGTGCCTTCAGGAAAAACTGTGTTTTGGAGGCTTCTGGATCAGCTTCACACTTGAAACGTTTCACATTGGTTTCCTCCTAACATTTTTAAGGAATGTAAAGGTACAATGTTACTGTGCTTTTGTGTCAGTTGAAAGGGAAGGTGAGTCCCATTTGTTTCAGATATGTGAATAGGGCTTTGACAGAAAGTGATGTGAACACAGAGCTTTCAATAGCAAATTTAGTATCAGCTCATACTCAAATAGTCCTTGCTGTGTGCAATGGTTGTTTCTCTTCACTGCTGTTTGTTTCCAAGCAGTTAATTTCCCAGAAGTGTTGAGTGTAACTTTGGCCGCTCAGGCTGATGCCCAGTAGTGGAAGGGAACATTGAGATCTCTCCTCCTTCCACTCCAGCTGGAGGAGATCTCTTTTGCTTTGGTTGCTTTTGTTGAACTGTACTTAAGGCTAAGGATCAGCTCACAGGAAAGGATTGCTGCACATCCTCCCGTGCATCCTGTGGTAGCACGGTGCTGAAAATGGTGAGGAACAGGTTGCAGTACACTGTGTACTGCACGATTTCTCCCTGTGGGTAGATTTTTGCACAACTTTTGTCTTCCCAGAGGTTAAAAGTCAAATTTGGCACGAGTTCCTTACTATTTAATTTCTGATATTTCTTGTGTCATAATGTTAACATGGGCACTTGAGGTTCTGTAAGCTGAAGCTAGCATTAGCAGTGCAATTACATATAGTATTAGCTCAAGTACTTACTACAGTAATATGGTTCTATGTTTTGATTTTATTCCTAGTCCATCTTTCAGCCTCTTTTGAATGACTACAGACTAATTTACTGTATGCTCGCACTGCTATTGGATTTCAAAAGACAACACAGCAGGGAAAACTACTGCAAAAATAAAGCATTTATGTTTTGCATTAAATGAAAATGGTAGAAAATGTGAGGCTTTTAGATTAAGGATACATAATTAAGACTTCATGGATTTTTTTCTATTTTAAGTTCTACGTCCAGTATGTGTGAACAGTGACTAAGTTAACCACATGCCCTCTCCCCTTGTAGGAGTATCCTCGCTTCAGTGCTTCTAATCCTGAGGTCTCAGGCATTCATTTGCTTGAAACTGAAACAGCCACTGCCACTTCCTGAAATTCTTTTTGGAAAAAATGACAGGAGCTTTTTTAGAAATGGTTTTAAAACATCAATTGTATTCTGTTTCTGCATCCCATCTGAAAATTGACTTCATTTAAATATGAGTTAGTGGTGGGAGTTTTCTGCCTTCAAAATGTTTTTCCATTCGTTTTCTGTTCAAGAGAAACAGCATGTGGGCTTGAGTTAAGGGCAGGACAAGCTTTGAAATGAGAGGCCAAACATGCAGCTTACACTGAACCAGTGAAAGGCGTAGACTCTAAAGCATTTCCAGAAGTTGTTGTGTCTGCACTCACATGCAAGCTATTTTACAACTTTGCTCAGTAAAGTCACTCTGCAGCCTGAAGATTGATGTTTCTTTGGGTTTGTGGTTTCATTGTTTGTGTTTCTCTTCACTTTTTGGCGTAGGATTTGTTGTAAATAAAATTGTTTGGGAACAAGAATTACGCTTTAGTCAGGGAAACCTGCCCATTTTTTGGAACCGAAGAATTTATCATCCAGCTTTTGTCACAATACTCAACCACAGCCTAAGAGCTGTGCCATCCCATCTGCTATCCTGACCAGGGGACAGCCAGCTCTTTGTTTGAAGTTTCTCCTCTTACGTCACCGATAGAGTCCAAAGAGTACTGAGCAATCTTTAAGTTGGAGCATTTCAATCAGGCATCAGCATCCAGGTTTCTTACCAGGAGATCTCGTACATTTTTCTCACTCTCATCTAGTTCACATGGAGCAATTTCATCCAGTTACTATAGCAACCACCCTATGCTACATTGAATTTTTATTATATAAAGTATACTGTTAAATACTTGGTATGGTGTATTTCAGGAGCTAAAGTTAGGTGATGTAATTTATGTAAGTAGTAGAGAATAGTTTTAGATGATCTTTACTTACACTGCCCTCTGTTCAAACAATACTTCATGACATTTAGGTAAAGGACTCCCAGTATCCTGTAGTTTTTACTGGAAGCTAATGGCTGGGTTAGAGGGGCCGCTCTCCCCATAAATTTCAAGGTATACAAATCTGCTGTGGGAGATGTGCACCATCAGTTTGGACAACGGAAGGAAATCTGCTGTTGCTATTACTCACCCTCACTGTCTGCTGTACCCTTCTAATTTCCCTAGTGATCATCACATGGTCTCCTTTTTTTTTCCTGGGTAATTTAGAATTATACAGTAGTTTTTTTATACCTCTCAAAGAAAATGTAACCAGGAAAGTACAGAATCTAGGTGTGGAGTTCAAGGAGAATGACAGAAAATGATGTGACCAGCGTTCTGTTTAAAGGCTTAAGGTATGTTACTTACAACTACTTTGGTTGCTGTGCTCTAATTAATGGAAGGTAGCCAAGGGACACTCTTTGCCAAACTGATTTAGATAATTGAACAGTGGACAATCTCAGTTTTAAAAATGTCAGTTTATTACCACAGTTAGGGTCAGTAGGAGCTGTATCTAGCACTTCCAGAAACAACGTCTGCCAGCTTTATTCAATGCAGTAACTTAGTCTGGCTAATGTCAAAACAACAATTTTGTTTATCTAGAACAAGTCACTAGTTAGAATTTCTTTCTGGCTTCAAGTCACTTGGATGGGTGATCCAATCTTGCTTGTAAAAGTGATGAATTTTTATTAGGAGCAGAATTCACAGTTTGCCTTTACGCTACTAAATTTTGTATCTGTACTTGCAGTAAACTCTACAAAATCAAAATACTTATGGAGCAGAGGAAATGCTACAGCTAGTCTGAATGCAGAATTTCTTCATGTTTTGAGCTATGAATTGCAGGAATTAAGTCCTTGCCATGGGCAGACAGAGACAGAATTAATTACAGCAGTATCAGTGAAGAAGGAACAATTCTACTTGTATATGGATGGAGAAACCAGCAACAAAATTCTTGGCTGAAAAGTTTTGATCTTGCCATTCTTTTCAGTGTTTTTCATATGGCAGCGTAAGACTTCTTGCCTGGTTAACATTATTGTATGTGAACAGAAGTCTTGACCTAAGAGCTGGAGCATGAATTATTCATAACTGAGGAGAAAAGCAGCAAAGGAGAAAGTTCAGCCAAAGGTGAGTGAAAATGTGACCTATTAGGAAGGGAAGTCTGGATAGGGGTTGTGTTCATGTCCTGCTCTGTGACCTTGGGTAAGCAACTTTATCTCCAGCTTCCTCCATTATTTCTCCTCCCGTTTGCTAGTCTTGGCTATTTAACCCTTGATCTCTCTGAGGCAAGGATTGTGTCTTGCCACAGGGACCCCGATCTTAGTTGAGGCTTTGGCATATGACTGCAAAGCAGGGAAGAACTAGCACAGTTTGGAAGCTGAGAGAAATAAATAGAATAGTCGCTGCAGTAGTTTACCTTCATCCTGGGAGTAGTACGTATGCACACCTAAAACTGACATGGGAAAATGAAGGCCAGTTGTACTTGTGACATTAATGGACTTCTTGAAGTTGTAAAAATGCATTTCTTTTAAAGAGTCATTCTGGCAACCTGACAAAGCACCGTTTAGCTCTAACGATCAGTTTGATGTTTGTTCTGAGCGATAGACTTGTTGATTGCTTCGAGAAGACTGAAGTTGCAGTTAGACTAGAATAAATTAAGGAATTGAAGTGCAGAGGGGCAGAGCAGGGTGATGAGAGGTTGCTGTTTCCAAGCTTCTTGCAGCCTTTGGAGATGTTGCACCCTTCTCTTTCTGCCATTTAGGGTTTTTTCATACCTTATTTTTGCATGTCATCTCTGTTGTCCTATTAAAACTTTGAGCTGCTTGTGCACCTTTCCTATTGAATCCTTTGCACAGCACAACTCTCCCATACTAATTTCTGTCAGTATTTTCCACATTCCAGTGTCTCAGAAGAATGCAGCTGTTGAGCGCATGTTGGGAATAAACGGTTTCATATTTACAAATTTAGAGTTTCATTCAGAAAAACAACTAAAAATCTTCTGCAACTTTCTTACAGAATAGGGATTGGTTCCAGCAAGAGCTCTTCAGAAGCAATTAACTAAAGCTTATTAAGATGTGTGTCATATATGAAACCCTGACCAAACAAAACCCAACAAAACTTAGCAGATATAACACCTCTGAATCTCTCTGTCTCCTGTGTGGAAAGCTACCTTTTAACTGATGCTTTAACTTTGGCTCTTCGTATATAAACTGTAAATAAGTTAGGGTGTAGATCTCTTCTCCCTTCCTTTTAGGAGGCTGACAAAGCACATAAACCGTGTTGTGTCCCAAACTCTTTTAATCCTACTGTGTTTCTATTGTAGCTTTTGTTTGTGTAAATGTTTATACATAAGAACTCTTCAGAATTGCTTATTCTGAACTTCACTGGAGGGAGAAGACAGAATAATTAATCATCACTTTAGGATAGAAAAACACTGTGCATGAAAACACACTTTTCCTAGAACTGGATTGGGCAGCAAAACCAGCAAACTGGATCTGTGGTTCATGTGGTTTTTTTGAGGAATCTCTGTAATTTTGTGAGAAAGCTAAAATCCTCATTTTCAGTCAAAGCAGTTAGTTTAGCTCTTAATGGAGTAGCTGTGAATGTTTCTGTGGAGTTGGGAGCACGTTAGGGGAGAAGGCTGACTATCTACAAATCTTACATTTAAATATATAACATTCAAGTCAGATACCGGGATAAATTCAAGTGTCTACAGTACCCTTGTCCAGTTCTTTCCATATTCCCCACAGAAACAAGTTTCTTTTACAGCAGTTTCCTGCCATTTCATTAGAACTATTAGGCTGATGTTTCTCCTGAGTGAAGAAAATTTATTGGTGTTTGTTTTTCATATACACTTAATACCAAAATACCAATTCCTATTGCAGAATGAAGTCTTTGTACATTCTTTCTGTGCATTGCTTCTTGCCAGCTGTTCCAGAAGATAACTTTATCTTAACTGTCTGTCCATGCAGTTAATGTTATTTTCAGTGTTTGGAAAATACAGCCAGGGAAGAGAAACAGGTAGAAAAAGGCCACTTTGTCATTATAAGATGCAACTGACTTCGAATTTAATTTGTTTAAGGGTGTTTATTTTAATTAATCTTGGTATTTAAAAAGATTGATGTAGTGTGTGAGGAAAGAACTAGAACCTGTTAAAAATCTAAAACATTGTCAAAACCCTTATCTGAGCTTTAATTATGGTCTTTTTATGGACGGAATGTAGGCTGAAAGTGCATCGAGATCGCTTGGGTCAGATCTCGTGGACTTTGTGGAACTCACGTTATACCAAGAACTTAGACTATGAGGATATGACAGAATATATGTCTGTGTTCAGCCACCTTTTACTATTGAGTGCTGTTCCTGAGCTGTTCTCCTCATCCCTCTCTGATAGTATCTACAAACCTGTTTTTAAAGCTTATTAGTGGAAAGGGGAGTTGGTCGGTTTCCTCTCAAAACTGTTTGCTACTTTGGAGCGTAGGGAGCGGGGCACTTTGACTTCCTCAGGGATTTGGAAATCACTAGAAGTGGTATTGTCTGCAAACAGTTGTTCAGGAGAGGGCTACGTTTTCATGTCACGTGGAAGGTGGGCAGATTGGCATTACAAATGCTATTTAGAATGAAAAAACTGCACAGAGGACACAAGAATTCTGCAGGGTGTCAGCGCTGCTCCTTCAGGCTTACCAACCTGCACTGTAGTTGCTTGTTTTAATTTTGTGCCATCTATCCCGGGATCTGAAGTGAGCTAATGCTGAATAAAACCACAGAACTCCTCCACTTTGACTTGAGAAATTAATTTTTAGTACCAATATTCTTAAATTAGTTTTGGAAGGTTTTTTATACAATCCAGTTACACTTACATCATTTAGGTTGTCACTCATTGTCACTGGTTGTTGCCCAGGAAGAAAGTCGTTGAAAACTGGTTGTTTCCAGTTGTTCTCACAAATGAATCTGTCTTTTGGGCTTGACTGGAATGTGAAGATTAGGACTTTGCATCCAAGTGAAAGTAGGAATTTTAAACTAAATTGTCCACTTATGCATGAGGAGAATGTAGGCAGGGTGGAGATCGGGCTCTGTTCTGCTTAGCATGTGCTAATGTATTCTTCTCAGTGTAATCTTTTACCTTGCCTAAATAAACTTTTAAATGTGTATTTCTCTCAAGGTGCTCATAGAAGTTTATGTTAGTCTGCAGTGTGCAGCAATTCCCAGAAAAATAATACCAGGAGAAGTCACTGTGAATTGTGTTGTCATAAAAGCTAGAATCACTTATTTCCCTTTACAATTTAAAACATTGCACAAGACTCTCCAGGGTAGAAATAACATCTCCAGCTGGCCTGATTTGTGTTACTAAAAGTACCAACACCAAAAAAAGTATTGCCTTTTATAATTTAAAATTGAATGTATGCCTTATTACCAGAGTAGGAGAAATGCATTTCAATGTAGTTCTTATGGCAATGTCCATCAGGAGGAAAAGAAAAGAAAACCCTCACCCAATCATAGAATATCCTGGATCATAAGTGTTTGGTAATGAAAATTAGAATTCAGTGAAAATTCACTTAAAATGGTTCAATTAAAAGCAGTTTTTATGGAAGCTGAGTGTGTGATGCAGCTTTTCAAAATTAGTCTTTTAAAATTCTGCCTGTTTTGACATTCTGATCTGACTTTGTGGCTTCTTTGTCTTTGTGAACAGCTTTAATTGCCTCTTGCTAAAAGACGTGAAAATATCAATCAGCCAAAACTTACATAAATTCAAACAAGGTTCTGCAGCCCACGGTGTGTGGATGGGTGGGTTTGTGCCTGGGCAGAGGCAGCCGTGCTTCCTGCTGGTGTGTGAAGGGTGTCTGAGGCAGAGCAGGCAGGGCTGGGGCCCTTGTGTTGCACAGCTGTTCATAAACGTGAAGTGTAGGGAGAAGCAAAGGCTGTAGGGGATGCACCCTCCAGTGCTCCAGGTTCCAGGCGGTAGGGTAGTACCTCTAACCAGTTAGATAAAATCCCAAATGCTGTTACAGGTAAAAGGATACAAGTCCATCAGCATTTACAGTATCAAAGTCTCCTTGACTTGAATGAGTTAGCTCAGCTGGGTAGAAGCTGATGTAAAGGGATCAGAGAGGAGTGGGTGCTGTTGCATGGCAGCACTCTGCTGTGTCACAGAGAATGGAGAGCAGGTTCCACCTGCGTTGCTTTGTGACCCTTCTGGAGTTGGCCACAGGTAGCCCTGATGGAAGCAGTAGTTACAGCTTTAACTGCTGCCTCAGATAACTACTGTGCTCTTGCACCCTTGTGCTCAGGGGTGCTGCTGCCCGTGCAGTGACTGGAGGTGGGAGCTGCATTCCAGCTGGAATTCCCTGAGGGTTCTGTGAACTCTCAGCCCTTTCAGCAGCAGCTCAGGCACACGCACGTGTTTTCTTCAACCCGCACTGCTATGGGGCTCCAGTTTGGCCTGAGAGGTGGAGCAGCAGCAGTTGAAATTTCCACAAAGGTTTGGTTGTGTTGTTGTTGTTGTGCAAGAGTGACAAACCTTCAATTAATTTACCATCCTAATTGGTCTGAATTAATCCAGAGTGCAGCTCCATTAGCTTCATTTGACCCTTCGACGTCATTAAAATGATAGAAGGGTCTTGATATTTCCCTGATGCAGCCAAGAGTTTGAAAAAGGAGTCCTAGTAATTCTTATATAATGAAGTTAAAAATCTACATATACCTTACTTGCTGTTTTGTGAATATAAATAAAGCCCTCTTAAATAAAGCAGGGACTATTTACCCTGCAGCACTGGGTTTTTATTGGTATCAAAACTCACTCCTTTGCAAAAAGATGTTAAATGTTATGTAGATAAGGAGAAAAGAAGAGTTGGAGGGACAGCACAGGCTCTCAAACAGAGCTTAAAAGCCGGTAAGTAATGTGTTAATGACAAACTAAAAAGTGGGTGCATTGACCTGTTTGGAGTTAGACAAAAATGTAAATGATGTTTTGCTGGAACTAGAATGAGTTTTTTGTTTAGCCAGAGCTGTAAAGGTTATACAAGGGTGAACTGTTTATGTAGAATTTTGGAAGGTTTTTGGAACTACTGTTCCTTCCAAAAGGAAAATCTGATGTGCTCCCTACTGAGAACACATTCACCTTTGTTTGTCCTGTGCTGAAAAACAAGATAACCTGGTGTGTGCTTGAATCTGGACTTCCCTTACATTTGTCTGTATTATTTTTCTCTTCAAGAAACACTCCTGTAGCATGGTTGTATTTAAGTTCTAAGTGGTCTTAAGTTATATTTGTGGTAGGATTTATTTGTTGTTGTTTTAAATTGTCCTTTCTTTAAAAAAAATGGGTTTTTTACTCAATTGATAATTGAACTGTGATCAGTGCTGCTCATCTCATGTACCTTGGAGGCTGCTCCTTCTTTTCCAGAAGTGCTGGTTGGGCTAGTGAAAGGTGCTGCTTCTAGGTAAGACACTTCCTCTGTCTGTGTGACACTTCCTCTGTCTGTGTTTATTGTAGCTGTTGTAAAATATGCTGCAGCAAAATATTTTGGTGCTGTTGCTACTAGAATCAGTTTAGAAAACTGTCCACATAATTTGCCATTGCTTTTTCAGTTGATATCTTTTCAAAAATGATCTGATGTACAATAAAGCTGAATCCTGTATCAAGATTCTAAGTGGTGAATCGGTATCAGTTTCACTGAACTTACTGAAAAAAATACTGAGTCACCTGAAAAGTATTTTGAGCCGTGTTCATTGCACTGAACATTCTTTTGGTTTGGTGATTAGTTTCCTGACATCATCCTTCAGGTCTGTCTTTCTTTGTGAGCATCTGCCTGACACTGTGACTGCTTACAGACCTGGAGCAGAGAAGACTCTTTCAAAGAGGCATAAGAAACAACTTTTGAAGTGGGTATTTCCAGAATAACAGCCCAGTTGGGTATTTTTTTTTTCTTGACCTTGCAGACCTTGATGCTAGCTTAGCTGTGTAGGGTTGAATGCAGCAAAAGCAGGAGAAACAGTAAATGAGATTTTGCCTGAGGCGAGCAGTCTTTTTCAAGAGGATCTGAGGGCATGCTCAGTCACTTCAGGTAGTTGATATCAGTGAAACCAGAGGTTAGTGGGTCTCCACTAACTGCTATATAGAGGATGTTTCTTTTGAGCTGTCACAGCCTCAGCCAGTTCTTGTCCAGAATCTGTGAGTTAGCTGTAAAACTCTGCTAGACTAATCCAGTTCTGAGATGGGTATGTTTTTTCTATTTACTCCCCATCCAGAGATCTGGATGAATGGAGTACCTCACCCTAATCATAGAATTGAAGGAGAAGTATCAGGAACAAGGCAATGTTTCTACTCTGGGTTTAACTCTAGGCTAACCACCATAGGTGAATCCTGTATGTCTCTCTGTGCCAAAAGAAAGTACATAAACTCCTGATTTAGGACTTTGGGTGTACCACCTGTGTTTGCCTGAAATGCAGATTCTTACCACCTTCCATCTTGAGGCAGGGGAACCAGCTATCTTTGCAGTAGGAGAAGGGTGCTTCTAAGGTAAGACTTACTACTTACTCATTTTCTTCTTGGCATCTGAGAGAGGGTGTTAGGTTGTTTACTGCTTGTCACAGTCCCGTTCCTGGCTTTGCTGAAAATGTACTCAGGGTGCTTCTTCGGGATAGCTTGTCCCGTAGTTTGAGATTTGTCCCTGTCCTTTCAGGGAACATGGAGAGCCTTTTATTCTGAGTAAGCAATAGTTTCTTGCACATCATGCCCTAAAAATGGCAAGAGCAGCATACCAGTCTGGAGAAAGACCTAGGGTATTGAGGAAGGAAAAGAGAAGTCTGTTGGGAGGATTGTCATTCATTAATTCTACTTGCAATTGAGAGAGAGGAAACATTGAGTAAAGATCTGTCTTCCTTTCTTCCCTCTCTTAACTGCTGCTGTCCAAATAATGAAAAAGCAACTATTCTCTTGCTCTCTTTTTCACTTTTACTGTTGTTTACAGAAAAAAAAATTACTCAGTTCAGTCTGAAGCCTGCACATATATTTCCATCAGATTTATCTGAGGTTCTCCTTTCCCCCCCTGCTTAACTGGCAATGTAGAAAATACTTTGATGTAAAATCAAGACTGCTGCTCTTTCTGCCAGTCTGTAAATGCTGTGTGACAACTGGGCATAGGTATTTAGATTTTCAATATACTTCTCTGAATACACTGCTAGTCCAGACCTGTTTCTTGGTTTCTTCCTGCTTGTTATAGGTGACATATTTGTCCCCAGAAGCTGGGTTCCAACCCTTCTGTGATGTCATTTGTTTTTCTGTGAATGCTTGTTTTGTTTATGGCAACAGAATCAAAGCCTCAATGACTATTGCTGAATAAAAAGTTTTGTTGTACATGCAAAGAATGGAGAACAAACTTCTCACAAAAAAGAAAGGAAATTGTTTTGTTGCGTCATAACATCATAGGATAACTCCTTTTGGAAAGGATTTCCGGAGGGCTCTGGTCCAACCTCCTGCTGAAAGTGGGATTGAGACTGCAGAACCTCTCTGGGTAATCTGTTGCAGTACCTGGCCGTTCCAGGGGTGTGTGGGAAGTCTTAACCACGGTTTTCCATCTCCAGTATAGTGTGTGATAAAATAAATTACCTCTCTGTTAAACTTGTTGCTTGTTTTTGAAAGTAATCCTGGGAATATGTCCTGGAAATATAATGCTGTGTTTGTTCCGACTTTGGGGGGCTGGAGATGCTGGCAGTACAGGGTGGGCTCGCTTGGAGTTTACAGTTGGTTCTCACTGCAACAAAGTAGGCAGCTGTTGAAACCCATCTGGTGTTGCAGTTAGGAATTGTTATGCTGCTTTGCTTCTGGAAAGTTCACATAAATTTATGAGTGTGTCTGAGAAACAATATCAGTGAACTGTCCCAGTTCGGAGATAGGGAAGTGTTTCACTACTGATCATTTTGTTCTGTGGCTAACAACATGTGGATGCAAGGAAAAAGAGCTCCTCTAAATTGGTTTTTCTGTCAGTAAATGGTTGGAAGGAGCTCTTAACTACAGACTGGAGATGTGTACAGACTGAAGAAAAAAACAACCTTTGAGAGGAGTGCAATGTGCAAGATAAAACTGGCTGAGTGCAGAGAATAGCTCAGACTGGCAGGCTGGCCTGTTTTGATTGACACAGGTTTTAGGCATAAATGCATCCTTTGAAAGAGGAACTGGCTCCAGTGGAGTTTTCGTGACCACACTGAGCAGTTTATTTTCTGAGACTGTGGCAGAGGCAATACTAACACAAAACTCAGTTTTCTTTGCGGATGCTTAACCTGTTGCAGATACTTAACCTGCTGCGATGGAACAAACTGAACTCACAGATGAACTTCATTTATGGATTCTGATGAGTATTCTGATGAGAAAGAAGAACAAGTAGGCTGGAGGTAGTTCTGTGAAGCTGAGTTAGTTATCTCTGTCCTTCTCAGTATTTCTGTGAGACCCATCAAGGGTTAAATCAACAGGCTCGTATAAACGAGGCCTAAAGCATGAAAAATTTCAGACCAGGTTCCTTCTTTTACCACTGAGCTGAATTCCTGTTGAAACTCCTGCCTTTCTGACTAGAAGTGAATCATTAGTGTTAAATTATCTGAGATACAACCTCATCAGTATGTAAAATGAGCTAGAGTATGTTTCTCTCTCTGCTAGGTAGATCTAAGATGACATGTTGATCCTAGAAGTAATTTGCTTTGAAAGCATGCACAAAGCAGTGATTGTCGTGGTTGGATATGCAGTTCATTGAAAAGAATAGGGATTTCTTTTCCCAAAAATGAAAGACACCCTAAGAAACTGGCAGGGTTAGGACAGTGGAGATGCTGAACACAAACACACAGTACAGCCTGGATAGTGGGGCTCTGAATTACTGGGAGTACTTAATCTGAGGAAGATGATTGTCTGCGTATTGATTTAGTACTGGTATGTGCTGCTGTAGGGTCATTCGGGGGGGTCTTTGTGTTTTTCTACAGTAGGATCTCTGTTCAGCTGAAAGGGAGGATGAAGAATGGTATGGAGGTAGTTTTACTGGAGTAGAATAACAAATGTATAATCCTAGCATTGTTTTAGCTGAACACTGTGGGATCATCTCCCTATTGCTCTTTGCTTTTATTTTGTTTTTCCTTTGTAGGTGTCTGATACCCAAAGTAGTCATAAAAGCTCTCCCATTTAGCTTGAGAGTCAAAATTCTCCTAAGTTATCAACAGCAGCTGTGCTGTTCTCCTGTGAGTTCTGTGCGCAAGGGAACAGAGCGCAGGAACTGCTTTTCATTACAGTTCTCGAAGACATTGCAGTCTTACCAAGACTTAAATTAGAATTATCTTCTCTAAAAGCCGTGTACTCTGGGTGGGAAATGAGTGCCTGTGAATTGCTCCATGACGAATTTATAACAGCCATTTTTAGTTTATACTTGTAGCTGCATTAGATAGTGAGAACAATGTACTAGATGGGCATTTAGAAGCCTGTCATGTGTTATTGTTGCTTAACAACGCAAATTTGAAAGACTAAATGTAATGGTCCAAAAGAACAATCTGTTTTTAATGCCTTGTGCTATCAAAATGTGTCGGTATTTGTGCTTTAGCTGGCCATACCAGAACAAGGGGCTTGCAAGCAGGATGATCAAATGTACTGTGAACCAAAATGTAACTTCTGTAGGATTATGCTTCTGGTAATGCTCATATAATTACAAAAATGAGTTTGATGGCCTTGGGAAAGAGTTGAAGACAGAGGCTGCCGTGACACGAATGAGGGGACGCTGCCTGTGCATAGCGTGATGGGGCACGCTGGACTCTTGCAGGCACATTCACAGCTCAGTGTTGCACTGAGGAGACAGCGCATTTCCCAGCTCCAAGCTGTGCTTCAGCTTCCCGTCTGCTGTGGGACCTGATGTGCAAGAGTAACATCTGCAGCCCATATATTGTGTTAGGGAACTGGAGGAAAGCTGCCTTTGGGAATGTGTGCTAGTGCTGAGGCACAGTGGGAGATGCGGCCTAATGATCCTCATCCCCTGTGCTTCCCACTTTCAGTGTGCATCTGATTTTGCCTGGTCACACCAGTGGCACTGGCACGATAGTTGGAAGCCTCTGCTTTACAAGTGAGATGCATCTTCCCCAATGCTTTAAAGCCATCAGCATTCTGAGCCCACTGTGTATCTAAAGCAGCTCTGGGACAGCTATCCCTGGGTAACACAAGCAGTGGCTTCCCAGAGAAGTCTCTGGAGCTGGACATGAAGATGCAGCAAAGGAATAATACTGAATTGAATGCAGATGTGTGGATATTCTGAATATCTTATGAGTGTGTCACACCACACTGTTAATCAGATCAAACTAAACTGGAACGTTCAAGTCCTTTACAGAGCACTTTTGTGTTCTGAAGGAGCTATAGTCTCGCTTTTGATTGCAGAGTAATGTCAGTTACACTTCTGGAACATGATTTATTTGAATATTTACCGGGTTTTAAGATATTAAAGCAGGAAATTGTAATGTAGTAAAATTCAGGAGTTTCTTTTTCTTTTAGCTGGGAAGGCAACAGAGCGAAGTCTAAAATTCTGTCTTCTTCAGCTGCCCCCTCTGCCTTGTACCGGAAATCAGTTTGATCTCTTCAGAATGGATTTTACAGGAAGTGTTAGAGAGGCAGGTTGATAATGTAGTTTATGATTTTGTGTGGTTCAGGTTGCAGTGTCATAATGCTTTAATTGCTTGGTGCTCTCCTCAGGTGACTGTAACATGCAGTATGTGAGTTGATTTGGTGTCCTGTGCATGTTGATCTGTAACAATCATACTGTTGCTGAATAGTGGGAATCAAGGCTCTCATCATTTGTAGGTCATGGAAAGATGCAAGGGAGCGAAACATGCTGGCTATGTATTTGCTAGACATGAGCCTTATCCTTTCCTGACACCATGACATTGTTGGATATCTGCTGTTATAAATTCTGATGTCAGTGGGGGTGAATTGAGCATAGCATATGTTCATGTATAATCATCTAAAGAGAACAAAAGTAATTTTTTTTCCTGCTAAATCCGTGGAATGCATTACATTAGTGTATTTTCTGCCTCATCAGGAGAGCCTGTAAATTGTGACATACATCATCAGAACATTCTTCCTGTGATGATTCATAATGGCACATGGTGTATTAGAGATAATACACTTTGAAATGGCCATGAACCACCAGAATAATCTATCCTGCTTTTTTTTCTGTAGAAAGAAGAGCAAACCTGCATACAGTCTCTCATATACAGAACTTACACTAAAGTTCACAATCGTAATGTGTATTTTCACATTGCAAAACCTATTCGTGTGTTAAGTACGCATTGTACCAGAGGTGAGTAGTGTAAAGCTGCCTTTGCTGCAGAATTGTTAAAACGATTTCATCATATTCATTTAGGCAGATACTGCATGGAGACGAAACCCAACATTATAGCTAGGGTTACCCACTTTTTATACGACAGAGAGGAAAAGAAACATGCTTTGATTAACACCATTACTAGTTTGTGCAGTCATGCCATCACAGAACACTTGAAAGAGGAACCAAATAGGTTTCCCTCTCATCTCTTTTATCTTGCGTTTCACTGTGGTGACATTGTTTGCTGAAAATCCCCGTCCTGTGACCAGTTCATTATCTTGCAAGGAGAAAGCTGGGTGAATTCTGCTGACTTGCAGAGAGACATTTCAGTGTCTACCCAGGTAAACAGGCTACTGAGGAAGCTTAGAGCAGAACTGCATCTTCTGCAGCAGCTTCTGTTTAAGTCATGTCCTTGAAAAACAGCATAAGAATGTGGCCAGCTTCGTTCGGAACTGTGGGGCAAAGGTAGATCTTTCCCCACAAACAAAACCAGTTCTTTTGCAAACACCAGCTTTGGTGCAGTTACTTGGAAGCCTGCCTGAGCATTAGGACTGTGTAGATTTGAGGACTGAATCTTTGGAGATCATAAAGGAATGGCATGGTTGAAAGAAGGTGAAGGAAGTTTACCCTGAAGGAATCTGAGGTTTTAGCAAAGAAAATCCACACAGCTACAACAATGGAATTGGAAAGATAAGAATTCTTTGCAGAATCACTTGTAAATTGCTAAGCTGCGTAAGGAAAAAAAGGAAAGGAAACTGAAGATCCTTTTACTTAGTTATTTACGGTGGGTTTTTTACTTACAGCTACTTATAAATGAAAACTAGGTATTTAGTCATGTAAATGTTTCCTTCTGTTCTTCCAATTACGTCAATTTAATTTCTTGTAGCTTCTTTGAAATGGTATGTCAGCTGAGTTGTCTAACTACATGGCTACTAGAGAATTCCCATAGACTGGTGCCATGTGACTTCTTTTACACAATCCATGCTGACCCTTTCCCAATATATCACACCTATCTACGAGCTCAAAAATGACCCTTAGAATAGTTTCTTGCAGTTCTCCATCTACAGGTGTCAGATCTATTGGTGTGTACTTGCTTCTCCGTCCTGGAACTGTTTTTCAAAGTGGGAACCTTACGTGTGACCCAGACTTCTTGTATTTGGGTGCTTTCAAGCCAGAGGTTTCCCAGCACAGTTGACAGTGCAGTTCTTTCCCCGTGGATTTGCCCAGAATGTCACAGGTGAGTACCACCTGTGCCCGTGGATTGGTACTGTTTAGTGTTCAGAGCAAAAGTTCTCATCTCTTACTACAGTGTCTTCCAGCAGCCCTTAGATTGGAAGGTGGTGGAAAAATGCTATCATATGCTTTATACTGTAAAGGAATCCTGTAAGGAAATACCTCTAAGCTGACTTATTGTAAAAGTGAGTTCAAAATTAACCAAACTCTGTTTTCTTAATGCAATAACATCATGTTCTCTGAGCACTCCTTTTATACCTTGAACAGTAACTACTTCTGCAGATTTCTAGACAGGTATTCTGTTCCTTTGGAAGAAGGATGTATCACTAGGTTTTATGGGTCTTATCAGCTCATCTTAAACCACTTTCTGTGTTCATTATTTTCGGCCACGTTCTGACATATGGTCTGCCAGTATTTATGATCCTTTGTATTTCATTTAGACAAACCTTCAGTTTTCCTAGAGTTGACTTCTCAGTATTTTAGCCACTATTTAGTCATGTCTGTTTTTGTGTGCTGTTCATAATGCTGGTTTGGTTTCAAAGGCAAGCGCTTACCTTGAGCCTCTGAAGTAGTTCCTGCCTTTATTCATAAAATGGTTTGCATGGAAGGGACTTTAAAGATCATCCAGTTCCACTGCTGCTGCCATGGGCAGGGACTCCTCCTACCAGACCAGGTTGCTCCAAGCTCTGTCCAGCTTGGCCTTGGACACTTCAGCGGTGGGGCAGCCTCTCTGGGCAACCTGTGCCAGGGCATTGCCACCCTCAGGGAAGAATTTCTTCCTAATAGCTATCAAGGTCTTCCCTCCTTCAGTTTAATGCTGTTCCTCCTTGTCCTGTCACTACCAGCCCTTGTGAAATGTCCCTTTCCAGCTCTTTTTTAGTGAAGAGTACTACCTGGTTTTGTGTGCGTGTATGAGAATTTAATGAAAGTTTGTTAGAGCAAGACCAGAAAGCTTTGTTTGCTGTTGTGATAATAAGAGTCTAATGCAACATGATATTTAGACTATACTATAACAGAACAGGGAAGATAAAGAGAATTATATCCAGACTGGTATTTACCTCAGTAAAGAAAATCTGCATCATTCAAACCCCACACAATTAATTATTGTACCACTGCATTCCATTATAGTTAAAAGAAATGAAGGGTGAAACTTTTGATCCGCATCTGTTCCTGATCTCCCTAGCAGGCCTGCTGAAGATTACAGGACTAATTCTCAACTAAGATAAAATCAATGTTGTGTGGAATTATTGGCCTTTGGGTGTAAAAGCATTGACAATAATAGGGCTAGGATTCAGTGGATTCAGTCGTGGTGAGATATCTCCTTTTTTAAAATATTTGGTTAGTCCTGTAATAAGTACTGAAAAAACCCAGAAACTGTGTTTCTGGGATTTTAGTGAAGGATGGCTGGGAAAAAACCCAGATGTAGCCTCTCAGCAGATCAGCATGCAGAAGAGTATTGTTGTATACAACAAGGAATTGAAGGATTAAAATCAAAAGTTATGATGTCTTCTGAAAGAACATGAAATTTTTTAATGACTTGACAGGAGATTCATCTACTACATGTGCTTTGTTTGAATGTAATTTTGAAAAGTGCTAGTATTCTTAAGTGAAAGTGGGGTTTTCCTCACAGTCTGAAATGGGATGAGTTAAAAGTCCAATGGCTGAAAATTCATGCAGATGCTCTGTTCATGTAACTTGAATGACTACATTGCAGCATTAACATATGAATTCAGTTCATTGTGAATTTCTCTAATGTTCAGGGCTGGATTTTAGTATGTGAATTACTTGATAAATAAATACTTGATAATAAAGAAGCAGTTTTTCCTTGGTTTCTCATGTTCATTAAACTTGCAATGAACTTTTAGTTACATCTTGCTGTGCTATTTCTGATTCATTCAGGGTAATGTTTATGTGCCTGTCAGCTCTTAAATACGTAGTTCAGATTATGGAAAACAAATGTAGTCTTGTCACTTGTGCCCAGACCTCGTTGCTCTGTAGAACCAACATCAGGAAGCTCTTTGCCAAAATGTACTGAGAGGAAAGCCCTCACTCCAGACTGCTTGAAGCTGATGGATGTCTGGAGACTTGTCCTAGAAAATGCATGTTCATTCTGTTTCTTTGTCTGTACATTAGGATCCTGCTCATTTTGCTTCTCCTGCATGGAAGTTTGGCAAAAGAGCATTTGAAAGCACGTATAGTACAAAGCTGACCAAGAAAGCTGTAGAATGGTGTTTACTCTTCCACTGTAAATTATCTTTTTTGTGAATTGTGGCTAATGACAGCACTGTTCTGCATCTTCTTTGGAGCTGTTCAGTATCATGATTTACAAGTAATCTTATTTGTCATCTTTTATGTTTTTTTACTGATGGAAATAGATCTAATTTGGAACACATCTTCAGATTCCCTGGTGCTCTTAAGCAATGTGAAGCAAATGCAGTAGTTTGGGAATTTGCTTTTAAAGTACTTCTTCGTCACCTGAATTAGGTGCTCCTGCTATCATAAAAGGTATTTTTGAACTAGCAATGCTGCTTACCAAATCTGTTATGTCATTTGGCAGATGCATTTTAAACTTCTATTTAAGCTATTACTGAGTATTTTAGAATGGTGTGGAAAATGAGTGTAAACTAAATCTGCAACATGTTTTACATTTATTAGTTGTTATTTTTATGCTATTTTTATGCTCCTTAGCATTAGGTGGCACTGTTTTCCAAGCTTACCTTTCACAAGCAAGTCTGATAAGTTGAAAGCTGAAATTGAACTGCCATCAAGTAATGGAGATTTTAGTGTATTTACTGTAATATAATTTAATTAAAATGTGGCATTGTTGATTGGAAAGGTATTGACCACTATCAGTTGGAAATACAGAGACTTTTTACAATAATGCTGTTACAGTTTGAGATTGATACAGCATCCCCTTGATACACTAGACTTTGTACCACTCTAATACAGCCCAGTAATGGGACTTCTGGATTTACCTTACTGTACTTACGGCAGGTATGACTGACACTAAGCCACTGAACAGTTCATCTGCATTTTTACCTGGCTCACTTGGAGTTTTTTTTTTTTTTGTTTGGTTGTGTGTGAGATGTTTTATTTTGTTTTTCTGGATTTTGGGGGTTTTTTATGGTTTGGGTTTTTTGTTGGGTTTTTTTTGTTTTTTGGAGTGGTATTGATTTTTTTTTTTGTTTTTCCCTTGCAGTCTGTAGGGTTCCTACAGCAGCTTTGCTTCTTTCAAGTGAAGCTCACCTGTGCTGTCTTTAAAATAATGTGCCTGTCAACCATTGCATGAGTTGAAGTTAGATCAGCATGCTTTTATTAGTTGGCACAGCAACAAGAGGAAGAAAAATGTCTTGTAGCTGTGCTGAGAGAGAGATGTGTTCCTCTGCAGCTGTGTGTCCCTGCTTGCCCTTCGAGGGGGTCCTCACTCCTTTGTGTCTCTTTTCCTGCTGAGGCAAAGCCGGGATGTTCAGCTGAGCTGCAGCAGGAGCCACAGGTGTGGAGTGGGGCTGCGGGAGGGGAAGGGTGGAAGGGCTGTTAGGGTACGTTCGGGCTGTGCCCAAAGCCTGCCTCGTGCTTCAAGGAGTGGACTTGGCAACACATTTCTGAATTTCCCAACACTGGAACCTGCTCTGGAGGCTTTCTAGGTCCAGATTCCGTGTGTTGTGTAGAAAGGGCCAACCAAACCTAAGCGAACGTGAGTGTGAGTTGAAGCAGTGCAGTGCTGTGTCCAGCACATGGGAGCTGCTGGCATCAGGAATCTGCATTCTGTTGCTCTGAACCCGGACTTGGGACCTCCAGGGACCTTCTTGGCTCACTGCTCCTTAGTAAGATTTGGATGCATCCTCATGTATGGACCATGCTATCATTATCTTAGCAAAGAGAACTTTGTGGTGAGTGTTGAAGAATAACATTGGGGATAATAATGTCAGTCTGTGGCTTAAGTGTTTAATAATAATTTGATGGCTAATGCAAATTCGACTGTTTTAAGAACATTGAATAGCATGAAAAAGAAGTGATATTTTTTCATTTTATTATCTAAAAGGTTCAAAAACAGAACAGGAAGAATATTTTTTTTTATCAAAACTGCAGCTTTACCATTCTGATTATTACTTTATATAAACTTTCCCCCTGTTTTGAGATAGCCTTTTACTTTCTGATTTAAGTAATGAGAAAGAGAATAGTTCATTTCTATAGTGGCAAATATTGCAAATACCTAGAAAAGAGTGTAGAATTACTGGGTTGAGACCTGGGTGGTTCAAGAGAAGTGATCTTGCTGCAGGAGGTGACTCTTTTACTTTTCAAATGTCAACAATGTTTAAATTAATCAGTGGAACTCCACATGAGTGTGACTGGTCTCTTTACTGTGAAGGCATTGTGTGAGGATGTCATATTTAGGAGCTGGCTGGGAGCATAGGTGATTTCCTCCTTTGGTGGGGGCAATAGCCTTTATCACTCTGCTTTCCCACTGTGACTACCACCTTGTGCCCCTTCACAGTCAAATGATAGCTTTGGTACCGCTCTAATCAGTATCTGAAGTTCTGGAACAATTTGGGGATATTGGCAAAGTTAATTAGCCACGTTTCCCAAGGTGTGGTCTTTATTTACAGTAACCAGCAGTGTGGAGCTGATGAGTGTTGAGTCAATGGGCAGCTCTGTGGTGCTGGCGGTTCCCCACTCCCTGCGCAGCCCTGCCATGTGCACAGGTGTAGGTTGTGCCCCACAGACAAACGAGCTCATTCTCCCCCTGGTCTGAGTCGAAAAAGAGCTGTGTCTAACTGAACAAATACAGCCAGTGCAGGGCTGGGTAAGAGACATGTCCATTCATCCTGGGGGAGACTCTCACCTTGCCTTGGTCACATGTGGCTTTCTCCTGTCTTGGAGCATTGGCAAGGTTTCATTGTAATGCTTACAGAGCACGAAACAAAGGCATCCCTGGATACATCAGTGTATCAGTTTGTCCTTTTTTTTGACTCGGTAAGCATCTGCATCAGAGCTAGCCATTAATTCAGACTGTCTTTTGTGTTTAATCGACTTTCTTTGGTTCAGGATGTCTGTCCCCTTGCAGGAGTAAGAACTCAACAGTCTTGTCACTTGCTTCTGTAATTTATATTAATTAGCTTCTCCTTTCCCCTCAGACTCCAGTTTGCACAGAGAATTAACTTTGAGCACAAGTACAGATGATTGTAATCCTTGCTATGCTCAATATTAAAATAATTGATCATTGTCTAGGGTATCAGATGCCTCTGAGTGTATTTTTCATGTGAATGCTTTTAAGACTCTGATTGTTCTAATACAACAGCAGTCCAGATAGTGCACCCTAATAATGCAGTGTTAAACTTCTCTCTTTTAATACATGTGTGTTCATTCACTGGGGTAAGATTCAGGTGTATCATATAAACTGATCTATATGTTTATATGATACACTATCCTTTTTGCAACCTCCTCTGAGTGTGCATATGTTCTTTACTCTGTGCCCTCCTCAGCAGAAAATCTCAAAATACACTGAAGTATTGGGAACTGTTGTATAATTCCAGAAAATTCTGTACTGCCCTAGTTTACTTCATGTGTTGGTGTTACTAGTTGGCAGTTAGGTACAACGTAAGGTGGGAGGAAATAAGGTTCAGTGTAAGCTGCTGTCTAGTAAGTACTTGAGTGTCTTTAATAGACAATGCCAGTACAAGAAAGTGCCCAAAGATATACAGCAAATGCTCCAAATGCTTTGGAGAGTTTCCCCTAGTTGCAGTAGACTACAGGCATTTTCTGATGTGCCTGTAATATCCTGAGGAAATAAAACATCAGCAGTCAATCCTTAACCTCCAAGAAAACAGTTTGTAGTTATGTGAGAAGGCTTTGTTTCAACTACAAAATTAAAGTTATGTTGGTTTTGAAAACGTGTTTCTGTTGCAGAGTGCACAGGACTATGGGGAAATACTTAACTCAGTCTGCTCAGTAAAACCCAATAGAATCTGCTGGCCCTGAGTTTTGCAAAGTTACCTGGTTGTGCTAGCAGAGACAAGACCGGAGGCCTAAGGTAATTACTTCCTAGGAGTCAGGAAAGAAGCTAACTGGGATTTGTCTCTCCACCTGAACAGGGGATGCTTTCTCCCACGCATTTTGGCTGGTGGGTACAAGAACAGTTGCTGGTGGAAGTTGTGCAGGAGGGTACTGGGAGGAGCTATGTAAAACTTGCATGTTTGCTCCTCTTCAAACCTGTTTAAGATGAGGGATAACTGCAGTTTCTGTCTGTCTTGTATTTAAAGAAAATATGTGGAATTGGCTTGAACTGTGGTAGGCAAATGTTGGTCAGTGAGGATGGCCATAGGAAGAAATAGAGATTTTCCCAAATCAAGGGTTTGCTGGGTATCCTGGTACACATTCCTCATTCATTCAGTTGTGATTAGCATGGAACCTTTAAAATGACATTCTTTGCTTTCCCATGCTGTTTTCTGTAATTGAACTTGACACGATGATGATTTTTTGCTTTTTCTTTTATACCCCTGTTATACACTCTTTTATATAGCTTTTATGTATTCTTAGTGCTTTTAGCCCACATAGTTCCAATTCTTTAAGTTTGATAACTTTGCTTAGACCCAAAATTCCATTAAGCCAAGAGACCAAACATTCTGGAACCCCCAGACACCGAGGGCCTCTCCAGAACACATTCTGTAAACAGAGACAGGCCCAGCCAGGGGGAGGTTCCTCGCTGAGGGGTCTCGCTGGAATCCCTCACTGGGGAATATTTGATAGATATGCTAATTTTGCAAGGCCTATAATTGTATACACATCACATCGTGGGTGGGCATTTCGGGGTGCATTTCGGCACACCGGAGGATCTTTAAATAAATATTGAGGTGAAACCCTTTTTTCCTCTTAATTGTGTTTAGCTCTTGATTTTAAGACCAGGAAAAGGCATCAAACTGACTGCCAATTATCTTTTAACCTCTTACATGACATACGACTGCACACATTCTGTAATTTGGGGCAGTTGAATGAAGGTCAAGAAAGCATTTGATATGCTCCTCCCCAGAGCCTTTGCATATCAAAATAAGTAGAGAATCTCAGTTTACAGACAGCTTGGAATGCAGTTCATTGAGCAACAGAAAAACCTGCTAATAAAGAGGAAAACCAAAAGCATGTTAAGGGGCTTCTGTTTTTGTTTTATACAGCTGGGTAGCTTTTATTCATCATGTCAGCATATGAGGACTAGAGGTGCTGGTTGAAATTCTGAAACTGTATCTTTGGAATAAATACAGATTTATATGAAATTTCTCTTAAGGCTAATTGAGTAAACAGAAAACTTGGATATAGACCTGCACTTTCCTAAAATCTAGATGTGTTTGATGTTTGGGTTGATTCTGTCTCACCTAGGATGTGAGGAATCAGCTGTGGGGTTTTTGTTGAAACAGTGTTTTGTTCTCATTCATGTTGTGATTTATTTGAGTAACAACACTGTCATTAATTTTAATAAGTGATGCAGCCAGAGCTTTATGCTGTTAGTAACACTTTATTTGCATAATGTAACTGTAAGATCACATCATCTCAGTGGAAAAAAACCACATTCTTAATGTTCTTAGGATTTCTCAGCAACATCCAGCTGTACCAAAATTTTCTTTTAGATGAAACAATCCATCTCCTCCCTCCCTACCTTGTTTGTGTTTTTCTCTCAGGGCTGTTGCTTGGTTTCCTACAGGTAAGAACTGTTGTTGGGACAGAGTAAAAATCTTTATAATTTATATGTGTGCATAATTGGATATACTGGTGCATTCAGGAAACAGTTTTCATGTGTGCTGGTCAGGGTTTGATCTTCCCCTTTCTTACACAGGACCCTGAGAACCAGCTTTAAGGAATTGTTATGCTTTGGGTGACCAAAACAAACCCAGCATTTGTATTAACAGCCAGTATGGTGATCAGAATGGGGTTAAAAATTAACAAAAAATGAAATAAATAAACGGTGGGGCTAGAAACAAATTCAAGAGATTGCGTTCTGTTTGGTTGCTAACTGTGCAGAAAATCTGAGCATTCTATGCAGCAAGTGACTCTTACTCAGAAAGTATATGAATATCATCCTAAAACAGAGTTGTTCGTCTTGTTTTTGCCTGCTTGTCATCCGTGATGCTGTGTTCTCAGACATGTGGTTGAAGGACAACTGAGAGTCTGGTGGTTTTATGGGGCCTTTTTTGGTTTTTTGTTTTTGTTTTTGTTTTTTTTGCGTGTGAAGATTACCATTGCATCAACATCAAGAAGTTCATCCCATTTCTTTTATTTTAAATGGACTTTTTCCAAAGTCCAGGCACAGAGATCTCCTGGTGGAAAAGCAGATAAGTGCAGTAGTTCCAAAAAGAAATGTTCATAGCCTGGGTTGTGCTGCTACAGCAACATGTATTGTAAGGATGACTGCAAATAGTGTGAAATCTCTGGCCATATTAGTTCTGAATCATCTTTGGGAAAAAGTAGTAGCACTAGGCATCCTCAGATCTTGTCCTCTGGACTGTGCATGCCTACGGTAGTGCTGGCTGCATCATCTAATTGTTTCTATAAATGAACTGAAATTGCAGGAATCTGGTGTATTTTAATTGTCAAAATGCTTTAAAAATACATGATTGAAATGCCGAAGAGTGTAGTTCAGGATAAATATTTATATTTATTATATAATTGATTAGATTATAGTTTTGGTGCTGTTCTGCCTTAAGGGGAGCAAATTCAAAGCTTAACAGCTTGACTCATATTTGTTCTTCCCTGTTCCTCCTGTATGTGAGCTCAGTCTCTTGAATATCAAGTGGTTACGTTCCCAACTGCTTTTCTGTGCGGAGCGTTCCCGCACTGCATTGGTGTTTGTGTCCAGTAGCTTAACCTGCTTCTTCCGCACACTCCACACAGCCAGATGGCTCCGTAATGTGCATCAATATTCAGGCATAAAACTCACTTCAGTGGCGCTCCACAGCTCTGCACTGGCACCTCCCAGAGCCGGGTTTTCACAGCAGTCATTATTGCTTCAGAGCGAGACACTTTGGTGGAACGTGTTTCGTGAAGGTTACGGCTTCCTTCGTGGATATACGTTAAATTGTAAGGCTGTTTTCTTGGTTTTTTTTGTATGAGAAAATAGTTCAGTAACCTTCTTTCTTAACAAAAATCCTGTTCCAGAAGTCTCCTATTCCCCGGAAGTTTAGTTATGGTGGTTCTCATGCTCTGGTTTAACCATGTCTTGTCTTGTAGTGATAGACACACAGACATGTTTGGAGGGATGGGTGGTGTGAGCTCAGGGTAAAGGTACCAAGTAGATGGTCTTACTGCAGGGGCCGTGGGAAAAGGGTGCTCAGAATGATCGAATTGTTCAAATCAGTGGCTGCTTGGAGGGTTACATGGCAAGTGTGTACAATGCTACTCATTATGGGAGACAGGATCTTTCCAGGTACTCAGCTTCAAGGACATAGTGGGAACATTGAGTCCTAATATACTGTTTGTGAGGTACGGTGTTAAGAGTTTTCCTAATCAAAGTATTCCTTCCCCTCCCCCTTGCCTTTAAAAAGTTGAAATTCCTGTGAATCTGTTTGCGTTAGAAAATGACAAGATACATCCAAGCAAAATTATCCAATGTATTTTTTATGAAGTCTGTGGAAAGGTGTTTTGTTACTTTGTGGTCCTTAACTGTAAAGCTGACCAAAAAACCATCTCTAACTTGGGCTGTGGCCTTGCTGATGTGGTACCAAAGGCAAACAAACAGATGAAAAGGGTGCGAGTAGTGGGGGTTGCCCCTTGCCTGTGGTATTGCTCGTATAATCACTATGCCTCCCCATCATCCTGCTTTCTCTCCCCCACCCCCAAGCATAAACCTGAAAATGTTTCCATGAATCAAAGTCATCCTTACTGACTGAATGTCTGAAAAGCACCAGTACTTCAGTGATATAGTGCTCCTGAGAGCTGATGAATCAATAATGATAAAATACTTCTTTACAGGATAATACAACTTTTTAGGGATTTTAAGATATACTATGCCTTTTTTTAGCAATAAGGACAGAGTAATGGTTCTAAATTAATAATAAAATACCTTGTATTGTTAAAACCTTCTCATCTTAGATGTTTTGAATGTGATCTTATATTGTCTTTTTTTTTTGTACTTGGAACTTGGCATGGAAAAATATTTAGGGACCTTCTTGTGACCAAGCTAATGACTTCTGATATGTTACCTGCTGGAATAAAGAAGCAGAATTCAAGGCATTGTAACATGAACTTGGAAATTTAAGCCATTTCCAGAGCCTGGATTCTAATCACAAATTGCATCAGTTTATACTAGTGCATTAAGATTTAGGAGGGAAGAAATTAAGTTTTACAGGGTGAACTTCTTAGAGTGGGGGGTTGGGGAAAATTAACCGGAGGGAGTAAAGAAAGCACTTACAGAACCTGTCCTGTGGTTATACTGTAGAGCAACTAAGGTGGAGGTAAGAAAAGGCACAGAATTTGAAATGCACCTGAAAGGCCCATCTCTAAGAATCTTTTGAGATACCCTAGACAGGTATTTTGAGAAATGATGAGCACTTGGAAATTGGCACTGACAGCACCCCATGGCTCTCATTCCAAATTTGTAAATCAGGGAATATCCTGCTCCAAGAGCTATCTGTGGATTTACCAGCATAATTTCAGTTGTAAGTTGTTTTTTAACAGTTTACGTTAAACTAAGAGTTTTACTGTCCGAATTGAGAATTTTAAGGACATCTATTGACTGTGTACAAGCTGCCAACTGTGACATGAACAGGCAATGAAAAGGTTTATTTTTATGTTCCTAGTGTGGCCCATAACATAAAGCAATAGCAGCGGTGTGGAGGAAGCGGAGCCATAGCACGAGATACTGCCACGTTCTCATGAGCCTGTTGCTGCTGAGCTCTGTTCTCCCCTCAGCCTCGCTCGGCCTTTGCTGTCAGTTCAAGGCTTTGGTGGTTGCTTTCTTAGGTTGCCTCATATGCGGACTCTCAAAAATTGGTCTCTTTGTGGGGTTCAAACAGTTTTTGATCTTTGACAGGTTCTCTCTTCCTGAGTCTGAGGTACAGACCATGTTCCCTAGCCCGATTTCTGTTTTGTCAGGCTTTTTAACTTAGTGTAGGTAGTGTAGTGTAGTGTTTTAATTTAGTTGAGGTGATTTTTCTGAAAAACAGTGAATCCATTGACTGAATACATACCAGGTTTAGCTAATGCTTACAAAGTACCCATTTCTCCTAATATTGTACAGTTAAATGTCCATTCCCTGTAAGAGAGTACATGATTCTTTTATCAGTTTGAGAAATAAGTAGTTAAATTATCCGGATGGTTTTTGAATCAGTTGTCACACGCTTTAACACAATCATTCAGTCTTTCCTCTCTCTGTTCCTTCTTTTTTGTAATGGAAATACATTATTTGCTGTATACAGATGATTTTTATGTGTTGTTTATTAAGTGTGCAATAGAAATTCTGAAAGAAATACAGCGCTAGGCTACATTAAGTCAGAGTATTCTAAATTCTCCTAAAGTGGTTTGGGTGAAATAAAATGATGTTTTTATTAAAAGGAAAAGGATTGCTCTGTGGTGTTTAAATGATGGTTATATACTGCTGAAGACTTATTCATGTTTATATATCTGTGCACCTTTTGTGTTTGTCATAATTTTACTACACTGTGGAATAACTAAAAAGCATAGGACTTTCCAGTAGGTTATGCTGCACTGTAGTATATCTGAAATTAAGTACATGAGTAAGATAGATGATTTTGAAGTTTCTTGAGAAGTTATTTTATTCTATTTTGGTGTGTTTTAAGAAAGGAGTAATGATTCTGGGTATCTGATGTAAGCAAAGGGCTGTGATAGGTGAAAAAGGAGTGCCTGCCCTGGAACAACCTCCACATGTGCTCAGATTTCCTTAACTCCTTGGTTTAAAAGAATTTGTGTTATTAATTTCCAATCTTAGTCTTTCAAACTTTGCTTACTGAACTTTTCATAAGAGAGCGTTCTTACTGCTGTTAAATGAGTTGTAGAAGTTTAAACTGGACTGTTGGGCCTGAAAACTACCAGGAGCCATAGGCTGGAGTGCAGAGGATGGATGTGGGGTATCGTCATCTTCTATTGCCAGAGCACTGTGCAGCATCATCATAAAAAAAAATCCCTTTGCAGGTGCCTGTGCAGGGTAATGACCCTGTCAGAGCTGTGCTGCTCAAACGCAGGCTGAAGGCTGTGTCTGTCTTCGCATCTATGCATTTGGGGGAATAGGTTGTAAAAGTAGTAGAGCAGAGTAAACATCGTGAGTCCGTTCCGCTGCTCGGCTTTACGTGCTGAGATAATAAGCAGTGGATTGGGAGGATCAGTTCTCATTCTGAAAGCAGGCAAGTGTGGTGTGAAAATCAAGACTAAATCTCCAGTCTTTCCATTTACATCATTGTTGCTACCGATACACTACTAGTTACCGGCACTTCGTTATTTAGCTTATTATTTTAGTAAGTATTAAATAAAGGTGGCGTTTGGTGCATTTAATGAAACTCGAGGGATTTCATTCCCCTTTCACAGGCCTTGCCTTGCAGGAAGTAAACTTGCTGCTGCAATGCTTCAGGTGGCTGGGGGATGGGAAGAGCATTCCTACTGCCTTAGATAATGGAAGTTTCTGGACACCTCTGATGATGACTTCTATCTTATCATGAGGCAATCAAAGAATATGGCAGTTGGTAATACTTTTAATGGCTTATGAATATGGAAATCTGGATGAGTTTCTTGTTAGACAAATGAGGACAAAATTATTTATCACTTGTGTTCCTAAAACTACCCTTGAGATACCTTTTGTATCAGATGCAGATACACAATACTAGCAATATCAGTAATGAGGCATTTAGAAAAAAGTAATTTCCCTTTTACTGTGCTATTGCATTATTTTTAATGCTGCACAGAAATTTTTGGAGATGACAGCCAAATACAATTTTAGGGATAAAGATGAATGACTTCCTACAAGCAGACCTGATTTTTCATTAAAGCTTAGGTAGGTATAATGATGCTGGGTGAGTGGCAGCGTAGAATTTGGACGAAGATGTTGCAAGAAGCCAAGAGATAAGATTTTAGAGTGCACAAACAACATAGTAAAAACCCCCACAATAACAAAATACAGTAAAAATAAAGTAACAAGAATATAAATGAAAGGTATTGCAACTAAGGCAAACAGATGTAAGTTTGAGGGGGAAGTTATATTAAACTTCTTTTCAATTGTTTACAAATACTGAGAAAAAGTTTGAAAATTGCAAGCCTCTGATAATTTTTTTAGGGAGTTTCCTCAATACTTGAAGGTAGGTAAGCCTTAAATTTGTGGGGAGGACATATTCGTTTTGTATGTTGTTTTGGAATGAAAATCGGTTCTACAAAGTGTAAATTTGAAAAATGCTACAATCTGGATATTATCTTAAATATGGATTGTCCAGCTCTTGGTGTGCGTGTGGAAAGATGTGAGGCTGTACTGCAATATGTTTCCTGGCTTTCCTGTATCTAGTGGCCCATTTAGGACATTTGATCCCCTGTGTGGCGTGTAGGATTTGAGTAACAAATGTATTTAAAGCTGGTAACTTGGAGAAAGGAGCCTGCATTGTGCCTGGTGTGGCAGCATGTCAAGCAAGAATACAAACTACCTCGGGCTCCTGCTGTGTCTCTGAGTGTTGCCATGATCTGTATAAATGTTACCTTTTCTGTACAGAGCTTTGACATGTGGGCAGAGCTCTGCCCTCCTCCCTGGTGTCTCTGCTTGGGTTTTTTATGTGGTAACATTCTGTGACTTGTTTAGAACTACATTTGCATCGCTGAAAAATAATCCACATGTGAAATGGTATATTTTGTCCACTGGTTGAACCCTCTAACCATTTCAGAAGACCATTTATCAGTGACGTTTAATAGATTGTTTGTGCTGGATAAAGCAGAGGTAAATCCTCAGTGTTAGACCCTCAGTAAAGCCTTATTTCATGGTCCTTTTAAGCTTTTCCTAAGCATGGAAATAAAATGTGATTGCTGTCTTTATTCTGGTACATCCCGTTCGTTCAAACAAAATGTTGTAAAATAGTTCATAAACTGCCTTTTGATATGTAGCTTGTCATGTCTGTGAGGTGGCTAATTATTTCCCTTAATGATATGATTTAATGGTTAAATGTTTCAGTATTAATCTTCTGCCATAAAAAGATTCCTTGCATCCACTCAGGGCTCTCAGATGACTTCTACAAACTAAAACGAAGAAATCATTCACATGGGATATCAACAGAAGCAGCTGTCACTGACTTCTCATTTGCATGTTTTAATAGCTAAGCTGCTTTCCTTATCAGACATCATCTTTCATGTATATGAAATCCTAATATCTTCAGTTCCTAAGTAGTTCTAGAGTCAAATAATAAGATTCTTAGCAGCTATGAACTCTTGGAGGGCTGAAGCAGTTAATTAAGGTGTCTTGATTCCAGTTGTCTGAGAACTTTGTCAGCAGCCCAGCTTGAGTTGAACAGACTGGAGGAACCAGTGTAGATTTATTTCCTAGCTGTGTAGCATACAGTGGATAAAAATCCACATAAGAGAAGCAGTTTCCCCAGCTGTCATCAGTTTCAGCAGAAAAGCTAAAAGCTGAATGAAAATACAGACTAAGTTTTTCCTTTGGATCTTTGGATGAGGGTGGTTTTTTCTTTTGTTTTAATCATTGAGTCACCCTGAAGAGACACAGGACAAATAGCAAACATATTGTGGAGCTGCTTGTTTATGAATCTTGCACCTGCCTAAGCACTCAGTAAACTGATTGTGTAATGAATAAATGTATGTTTCCAAAGAAATGAAATGAAACAACCTGGATTAATTTTTTTTTATTCTGGGAGTGTTTCTCTGATAGAACCTGCAAGGAATGTTTGACACTAAAAGGATTCCTCAGAGCTAGTAGGATATGTATATATGTATACATACATATATTTTTATATACACACAATTTCTCTTTCCCCAGTAGTTTCTCAAATCTGAACATATAATTTTGTGAATGTGGCAGGAAGTTTACGGCAAATATTAAAAAAAATCAGTATATGAAAAATGATCCATCACTACAAAAATAGTTAGAGCAACTTGTCTGGGGCTGGAAGTTTTTAACATGTTCTTTATTTTGAAATTTTTCATCCTTTAGCATAGAGTCAGTAAACAGGACTGTTTGTGGGAGTACAGCCTGAAAGGATGTTTGAATAATCTTGTAACAAGAAGACTGGGCATGAGGATCTCGGTGTACTTAGGTATTCAGCTTGAATAGGTTGATTGGAAACCCAAGTGTCAGTCAGCTCTCAGACTAAAACCTATTAGTGTAAATCCTTATCAAGAAATAAGAAATGATGTCATTATGAAAGGCTGTTGAATTTTGGAGGATTTTGAGAGATTTAGTGCTCTACCCGTAAGCATCTCTTCTGTGAAGCCAAACTACTAGATCTGGAGTGCAGCTGCAGATCTGATACTGTCTCCCAAGGTATTTATGTGCCTTTTTAATAAGAACAAAAGTTTTAAAATGCTGATGAATTTTCTGTGAGCAGCATTTAGGTTTTGATCTTAGTGTATTTCACACATGACACAGCAGAGGACTAGTGGTAAGGGTTTTTCTCTGGTAGTGTCAGCTGGTTTTTGCTCATTCAGAGGTGTTGGGTTTTCCTCTGCTCAGGCAGAACACAGCTCTGTGAAAGGAACAGCCGTAGAGTCTTGTATGACGGAAGTTACCAAAGGCATCAATAAAAGTACTTGCGGTCTAATTTTGTTAAAAGTACATAGTGGTCATGTGTATTTCCAGTGCTGAAACAACTGGGCTTGAGGCAAGAGGATGAGAATAAAGTGTGCCCTAATCTTGTACTTTTTCTAGGCTACAGGCTGGTTTTGGGCAGCAAAGGGTGACTGCATGTGTCAGTGTAAACTTGGAAAGCCAAACTTGCATCTCTCTCGACATTGCTCCCCAAAATCGTCATGTGCTGCATTTCTGCAGAATTTGTGGGACACGCAGTTCTGTGGTTATCAGGCCTAGGGTAGGTGTGTCCTGTGGCCTATAAAGTCACAAACCTGGCACTTTGAACTGCTTCACTTGCCCAGGTTGTCAGTGCTCCTTTGATACAAGCAGATCAGCACAAGAACTATATAGGCAGCAGTTTGGTGTGTTTTTGCTGGGTGTTGGTGCTGCTTTTCAGTTCTTGTAAGAAATACCAAATCTTAATAATAAAGACCTGCACTCAAGTTCATAATTGTGAAAAATACATACTTTTTGGCATTCTCTGTTAGACTCTTAATTCCTAGGCTCAGATTTTGTGCCATCTGACAGTTGCTTGCTTGCAGTTATGGTAGGCCCTGTGGTTTGTCAGAATTTCAAGTATGTTTATCATTGACTTGATTCTGTAAGTTGTTGATTACTGCAGTGAAATTTCCTCAGTACATCGCATCTCTCCTTCAGATCTCAGTGTTGATAGGCAGCCACCTATATTATCACGCTGTTGGAAGTAAATTTCTGGTTCTTTGATAAGAGAGATTTGAAATTCATAGTCTGGAGAAGAGAGAACTAGCAGGAATTCTGAATTTTAAAGTCTGTCTTAATAGAGATTTTCGTGTAATCAGAGTGACATTAAGAGAGAAAAAAGCTCTGAGGTCTAGGAATGGCACATCCTTTATGAAGATTTAATGACTTCTAATAATCTCCAGGGAAAAGTATTTTATTTTCTGCCATCTTTTACTCTTTTTTTTGTCTTTATTCTCAGCACTTTATACTTCTCTTTTTAGTAGCGATCTATTGAGGTTGGAAGTTTTTGCTATGCACAATTATGGAATAAATGCTCCATCCATTCATCCATCTTACCATAAGATATGGAAATCATCTGTACCTTCATCCCTTCCAATGCCTCCCATTCATAAAAGTAAAGGAGAGGTGGATGCCTCACTGGATATTCTGGTCCGATGCCCAGACTAACCAGGGGACGTTGGTACTGCCTGTCTTTTTCCTTAGAGACATACGGAATTGTCTGCAGTGCTTACTGTGTTTAACTGCACTGACTTCCAGAATCCAGATTTCATGGCTAGAAAGACTGCATTTCTCTCCATGAGTCATGTACTAATGGCATGGAACAACGAAATTGGTAAGGCAAAGCTTCCAAGAATGCAGTGAGAGCTTTCAGTCAGACTGCAGCAGCAGAAGGGAGGTTAAGAAGAGATTGTGTGTTTACAGTTTTTTATTGTCCTTGCTGGATTTTGTCTCCAGAGCTGACGTATCCAAAGTTCACTGAGCCTTAGAATGGAGCAGCAAACAGAACAGCTGTTGGATTTCACGTTGAAGTTGTTTCGAAAGGAAGTCACTTACTTATAATGCAATTATTTGAAGGTTTCTTATGTGGCACAGTGGAAGAGAGCTCTGTTGATAGAAGACTGAAGGAATTTGTATTCATGGGATCTGCCTGTGTGACTGTCCTGTGCTGAACTGCAGTGTGGGTGGGCAGAGAAAAGCATGTAGCTAAATATGTAACCTTGTGGTTTGAATCCATGCCTTAGTGCCATCAGAGAGCTGCTGTAAACTGCTGCTGGGTTGGTTAAAAAAATTAACCGGTTACTCATTGCTTACAGTTTACATATCCAAGATAGAACAGTTCATTATTATTCAGCAGATGAAATAACCAGTCCCATTTTTCTCTCCCACATGAATTCTGTGTAATTTTCAAATACAAAGATGATTTGTTGCTATATGGGATTGATTATTCAGACTCTCATGCAAAGAGATGTTTCAGTGTCTGTTGAGTTTGAAACATAGTGAGGTAGTGTGTAATTAACAGTGTTTAACATGGTATCTTCTGGAGAATGTTAGTCTGTGGAAACAGGTAGGATTCCTGACCACAGCCAAATCTGAAGATTGAAGGCAAAAGCTGTCAAGCTGCTGAAGAGCACTGTGTATCAGGTTTTAGTTGGTAGTACTACAGCTGCTGGCTGTGAACAGACGCAGGGAAAAGGTCACTTGCTTCAGCAGTGCACACTTACTTGTGTGGCCGGTACACATCAGTTTCTAATCCTTCAGGCTTTAAGTGACACATTTGGCCTGCTGGCTTTCCTTCCAGTCTAAGGCTCCAAAAATTAGTGTTTGGCATTTGCCGTGGAAATCACATGCAGCTTAATTTGTAAAAATTTGTAAAATAATTCCTGTTTCAAGGGGTTTTGTTTTACTTTGCTGAAGTTACTGCTACATCTTCATTCGTGGTTTTTGAAATATTGAAATGAAATTTAATTTTCAGATAACAGTTTGTTGGAAGCTTTGGTGGTTGAGCAGGTATGTGAAAAGAACTCAGCCCAAGAGAAAGGTTACTGCTTTCTGTTTCCAATTAGAAAACTCCATATGATTAGCCCAGTTTTGTGGCTGAAAAGGTTCCTAATTGCCTACATTTCAATGTTCTATCTTGTCTAATGAGTTAGTTCTCTGTTGCGGACAATTATTTCTTAGACCTTGAAGGTTCCAGGTAGTCTAGTCATGCTATTGAACCCCCCCCAGGCAACTATCCCAAACCCCAGCGAAACTCCCCAAACTGATACATCGCTGCCGTGTGACAGAGCTGGTCCCCTGCTCAGTGTATCAGTTCAGTACAGTAACAATGCTGTTTTTACTGCACAGTGCACAGGAGGGACATTGACTTGTTGGAGCGAGTGCAGGGGAGGCCACCAAGATGATGAGAGGGATGGAGCAACTCTCCTATGAGGAAAGGCTGAGAGAAATGGGTTAGTTCAGCCTTGAGAAAGGATGGTTTAGGGGTGACCTAACTGTGGCCTTCCAGTACCTGAAGGAAGCCCATCAAAGAGATGGAGAGGGACTTTTTATAGGTACATGTGGTGACAGGACAAGGGGGACTGGATTTGGACTGAAAGAGAGTAGGTTTAGATTAGGAAGAAGTTCTTCCCTGTGAGGGTGGTGAGGCACTGGTACAAGTTGCCCAGAGAAGCTGTGGCTGCCCCATCCATGGAAGTGTTCAGGGCCAGGCTGGATCTCTGAGCAGCCTGTTCCAGTGTAAGGTGTCCCTGCCCATGGCAGTGGGAGTGAAAATAGATGACCATCTTGAAGCCCCTTTCAAGGGCATTCTGTGAATGTCTCTTAAGTGTTTGTGCAATATAGTGGAATGTTAAAAATTAGTTCATGGACTGTTGCTTTTAAACAGCTGCAGCTCTTCATGTGTCACGCAGCTCCCAGATTCCTCAAACACTCCCTAATGTGCTTTCCAGTAGTGCCTTAGGCTTTGCCCTGCACCGGTAGCATGCAGGTATCATTGATTTGCATCCATGTGATCAAACAAAGGCTGTGATTGGGCTGATAGAGTTTGCAAAATCCAATTCTTAATGATTTGGTGCCATGCCCAGTGCTACTATTTCCAGCAGTAGGAAATGCTGGAATAAACTAATATTGATAGTTATCTCTAGATTAAACCTCTTTAAAAGTTTTTGCTCACAGCTGGCTCATGGCAGCCTAGTAGTATTTAAAGATAGCAATACCTACCTAAGAATGCCCCTTTAATAAAAGTCTTTTAATAAGAGGGTTTTTTTAAATACTTGACAGATCTCTAAGCAGCATTTGTCTTTCATACTGTAATAATGGTGGTTGACTTTCTGTGAAGTAGAAAGATTGATAAACCAAGTACACAATTGAGGGAGATAGTTGAGAATGAGGATTTCGGTTTAGTGAAGAGGAGGCTGGAAATGCTCTACTGCTTCTGTCCATCTTCCCCTTTAGATAGGTCATCCTTTTTCAGCCTGTTGGAATTCAGCTAAAAATCTTTGGTGGGAAATCCATCCTACCTATCTTCAGACATTCAGAATATGGAAATGAGGAGGTGAGCTAAACATCTACTTCTGGGCAATAAACAGAAATAGATGTTTCCTGAGGGCTGTGTATTTGACCAAAATGAGACAAATCACAGCCCTGAGACACGTTTTCCTCCTGTCAAATAACTCTGAATAGCTAAGGCAATTGTTAGAGGTTGTCATCTTGCTTCTGAAATACTTCAAGCATGTCTCTGGAAGCCTTTTTTCCCTTCAGTACACAGGGGACCTCAAGAGGTTTTTGCATCAAAGTTAGCCTGACTTAGGGCTGTTGCAGAAATACGAAGTCCTAACCTTGTGCTTGGTCTTCCCAGCAGTGTGTAGGGACTCAGCAGTGTCGGAGTCAGATCATTTCAGTGGTCAAAAAGCCCAAAAGTTTCTGGCAGATCATCTGAGTAGTTCAGGTTGCCCTGCAGCCCCCTGAGGTTTGTATAAGTGCAGCAGGGAGTAGGACAGCCCCAGCTGGACATGGTTTGGCTGTGTAGAACTGCCCTGTTCAGTAGACAGCTGCAGCTGCATGAGCTGATCATGGGAAAAGGTTTCCTTAGGCTCTTGACTTCAGTCCTCAGCATCTCACCCAAAGTATGTGTGCAACAGATGGTTCAGGCTCACTGAACTGAGTACATGAGAGCTGTACTTTGGATGCTGTAAGAGATGGAGTGGGTGGGCCCCCAGAAGGGAAGGCTCCGTTTCACCTTATCTTGACTCTGTGTTCTGGGGTTTGAAGCATCTGTGTGTGTCTGGGCAGGGAGTGTTGAAAGGAAACTTGCAATTTGGCTGGCAGATGCCTGAAAAAAGCACAGGAGCCTGTGTGCGGTTACTTGGACCAAAATTTAAGTCTTGGGGAATGGAAGGGGTCCTTTCTGGGAATTGAAACTGCTGTGACAGGAAGGTGCGCCTGGAGAGAGAGGACTGTGGAGGAGTTTGCCTCACCTCAGGCTCTGCACATTGTACGTTCTGAAAGAAAGATGGGAGGAGCCACTCTGGATTCAGACATTGCATTGAATGTGGTCTTGTGTTCAGCTCGCTCTGTCCTCTGAGCCTTGGGGCTTTGTTTACTAATGGGAGCCTTCAGAGGCTTTTGGAGTGCCTTTTTCCAATACAGAGCCTACTTAAAAGTGAAGTTTGTGTTGGTTTGTGGTCCTGTTCCTGGCTCTAGAAAAGGAGGCTTGGACTGTGTTAGTTCCTGGCCTGTTGTACCAAGTGTCCAAAATAACCATGGGTTTTTATCTGTTTGAGAGCAGTAATTGGAGTAAATGTTTCCCCCTATGCATTTTTAAAAGGTAGCTGCGTTTTTTCTTAAGTGCATGGAGAAAATGAGCTGCAATCCTGTTATTTGTGATGTACAATTCTCTACTTTCCAGTACCATAGAATTTACAACAATTTTATACTTTATCCTTCTATAGAGTGTTGTTTAAGCTGTGCAAAATGTGTCATCCATATCAGGTAACAAGCTTTGCAACAGCTTTGTAAGGTTATATTTAAGGATCATTTCATTAAGCTGAGGCCAGTCTACTGCCATTTAAAACACCTGTCTTAAAGATGACCTCTCCTTGGCAAACTAAAGATGCACTGTTACAGGTTTTGAAGATACCAGCCCTCCTGTAAACTCCGAACAGCTGGGAGTTTGTGATCTTGGCACTGAATTTGGGTTTGTATATATCCAGTTTTTCTACTTCTTTTGAGGACAAATGAATCCCTCATTACTGAAAAGAGCAGCTTGACACCTGGCTCCACTTGTATTACAAATCTGGCCACGTGAGTCTTGTACATGTGATTTCTTGGGGGCACTGAGCAGCAGCATCATTCAAAGTCACCCACAGCTGATGTTCCAATTTGTCATATAATGGAACTGTCAGCTGGAAGCCTTGTAAGTTTGGGAAGAGGGTTAACTGGAATAGTTAAAAGTAGATGTAGACAGCAACGAACACTTCCATCATCCTAGAAAGCCCAACAGGTCTCTGAGCAGAAAATGAATTAAGTATACATCTGCAAGTTGTTAACAGAATTGGTTAACAGCAAAAAATTCCCATGAAGGCTTCCATTGACTTCTTAAAATTTTGCTAGCAGGTATTTGTATTAGATACCAAGTTTTATATCATTTATTTCAGATGCTTGTAAAGGTGGCTGTACTGATCCAAGCGAAAATCTAAGTCTGTTGCATATGTTGCCCTTTGACTATCACTTTGCTTTCTTGGGGAGATCTTATTTTTAGTAATGAAAATAATTTGGTTTCTCATTAGGAGGTTTGAAATCTGATCAGTAAAGCAGTTTTATTAATAGTTGTTTGATGCACCTATCAGTTGGGAGAACTGTAGGAAAAAGTAATTATTGATATTTTTGACCTAAAATCAAGAAAGTAAAGTAAAAGTAAAAGGATTTCTGTTGGAGTGAGTTTTTTATTTCTTACCAGTGCTTAAAACCAGAATGTATTTGAGCTTTTGAAATGAAAATGCTGACTAAATGTTAGAAAGTATGGGGGAGAGTGTCTGGGGAATAGGCTGTTCTGAAACTTGCTTCTGTAGAATTTAAAAAATAACATCGTTTGAGAAGGACTTATGGACAGCATCTGGTCTGGCTCACCACTCAGTGTTGAGCATTTATGAAATGTAAACTATTGTACAGCTTATACAGATTTACTAATTTCTAGAGTCTAATTATTCTTACTATATCTGAACTATCCCTCCCATCCTTCATGTGTGCAGCTCCTGTCTCCTTTCTTGGTGAGAGTGGCTGATAGAACTGCCTTGGCTGCTATTCCAGCTCCCAGCACATCTCCAGGGTTTTGGACTTGCTCTCTCCTGTTCGTTTTTTGGAAAACAAACCTTGGGTTTGTTTTGTTGCTTTCTTAATTCATATTTATAGCCAGATGGGGAAGGGGGTGTGAGTGCAATTTTTAAGTTATTTCAGGTATGAAATGGGAAATAATTGAGAAGTCGAAATATTTTTTCACTCTTTCTAGGGAAAAGATCAATTTCATTAGAGAGCTTATTTTTTAAAATTTTTAACGAAAGTTGTGTTGACAGAAAATACACAGACTTGGAAGAAAAAAAGCCCGTACATTTTGTCAAAAATCTATTTGTTTCAACACAAATGAAACGGTAGTGTACCATGTCCAGGACAAAAGTTTCTTTTCAGCTTTTATGACCAAGCTGAGCATTACTTCTTGTTATGTAATAATACAGCAAGGAATAGTCCAGTAAGTAAAAATATCTGTGACAGGGTGAAGCTCACGCTTGCTGTAGAGGGAGTGTGAAAGATTAAAACACTGGTAGAGGTGGATGAGTAAAGCAAATGAAATACAGGTCTGACCCAACATCATTACTCTTTTCTTCCCACAAGGGAAAAAATTCCAGGAAGCATCATAGGCTCTTCTGGCCAAGGGCACAACATTAACAATTTAAATAAAGGTGAGAAAATGAGAAAGACTCACATTAGTCTCCCTGGAAACTTGTAATTTATCACTTGAGATTGTGTTTATTACTTTAAGTAAAACAAACATAATAAGGTGCTCTTGAAGTAAATGAAATCAATTAGTTAAAGTGCATCTGCATTTAGATAGTGATTTATGCAATTCTGTCAGTTTTTCAGTATCTGCTATAAAAAACACGGTATGTATTTTTGGACAGTAGTAAAATAGATCTGATTGGACTCTGCAGGTGTTTAATAAAGATCTCAAATGAAACACCTGGAATGATCAGGGCAAAATATTGTCTGTGACTTCAGGTTTAGAGGCGCAGTCATGTCCTGGGCTGTTGGGCTGCCATCAGTGTCAAACAAACTTAAGAGCTAATACAGGTCACATTTCTTCGTTGCCAGTAAAGTAAAATCCTGGTGCTCTGTTTCAGTGTGAAATGTCCATAACTCAGGGCAATGCCGTAGCCTGTATGCGGAGTTTTTTGAAAACCTGCTTAGAGTTTACCCCTTGTTTGTGCTGACATGCAATTCAGTACTTTTTTTGTAGGTTTGGGGGCATCAGGTGGATTTGGACACAGAAAGGGAATTCTAATCTGTGTACAGAGTGTGCGGGAGCGACCTGAGAAAACAGGAGAGGGGTCAGGTTAATGTCTTTAATGCATCGTGCTTATCTCTTTGATATGACAGCATGCAAATCGAATTCCGTAGCTGTTTGCATTTCCTTGCAAAGAACAGATGTGGATTCTGACTCTTGTCCCCACATTCCACATTTTATCCTCGTGTAGGAGGGACAAGTCCAAGGAGACAGAGTGGCTAGCTTGGCATTATTTGCCAGTTCTTGTTCCACGATATGTCAGAGTTACAAGTAGAATCTCTCTGCTAATTAAGTAGTTACTCCAGCCCTTGTTCTTTGTCTCTGCCGTAGCTTTTGTAGGGATCAGAAGAGCCTCCTGTTCTTGCTGCTCTGAAAATTGTCTATTTTTATTGGTGGCATATGTGCCTCACAGTTGTGAAGGAAGTGTGCTGTGGCAGCCAGCAGCGAGTTTTGAAGAACCACTCCTTGGCTTCTTGGGCTTCCTGCAGAGCCAGTCAGCCTTCAGTGCCTCTGCGGCTGCACTGCAAAGCCTCAGCCCCTCTGTGCTCCAGCAGGTGGGAACTCTGGAGCCAGCCAGTGTTTAATAGCAGGGTCAGTCTTGGAACTACTGACCTTCCTCCTAGGAAAGCCTGAAAAGCACTGCCAGTGGTTTTCTAAAAGTGCTTTTGTAACGGCGGTTAGAGGTTAAATAGAGGGAGAGATGTTGTTCTTGAGAACAAAGGGACAATCGGATAAACAGGTCAAGGAAAAGAATAGTTTTGGAGATCTACATTTTTGCTCAAAGAAGCAGCCTGCTTCTATGTAAGCCTTTGGAAATAGAACTAAGAAAACTCACAGGACATTTAAATTCTGTTTACTTGGATAATTGTTACAATTTTTCTTCTATAAACAAATGAAAGTCATTAAATTTTAGATCTTAACATGAAGAAAAAAAATGTTTCTATATTTGATTACACAAATGCTGTCCCTCTTTCAGCCCACACAAACACTGTAGGCAACTATATATTTTATGAAGAAAGTCCACCCAAACGCATGGAGACCATGTAACAACAGGCAAAATTTTGACATCAAAAAGAGTGCTAATTAATAATGTGCTAACTTTACAGATAAAACTAAAAATCATACTTGGGATTACACTTGCTGGTGTGAAGTGTCAAAAATTATTACTGGCTGGAAGCATGAGAATTTTCTTTTTTTAAACTAACATCTGTTTGTTTGCCTTGTCTGTGTAGGCACACTAGAGTTCACTCCAGTTTTCCTTTCTAGCCTTTTGGAATGGAAATTTCCCTTCAGTGTCTGTGCTAATTCAGTACTGATCGTAAGAATATGAGGATCAGAAATCTTACAAGAAAAATTTGAAGTGTGTGCAATTGTTTAGTTACTGTAATGCTGAGGTAAGTGAAGGTAAAGAATTTGGCATAAACTAGGAGAGAGAACCTTATGTGTGTATGGCTCTTCAGAGAAATATGTGCTATTTCTGTAGTTATACATCGTGATCTGAAAAGCTCTGTATTGTGGTAACTTGCAAACAACGTATTGTTCTTCATGCAATTAAATATTGGTATCTGAACTGTCATTTAGTGTTTGTTTCTATGTAGCATCGTGTTACAGTTACTAAAGGGTGTTAGACTTGGCAGAGTAAGAAAATACACTTGTGAAAATTCAGTGTAAATTAACTTTTTTTGCAGTATTCCTCCAATGTATGAATGCTGCACAGAAAACACAAATAGAAGTTTCCAGACGTGACCTTATTTTTGTCTAACCCTGGACAGGAACCATTACTGCATGTGCTGAAACACCAGCAGTGGGACCCAGCACATTATGGGTGCTTTGTTATTTGAAGTGTGCTAAGAACCACGTTATTGTAGATTCCTATTTATTCATGAGGTCAGTCTTTAAAGGATATGCTTGTGGAAATGATCTTATCCTCTGATGAAAGTTTTAGTATCTTCACAACATTTTCATGTTCAAACAAACATCTGCGTTATTCCTTTAGATTTAGTGTGTTGTTGAATGCTGATTTGAGTAAACTTTTTCATAACAAGCTATTTGTGTCTTAATAACCACTTGCTACTTCTTTCATATGTGGCAAGAATATTTTCAGTGTAGTATAATGACATTTCACTGTCCAAAAGAATTGCTTTGAGAGGCAGCTTTCCTAAGATTCTTAATCAAATGAAAAGATTGAACACAGGCAAAGAAATCTGTTAAGCTCCTTATTTGAATCCATCCTAAATCATTTAAATGTATGTGTATTTGCATGTGAAAGCTGCTGTATTATCATTGCAGTAGAATTGTTGATATAAATAATGCCAGTCACTGTCTCACTCCTATTTTATTTTTATCTGGAGAAACACCAATTCCTATTTAATTGCCTTAGAATTTTACAAATGGAGATGAACCCATTAATGAATCATGTGCTGCTGAGGTGATAGGATTGCTGAAGTGCCACATAGTCCAAATTTGCCATCTTAGGAAACAAAAAATTCTCTGTTTTCAGAATAGTGGCTGTGTCTGTAAATAAAGAGGCTCCTTGTTTGTGTTGAAAACCTTTATTTGCTGGAGAGTTCGATGCCACTTCCATACTCTTGTATTTCCATGTGGGGTTATGCACAGTAGCACAGGTTTTGCCCCTGTGATCATGGGAAGGCTGGTCCTGTTGTCAGATGTGTAAAGCAGGTGGTGGGACAGCCTTGCACAGAGGGGTAAGAGCTGAGGATCTGCCATGCTGAGCAAAGGGAATATCCACTTGTTCTCAAGGAGATGCAGTGAAACCTCAGTTTGGACAGAAGGTTGGGAAGTAGCCAATGGATGGAGGTCCATGAGTTCCTCCCAGAGGTGCTGCAGCTGAATGAGGCTTTAGAGATGGGTCTGAAGAGAGGAAGAAGGGAGGGACAAAGGGCAGCATCTGGCTGGAATGAGAAATGATTTTCAAAGGAAAACTTAAAGAGGAGAAAATTTGGAAGCTTGAGAGTATCCTAGTTTTTACAGTACCTTTTGCCAAATATGGGAAATTGCAAGAATCCCGTATAACTTTCAGATCTTGCTTTAAATCAACATTTATGATGTGCAGACCAGAAAACTAAAATCTCTTGCATAATAATTGTGTAACTGCCCTTGTCAGATGCTATTTATTTTGTTCTCTTAGAACTTGCCAAAAGTCATTGATGAAGAACTGGTTTTAGTAGCTCATTTGATGTAATTAGTTTCAGTTTCTTGGTTTGCCCACGTGAACCAAGATCTATCTCACCAACTCATGGTTAGATGGAACTCTGGATTTAGTGGCTTTCCTGTTTTTTCAGGAAGATGTGAGGGAGAGGACAAGGATTTGCAGCTGATGGCGCAATAGAACTAGGCCTTTGGTCAGCATGCTTTCCTCAGACACTAATGCCTTGTGAGTACTCTGTGCTGATGCCCTTAAGGACATCACAGAGGAGGAAATCAATCAGCCTCTGAGTCTGGAGGAGCTCTGAGATGGAAATCTTACCCTTGATGACCAGGTTGCTCCTTCAAAAGCTGGCAGCTCCACAGGAGGGCAATCCATGAAAGGCCTAACAGTGAGGGGCAGCTGTACAAGTGCTCTGCTGAGGACTCTACATCTGACCTAACTTGTTAAAGAGAGAGTGAAAAGTCAAGAGGAGGAAGGGAACTCTTTAAAATCCTTGTCCCAGAGCAGCTCTCCAAATAATCTTTCTCTACCTTCCTGAAAGATTTTTTATGTCAACTTTGTGCTGAACTAAATGAGGGAGTCCATGGGTAAAGTTACTCATCTTTTCCTTTTTTCTAATGTGTATGGAGAAGTCCTAGAATAGAGAGTCAAAAATTGCTCTAAAAAACTTCTGCACTCAAATTGAAACGTAGCATGTAGTAAGTGACCAAAAAAAAGGCATTAAATAAGATGTAAAATGAAAAGATTCCCCATTTTAATTATATTAAATGATTGTAGAAGAAACTGAGGATAAAAAGGATCATCTTTGGTCCAGGAAGTAATTAAGGAGCATTTTAATGCCTCATTAGCCTGCGCTTTTGACTGCTGGCAGCTTGAATTGATGAAGAACAGAGAAGCTTGCTTTGCTGACTTTCGCAGTTCACCAAAACTGAAACCATTATTTGATTATTCTGATGCGTCCTACTTATGGGCATTGCCAAGTTAAAGGTTCCCTGCGCCAGTATCTGAGACCTCTGAGGTTTTGTTCCAGCAGAGTCTGCGGTGTGAGAGCTCCAGTTTGCTGAGGTTTGGCTGTGATGGCCAGGTTTTAATAGTCCTGGACCCTGCGAATGTGGTGGTCAGTGGGCTGCCTACAAAGGGGCCACCCAGCTCCGCAGGGGCTTCTCCCAAGGCTTTGCTGATGCTGGTGTTCGCTCGCCCTCAGGGAATGAAACAGCTTGGCAGCTCTGCAGCTGCTGCCCTGGGCTGCTAATATTTACACCATATTGTCTTTATAAACAGTGCATATTCTTTTCATACGTGGTACAGTGTCTTGAAATTTGTCTACTTCACCTAAAATCTGTAGTTTCAATGCTGGGGAAGTACTAATTAAAAAACTTGACCAAAAAACCCCCAAACAAAACTAGTCCTTAAACAACTGCAGATCAGTTGTTACAGCAGTTCCCTGTGGAACATTATTGTGAATTCTTTTCTTCGTTATTTCTTTTAGGCTCCCTTGTATTCATCAAGAGAAAAGGAATTGAACTGATCACACACCCAGGGTTTCTTTTATTTGTGTGGGGGTTTGTTTTATTTGTTTCTTTTTTAACTTTGGAAATATTTTTTTGCTTGGCTGTGTGTATCTTTCTAGATTGAATGTTATAGACTGATCTGCAGAGGGCCTCAGTAGTGTGCTTTATCTGTCTGAATTTCCGTCATAAAAATTAATTTGGGTTTCCATTTGCTGGTATTTCCTACAGTGGGAATAAATATCAGTGCCCACTGCTAAGTTGTGCCTTTTGGATTTTCCTTTTTGATGGAGTTAGTGTTGCATTTCTGAGAGCAGTCATTCTAGATGGAACTAAATAGCATGGAATTTGAAACGTATCTTAAATATTCATTCTTTAATTAAGCATATCATTTTTACAAATTATATTTTGTATTTTCAACCTATGCATGTCCATCAGTCCTTTGGTGATGGTTGAATTATTTTGGTAATTACTTCCCTTTCTATTGAGTAGCTGAGCAATTAGTAGAATAATCATTTAAGTAATTACTTCTTTGTTGACTTAGAGCAGTCTTGATCGTGAAAATCATTATAGATTTGCTTTTAACAAATCAAAATGTGAGCTTTTCTGGTACAGGACTGGTTCACCAGACTAAATGGATTGTATGATAAGATGGATTGAGTCTGTGTCATGAACAGGTGGGTGATTTCTGTATCCCCAAATACGTTTTGAAAATACATTTCAAATTGTATGTTGCGTTATTGTTTGTATTGAGGCTAGAGGTAAGAATTTAAGCATCTGTTTGTTCTTTTTGAAGTAGGCACATCAATGAGAACTGCAGTAATTGAACTGTTCTCCACATTTGGTAGCATCTCATCTTCCCTACATTTCTTGAAAAAGAAGCATTTGTGAAATTTAAAAAGGATAAAAGCACAACAATATTTTCATATTTTATACAGATGTCTGTGTGTATATAATAGATATCTGGATATACACATATGAAATGTTACATGCTGAAGGAGGCCTAGTTCATGAGTGCAGCAGGCTGCAGTCCGATACCGAGGCAGTGCACAGAGCACCTGGAATTTGTGGAGCTGTACCAGCCCTACTTGTGCACTGTGCACTAAAAAGATGGATTCTGCCATCTGCTTTCTCTGGTCCCCTGTGACAGAAGCTGTGCCACTGCTTTTTTTGTGTCTCAGGATGTTTTTGACTCAGGTCAGTTACAAAGAGAAGGCAAACTCCTCGTCATTTTCTGTAATTAGAAACTCTTGCACCACGAGTATTGGGTTATTCTGTAGAGCCAGGCTGCCCGAGTGCTGGCAGTGCTGAGCTTGTGAGGCTCACGCAGTACCTCGTGCAGACATAGCCCGATGGCTATCTGTGGGAGAACTGCTCAGAAATTGGTAGATGAGAATTCCTGGCACTCAGACCTGCACACCTGATTCTGTAGAGCTCTTCAGTACCAACTTAAGTGATTCAGAGCATGGGGACTTGAGTTCAGAAGGGCAGGGAGGCTTTTGCAGCGGCACAGTGCTGTCCGTGGGCTTGCCCTGTGCTTAGAGGACGATCAAAGCATTATTTCTGGCTTTTGAGTATACTTAAAAACCAGAAAAAAATAGCTACTGACATTGGTCACCCTCCTGCCCCATGTGCATGAACTGATTGAGGGTATAGACCACTTTTTGATACAATAGACTTAGCTTTGCAAAGCCTTCACTGGCCATATAGTTTATGTACTGTCTCCTGGTTTCCTCATAGCTTCTTTGGAGAAAACTCTAGTTTATTCTGTGATTTTAAGAATCATCCAGTTTGCCTCTTTAGGTACTTTAGGCATCATGTATTTGAAATCTTGCTCATGGGAGGGCTTTGAAAATGCTGTATTTGATGTAACACAGACATCGCTTGTATCACAAAGAGTATCACAGGAGCATGGTCATGGTATGAGAATTTCACAGCACTTAGTTCTTGGAAAGAGATTTTGTGTTGTGACTGTGCTTTTGTGGCTTACCGTGACATTGTGACTCTTGACAATCTTTACTTTGACTGTCTGCCTTAGCATATTATCAGCTATAATGTCCTCCATGTTTCCATTTTCTCTTGAAACCTTTAACAAATGTAAAATCCCAAATAGCATTCCATTCATGAGCAGAGATATTCCAGGATTGTTACATGTATTCCAAGGGACTACAAGCTCTGTGATGCCGATTTACATGGCAAACATAAGCGTATTACCTGTGTGACTGACAGCCTGCTGCGAGGGATGCAAAAATCCTCCCAGATCATGGCTGCAGTTCTTGGCAGGTGTCAAGGATTTGTGTCAAGCATTTGCATTTACAGTAAGGCTGACTAATAAGATACTGTATCTGAGTTATCTGTGTGTTGCTGATTAGTTTGGTCTTATATGAAGGCATTTGAAAAAGATTTTAGTGCTACAGGCAGCATCCAAAAAAACGGATTTGGAAAAATCAGGTTGCTGAATGAGGCTTTTGACTGGTTTAAACTGCACTTGGCCTTTTAAATTCTTTCAGATTTCCTGAAACAACTCTTTGTCTCTGGTTTCTTGCACTATTTTCCCTGAGTGCTGCACTGCTCATACTTCACTTTTACAGTTAATTGAGGTGGCTGGAGTTCAGCCAGTCTGACCAGGCCCTTTTAGAATCCTGAGGTGCTTAGCACTGGAGATTGTCTGCAGAGATTATAGTATTGAATTGCAATTGCCCTCCATATATCCAAAGTATATTAAACGTTCGTGCTTGAGTGACTGGTAGGGCAGGAAGTGTTTTATCTGTGCTGGATTAAGATTGTTCTAATTGCCCACATGGGTTATCAGCGAAAGGATTGTGAAGCCCTGGGGGAATTGAGAGCCAAGCAAAGAAGGTAAAAATCCAGCAGGAGTGTTGCTTTCAAGCGTTCTGGCCCTCCAGCCAGCCTTGCCTTTGAGCTGGTGAGGGGGATGTCTCTTGGATTTGGGCTGCAGGGAGAAAGGGGTATCACACTGTCAGAGCTGTAGCTGGCTGTATAATTTCACAGTACTGTAGAATATTTGAATGAAAGGATGACAATTACACTTCAGCATTCAATTCATAATTAATGTTAGTCCTTAACTTGTAGCCCTTCTAGAAGGTGAAGCCACTAAATACAACTATTATTTTTGACCTGATTTCATTTTTAGACAACACTAGAAAAGAATTAAAAGACTATAGAAAACCATCTAAAAGGAATCAAAGCATAAAACCCCCCATTTCTGGATACAATCTGTTTTCAATTCTTTTGAGTTTCAAAATACTCTAGAATTCTGATTCATATTTATTGTATATTTTCTCTAGCTTGTTTATACCAATCTCTCAGCTTATTAATGAAACTTTCAGATCAATGTTTAAAAATAGTAGCAGCTTAGAAATGGCTTTGAAGATAGGTCTCAGTACGTCATCTAAATAGGGTTATTCATAAAAATTTATAATCAGAGCACTTAGTGACTTTCATAAGTTTGTGAACAACAGTGATAGACAACTGCAACAACAAAGATTTTTTAAAGTTATAAAATACTTTTCTATATAAATTTAACTTTCCAAGGCCTGTATGTGTTACTATGATAAGAGGGCCTCATCCAAGATACCAATTTGCTGCATAAATAAGTACAATAGTTTTGTCTGAAACCTTTTGTTTTCCCAACAGAGAACTATAAAATGCCTAGTAATGTGAGCTGGGTTGCCTTCTCACCAGTGGCAATAAAAGGTATTCTAGAAAACCTGATAACTTTGATGATAATGGGAACATAGACAATAAAAATCCCAGTAAAATTTTCTTTTGTTTAAATATGACTTTCAGGGGACAGGGAAATTGGCTAGAGAAGGGGAGTTTATGAACATGCAGCAGTGTCTTTTTCAATAAACTGTTCCCATCTGGGGAAAGATGTCAGTGTTTTCTAGTCCATCAGGCTATTTTTCCTGGCTTTAAGGTGCTGCTTCTCATAGTCTTCCAACTGGGCATTTTTGAAATAAAGCCTGTACCAGGCCTCTGGAAACCAAACAAAATAACGAAATGGGAATGCTTGGGGTGGCTGCATTATTAGGTCACTTCTTAGGCTGTCTGGGGTCTCAGGTCACTGCGTCTGGTCAGCACAAAGCTGATGCCTGGGACCTGAGCAGCCCCTTTGCTCTGGGTAAGGCTGGTGCTTGTCTGCAGCAAGTCAAGAACTTGGCTGACTTTCTTGGTCCTTCAGAGAAGACCATTCTCAGGTGTGTGAGGCCCTTCCTGTTCTCCCTGTGCAGGTGGTAGGGTTGGCAGCTATTTGTAATTACACCTCAGCTGTTTGAGGAGATTACCCACTTTTAAACCATTAACCCAGGGAAATAAGGATGAGTATGTATTGGAATCTCCAAGTGGTTAAAAGGTATGTTTTTAGAATGTGACCTGTGTTTGTCATATCTACATTTCAAATCTGTATTTCCTGGCTCAAATTGATTTAAATTTAAAATATTTGTTATCTTTTGGTTTACTTGCACAGTATAAGGTCAGCATTCTATCGATAAGTTCCTTGTGTTTAATGGACTCTTGTCAAATCCATGAAACTTGTGTCTGCTAGGATGGCCCTGTGTGATGATGACTTTTTGAGTTTGTGTATGGTCAAGCTCAGCATAATGTTTGAAGTCCTCCATTAATTGAGTGGTTGGTTTGAAGATGAGTAGACTTTAATTTATTCTTTTCATGGCCTTGCAGAAGCGTGACAGTGAGCAGGAGCATTACCCGGACTGTATCTTCAGCAGCTCACAGAAGTTGCAGGATTGGTAGCTTGTGGTTTTCAAGGCACCTGTCTTGGCTAGGGGATTTTTGAAACTTCTCTGTCCTTGTCACCTTTGTTAAAAGGCGCAAAATGAGTCTTGTGTTGGTGTGTTTGAATTATGCAAATCTTCATTTTTTTTCCCCTCTCCCCTTCATGTGTCAGGATTTGCTTTTGCAATTTCTAATTGGAACCCGATACATTTTTCTTGAATAGTACTGGAAAATTAACAGCATTCTTTAGCATTATTAATCTACTGGAGAGTTTTATAGTGATCTTTTTTACTAGAGATCATTCATGTGGGCATTTCAGTCTTCAAATTCAACGAAGCACAATGCAACAGGCCTCCTAATGTAAACAATAAGCTTTATATTCCACTTTGGTCAAGGTATTCCAAAAAGAGTCATTTATGCTTCAGTGGGTAGGCAGTGAGAGTCTTCTCTGCTGAACCATTTTTGTAGGTTAAACAACTGTCAAAATCTGATTTTTTGTTGAGGGCTTTTTTTTTTTTCTATTTCTAATATTTATTACTTAATAAATTGCTTCTATAATATGTCTATTTACACTTTTTAGTGCCAATCCTAAATACAGCCTTTTGTCAGAAGTACGGGGAGCTTTCCTGCTCTAAAATCATAATTAGCTCTGAAGGAAGACAACAGCCCTTAGAATAATAGCACTGCTGTACTGGGACGTGCTGAAGCTCAGCCAGAGTGGGATGGATGGAACCAGTCCTGAGTGTAAAACACTCACCTGCTGTGCTGGACACTGTGTGTGATTATATGGTCAGAGAGAGCCAGGGCAGGGGGTGGGCAGAGCAACAAAGACAAAATCACAGAACAGAATAGGGTGTAAGTGTGTGATGCATTTTATTTGCCAGTGAGCATTTCTGCAGCTTTAGCACAGTACTACGCTGTGTGTGCAGAGAGGGCTTGTGACACCTTCACAGTATTTAGGAGTGACAAGAAGGTTACGCTGCGAGCAGAGCAGATCCTAGAGTTGTGAAACTGTGTAACTGTTTCTAGGCTGTACTGCAGAAAAGCAGGGAACTTCCCTTGTCAGGATTCAGCTGGGACGGCACCAAAGTCTCTGTGTGCTCTCTGTGGTGATGTACTCTGCACTTCTGGGCAGTGCACTCACCATGGAGTTCTCCGTGAGCAGTTTGGAGTGTGCAGATCCCCTGCTGCAGGTGAGGAATTCAGTGCTGCCTTAGGGGGTTGGGTCCCGGTGACTCCGATGCACCAGAGCAGCAGTGACCCTGCTCTCTGCTTGGGTCACAGGGGAGAGCCTTTAACTCACTTGTACCTGGATTGCAGCCTGCTCCAGGAAGTCTGACAGAGTTAAACACGCTTTCACCAGAGCTAGGCAGTGTCATTAGTATACTCCAGGAACTGGAAACATAAAGAACTGAACTATCATAGTTTAACATGTTTACCGTCTTAGCTGAATACCAGCTGAATTTGGTAGGTGTAGTTTGGCATTGGTTTCATGTCTTATTAGGCATTTGTGCAGAGCTGTGCCTCCCCCAGGACTAGGTCACCTTCTCCTTTGGGTTTTGGAGGTGTTCTGTGGTGTAAGTGTGGGAAGATAAGCAGATTTTGATGAACTACAACAACCCAAAATAGTACAGGGTTTCAAATACTTCAGCATGGGTCATGCAAGGGCTTACTGCCCAGGGTACTCCCAGCTTGGGCGTGCAGGTGTACTGTGCTCTGCGAAATTCCCTGTCACTTCTATAGCTTCTGGGTTGTGCTCTTCAGGCTGTGCCTGTCCATAGCCCCATAACACAGCCCAGACAGCACATGGGACCGGACAGCTGAGCGCAGGCAGCTTCTGCCCTCTGAAGAGTCAGGAGTGCTCAGGGCAGAAAGCAGCGAGTGAAACAGCCCTAGAGTATCCCCTCTGGAGCAGGCAGTGGGCTGAGGCCACGCTGTGTCTCACCCAGCAGCCTTTGGCTGTGCAGTGCTGCCCACCTCCCCCAGCCTCGGGAAACCTTTCTGTGGCTGGGTGCTGGTCGTGTTCTCCCACCGTACTCAGCCATCACAGATGGTTGTCCTGCTGGCTGTCTCCAAAAATTTGTGACATTCGTCCCAACGTAGTGCCTGTTGTCACATGCACAGTCAGTTGTGTAATTTGCTTTCACTTGTTGGAGTTAACCTCCATATGTAGATACGTCTCCCCATTTTAATGACATTCTAACAGTGTCAGGATTAAGTCAGGGCCAGCTGTAAATTTAACTGGCTCCTGTGATGACTTTTGAAAAGATGACTGTTTCATTAAAGGTTGCCACATCACCCAAACTTATTTTTGTGGGAAAGAAGTGGGATGTAAAAACCTGTCTGTTAGGATTTAGGAGCGTAAATCTCCTTGAGGGATGGTCCCAAATGACATGCCAGTTTAGAAAAATCTGTCAGAATAGTCATACAATGGCATGCCACATTTGTATGAATTCTTCTGAAAAATAGTTGCTTTGTCATTCTAACCCTGTCACTTGTCACCAGGTAGGTTCACAAATCCTTGTTCTCGGTTGGAAAACTCGCAGTAATTGCAGCTATCTACTGCTTCATACATTTTTAAGCAAAATGTGGAGATCTAAATCTGGAGATTTCATAGTTTTGATACCACATGAAGAAATGGGCTAGTACTTAAAAGCAGTGAACTAAAAAAAAAAGCAACCAACCAACAACAGAATAAGTTTTTGCCTTAATTGAAATAATAAGGAAAAAAAAATCTTCAGACATATTTCAACTGCTTCTTCAGTTTGTTTGCCCCATATGTTGTTCTTTTCTAGCCTTCCTGTCAGGCTTTTAGCTGATCTGTGAGAGAGAAAAAAATCCCAACTTCTTCAACTTCAGATTAAAATGACAAAATATTTTTAACCTTTTAATTCTCTTTGGGTAGTAGTGCAGAGTCATTTGAATATTTGATGTTATATCCTGTAATTAGGCCTTTGATTCTGGGCAGCTTTAATAGTTGATAAGAAGCTTTAAAATCTTGCTATGAACTTTTCCCACGGGTCTGCAGCCTGTGTTTTAGGCTGCAGATTGTGTTCCTGGTAGAGCTTTATGCGAGGGATCAATCTCCTGACCTTTGGCAGCGCTGTGGAGGGGCAGCTGTGTTTATTATTATTTAATGTATTTTATTTGTATAGTGGACATGTGTGTGCAAAGAATTAAGGAACAGGTGAACAATCAGTGCTGAATGGCATTAAAGTGTAAGTGTGGTATCAGGCTTTGAATGCTGGTGAATTGACTATGAAAGCATGCTGAAAATTTTGTGCCAGAGGCTGCTTTTTTATGATTTAGGATGCCCCTGAGAATAAGTATCTTGAGACTTCTTGTTCATTTGAACATTTCACTGAAAGCTAATGGAGACGTTTGATAAAGATGAAATACTCACTTAGCACCTCTTTGTACAACAACCTTCTGTGTTTGGAAAGGAAGAACTTCAATTCACTGATGTATTTTCAGTTAGCTGGAAGCTTCTCTGCTTTTGACAGAACAGCCAGCAGTAGAGGGAGGTTTGGCTGGTGCTTGTGCTGTGAGGCTGCAGTGCAGCTATGCCAGGCTTGATGTGTCAGCCAGAACAAATGTTATTTTGTAAATCGCTTTCCTGTTGCTATGTTCAGGTCTGTCTCCTTTACCAGCCATTCTTTGAGTGGACAAAGCTGAATGTGCTGTCCCTTGCCTTGCTTTTCACAGAGTCATGGGGGCCAGAAAAGACCTGTGGAGATTTATATCCCACCACCCTGCTCAACCAGGTCACTTAGGTTCTGATTATCTTTAAGGACAGGCCCCCACAACCATCTCTGGGCAACCTGTTCTAGTGCTGAACCACCCTTACAATAAAACAGCTTTTTTTGTATGTTTTAAATGAAAATTTCAACGGAAACTGCCTCTCATCCTAGTTCCTGAGAAGGATCTATGTCCATCTTCTTTCTCCCTCCTCTGGTGTTGATAAGGTCTTTCTGAAGCTTTCTCTCCTCAGGACTGAACAATCCCAGCTCTCTTTGCCTCTTTTAATATGATCAGTGTTCTAGATTCTTAATAATATTCGTGGCACTTTGGTGGACTCTTTCTGCCATGCCCATGTTTCTGCATAGCTACTTTCCAGCCATTCAGAGCCCCTGGCCTGTCCTGGCTTGGGTTTATTCTTCCTCAGGTACAGGGAACTTGGTTGAACCTCGCTGTGTTCCTATGGGTCCATTTCTCTATCCCCTCAAGGTCCATCTGGCCCATGGGCCTTTGTCCCCCTGTAGCACCTGCAGGCTCACAGAGGTGCTGTCCCATCGTTCTCTGTATTGGTCCCAGTACTCTGGGGTGCTGTGCTAGTGGCTGGTATCCAGCTGGATTTTCTGCCGCTGGTCACAGCCCTCTGAGCCTGACGCTTCAGCGAATGCAGCACATCCGCTTACCTGCTCTGAAGCTGGTCACTTTGTCCATGAGGATGTTACGTGACACTGCTGAAAGGCTCGTCCATGTCTCACAGTATCTGCTGGCTCTCCCTTGTCCACCTTCTAGTCACAGGAGGTCATCACTCTGTTCAAACGTAATCTCCCCTCTGTAAGTCTGTGCTAACTACTGCCAATCACCTTGTCCTTTCCGTTGGGAAGTGGTTTTCAGGATTATTTGCTGCACCACCTTCCCTGTGAGTGAGGTGAGGCAGGTCAGCCTGTAGCTCTTGGCTCTTCCTTCTTGCCCTGGAAGAAAGGAGTGATATTTATCTTTCTGCCCATCATCTCCCAGTGACCATCACCTTTCTCAAAGGTAATGCAGACTGGCCTTGCAATGACCTCAGCCAGTTCCCTTGACGCTACTGAATAAGAAAAATGGAGGAAACAGTGGTAAAGTGAATGAATGTTGGTTTTGGACATCAAGATAGCAAATGAATGTTCTGTGATTGTAGTTAGTTCTTTTAGCAAAATAAATAGCATTTTATGCATTAAGGTGTTCATAGTGCTACCAGGTGTATGACTGTCCAGGTAAGAATTCTTCCTGTCTTCAAACTGTGTAGGAGAGAGTTTATATTCATTTCATTATATGAAGAGAAGGGCTGAATATATGCAAACTCATTGAGACAGATTATTCTCAGGGTTAATTGAGATATATCAGTTTGCACTTGCTTTCTCTCTCACAATTTTCTGCTTGATTACCAGTAGTAAATGGTAAGACTTTTATTCAAGGCAGTTTCTCTAAGGTTAGACATCCCAGGAAAGACGGTTTAAGAGGCTTGGTTCAAGGCTGACATAATTAATAAAACTGTGGGACAGGTTATTTATAGGCTCACAGAAACCTAACTGGGAGGGACACTGAGCATGGCTCTCCAGAGTCCTGGTGCCTCAGTTGGCCTTGGGATGTGAGCACTTCTGGTGTGGCTTTCTCCATCTGCACACCCATATTTTTGTTTGGAAGGGCTCTGGAATTTAGGGCAGGAAGGGTTAGTTTGCAGTCTGAACTGTAAATCTGAACTGCTTCTGTCTGTGGCATCATGGTTCAGCCTGAGGGAAAGAGCTTTCCCTGAGACTCATTCTTGAACTGCTTGCTCTGCACGCAGGAGCTCCTTTTCTGTATTTACTTGGTGCTATTTGCAGGTTATCTAATTTCAGGAATAAGGGCTTGAACAAGCATTTTTCTCAATAAAAGTGTATATTGAAATCAATGTTTCAATTGATATCAGTATTGAAATACTTGAAACCAGTGGGCCTTTCATGGCCACAGCAGCTTCAAACTCAGCTTCTAATGCCCATTGTTGCATATTTGGGTAGAAACACTGGAGATCATTAGATCACTTCTTCTGAAAGAAGTGCACAAGAGAAGATATTTCAGAGTATTTAATCAAATGCAAACATGTACCAAAAATTAGTATTATAGGATCTTTACGTATTTCTCTGGACCAAACTAGGCATTTTAGATGTGGAAATGTGAATGAATTATGGATTGTTGTTGTTCAACCAGTTCTACCAGTGAAGCAGAATGATGGAAAAACACATGGTAGCCTGGCAAAGGGCAGACTCTGCTAGCAAATGAATGCTGAATTGAGCAATTAGGCAGGAAATCAAAATTGAGGATTCAGTGTAAAGCAACACATGGCACATGATCCAGAGCAGGTCTAGAAACAACTGGAGAAACTGGCAGAGCTTTTTCAGCACCTGGTAATGTTGTCTACCGCCAGCATCCTACACTGGGGACTCTAGAATGGCATGAATGAACATTTATCTTTTCTCTTTTGAAATATTTTGAGAGCACCAGTTTGATCAGAAGTAATTTTTTAAAACAGGAAATATATAAGGACACAGCTGGCCCTGTTGGCTCTGTGGGCTATAGCTTAGATAGTTCCTGGGCAGGGTGCGGGGCAGAGCCTGGTGAATGTATGTGGGGCGTTTTCCTAGTGTGAAGAACAGGATCTTGGCCTCAAGTTGCAGTGCTCCTGGAGATTTCTAGTGATATGTGTAGCGTGAGAGAGATGGTTTAAAGCTGGCATTTAAGTGAAAAAGTGTGACTTCTTGCATAGTATCATCAGCACCACAGAAAAATAAAACTTTTGGAAATCCATAGGGCTTTTTTTATAGCCTCTTCTCATGTACTTCTCCTTTCTGGTGCTTCGTTGCTAGGAATAGCGAACCCCTTCACTTCAACAGAACTTGGTCACAGATTCCTTTAGCTCTGGTGAGATCAGGATGGGCTGTGAGAGTCATGTGTTTTCTCACTCTTGGTAGAGATACATGATAAAACGAAAATGAAAAATTGTTTTCATGAAAAATGAACGGCTAGGCTTTGCATAATATCTCCTACCAGAATTTTTGAGTGTGGGACGCTAAAATCATGGTGACCTGGCACAAATTCTCACTTGGTAATCAATCACAGATGTGCTGCCTGGTGAACTGCCATGTGCTAATAAAGGCTGTTCTTGCCCCGTTCTGCTGCAATACAAAGTGATAACTAATGCACATGGCTGGAATGTGGGGAGGACCTGTGCCACAGTGAAGCATTTACATTCAGGAGAAGGAGAGGTTCTTTTCAGCTGCATGTTAATTAGACAGTCCTAGAGAGGGTTACAAACCACTGAGACTATGTAACAGAACAAACCCAAATGCAGTTCAGGACAGCATTCAGTGATTGCTGCCAGAGGTCTGAGCCTCCCTGTTACTGAATGGAACCTTTTCATGGCATCCAAGTCAATAACTGTACGAAGGCAGGGGCTGCATCTCAACGTGTGTTGATAATAGGGCACTTCAAGGGTAGGTTAACTGGCATTAACTCACTTTGCTCACATGTATTAGGCAACTTTTCATTAAAACAATGAAGTCTTAATTATTCAGATCAGCAAGAGTAATTAGGAAATATTACCTGCCTTACTAGAATGTGGGAAAGATCTTACCTACAGCAAGACTGATTCAGGTTGTCTAAATGGGAAGAGTTCCTCATGCATTTTCAGATTGGCCAGCATCCCTAATTTTTAAGGAATCTGGTCTCAGCAACCCAAAATGTCACTAAATTTCTTAAAGAATGCGCTTCAACTTTCAACAATGACTGCAGAAGGGACCAAACCCTTCACAATAATACTCTGATGTGGTTCCTTCACGTAGCCCCTAAGAAAGGTTCCATGTATTGGTGTTTCCTAAATGTGACTGAGAAGACATTTCTGTGGCCCTCCCATGTGCTTTTGGTAGTGCTTCCCCTGTAGATTCTTTGCTCAGCACCAGGTGTGTGCTGCCTTGTGGAGTCTGTGCTGTGGCAAAGCAATGAAGCCTTCGCGGGTCTCTGCTCCAAGTCACTTCTGCACAGGCGGCACAGCTCAGTGTGGTTTTGGAGATGCTTTGATACAGGATTGACTTTGAATTTTATTTTTTTTTCCTTGATGACAAATTACATTTCCTCAGGGTACAGTGTGTAAGACAATAGTAATGTCGCTCTCCTAAATAAAGGCAGAGCAACTGAGAGCAGATGGAACCGCTTTATTGACGGGAAACGGAGGATATTCAGAATAAGGAAGTGGAGGCTGATAGAGACTACATCTCAATTATTGGTAAGTCAGGAGCTGTAGACACTTTTACAGGAAAAGATTTTCAGATAAAAGTCTCTTTGATAGGTTTGGGCTCATTAAGAGGATCAAGACCCAAGCCAAACAGTTTGTTTGCCCACAAGTGGTAGCTTCAAGTTGAAAGCTGAAAATCTTACATTTTGGTAGATTCAATTACATAATTTTTGACACCTTTGAGACTTACTTCCACAAGTGGTAAAGAAAAGTAGAGGGAAATTTTCTTAGCTTTCTTTTTTTTTTCCCTGTCTGTTTCAGGCTTTTTGTTATATTCTAGGCCCAATTATTCTGCTAATATTAAGAGTATTCACTAGACAGCTCTTGACCTTCTCAGTGACATGGGCTTTGCTTTGCTGTCTAACCAAAGGAACCTGAAGAACATTCAGGGAAAAATGAACTTTAAATGCCTGCTCATCTCAGGTAAGGAATAATAAGGGTTCACCTGCTCCCAGCAGATGGTAGGCTTTTTTAGGTGTCAGTACAAATTTATTTCAGTGAGAGTGGAGAAATGCCTACAAGGTATTTGTGCAGAATCCTGAACTTGGTACCTAGATAGAAGTGACTTGAATGACTTTTTTTCACTGAGTAATGGTTACCTGCAATCACAGAAAAGAGTAGTTTCAAAGGTGCGGCTGGCTAAGCCTCCTTTAGATTTTCCAGTAAAACTGTCCTATCCTTCAGCCTTGTCTTATTTTTGAACACAAAATACATATACAGTTTATGAAAAGCATCATTTAGACTGGAATGAAAAGGAAAACATTCCCCAATTCATCTAAATACAGTTGTTTCAAGTGCTGATGGAAGCCCATGAAGGTTAATAAGGGTCTTCCCTTTGAGATTAGTGGAATTAGGTCATTTTCTTATTACAGTATATCTGGCCTGCAGGCATCAATACCAGCTCTAGACTCAAACAATTTGTTTGCACACTCCTCATTTATAGTTAGAGGATGAAAATGTAATTGGAAATAGAATGGATCAAAAATCTTTATATATTCAGTAATTACAGTTCCCTCTATCCAGCCAACCAGAAAGTTGTACTACCTGGGTAGCTTTGAGGTAGATAAAGAAATTAATTAAAACTAAGCTAGAGATCAAAATCTTACAAACCACTCAATCTGCAAACACCGATAAGATGTATTTTGCTCCTGCTCTTCAAACAATAGGTGTAATTCTTTCACGAATTTTGTGTTTGCCACCCAGAACAAGCAGGAAATTTTTTCTTCCCTGACAAAGCAGTTCAGTGCTAAGAAAGCCAGTGCAGCTGAATTCCTTCCCTTGGAGTGAATGGCCAAGCCAGAGGCAGTTCAGTGGCACATGGCTGGGTGAGGGTGGCAGTAGTTTGAGAATTTGTGTTGGTGGGTGTTGTGCGCCCAAGGACAGCGAGCAAAGGCAGCGCTGCTCCATTGTGCTCCTGGCAGCTGGGGGCTGCTGGCCCTGCTGCCTCAGCCCTGCTGAGTATCAGTACCTGATCCACCACTCACTGCACAACACACTGTTCCTTCGGAAAACCCGCACTAGAAGAAGTTTTAAAAAGTGCTGCTCACTTTGAAGAAAACAACGTAGGAGGGGAATCAAGGTCAGTTTTTATGTCCCAAGTTGCCTTGGCAGGTCACAGAAAACGAGTTTGTCTTTCTGCTTAAAACCGGTTCAAAGAATTATTTCACCTTTCTGGAGGAAACCAAGGAAAATGCAAGACTCCAACTCCGAACTACATCTTAGCTTGTTACAACAGTGTGAGGCCGTTTATAACTATTGAGACTGCTCCTGAACAGATGATAGTAAAGGACAATTCAGTGGTAAGAGCCAGAGTCTGACCAAAGGGCTTTTCATCCTTGGCAAGGAGGAGGGCATAGGAAGAGAGGTTGGCACAGAAAGATAAGGTGGTGTACTGAGAAAGAATTAGTGAAGTTAGTGTCAGTGTTTGTTTTGATTGGCTTGTAATTTGCCTAGGTATAAACTAAATCCCATACTGTTGTGAAGATCATAATCTTTCTCCTACATTTGTGTGAGGGAAAATTTGAGGGCTCTTTGTAGCGTATTTGAAATACTCACGTGTTAGCAACTGAGGTGGTACAGATGAATGCAGAAAGCACTGTAGAGGGGGGGAACTAGAGGAAAATATACTGGGTGCCTTGAGGAAGGTCTTGTTTTAGATCCCCTGTGTGATTTTGACAGGCAGTTTAGAGCAGTCAGACTGCCATGGATGACAGTAACCAATACACTTGTGACCTGTAAAACACAGGAAGACTCAAGAAACAGATGGTAGAAAGGTTAGTGGGAAAGACTTAAAAGTTCAGTTTTCCATAACCTGAATAATCTCCTGTATACTTGAAGCAAAAGAGCACAAGCAATGCTGCTTCTGTCTCAAAGTTCTGGTTTTTCTTTCCCCAGTCTCTTCAGTTTTGCGTTTGCATCGAAGGAGATGTGCTGTAGCTTCAGTTTGTGTTGTTTATGCCAGAACCTGAATGGGCCATGCACAAAGATGGTGGTGTTTCTTGGAAAATGTACTTAAAACTTGGGAGAAAAGAAGTGACAGCAGCTGAGTGATCCGTGCTGTTTCTGCAGAGGCAGCTGCAGCTTAAGATGGTAAAAACCAGCAAGAGAGATGTACAGATCAGTGCTACTTCTGCCACTGTTGTCTCTTGTAGTAGTTTTCTGCAGTCTTCATCAATCCCCAGAACTGCTCCACGAGCACCGAGAGTCAGCCAAGGGCTTAGTCTCAGCAGTGAGCACCAGCGAGACACATTCATTTGGTGCTGTAACTAGGGAACAGAAACACAAGATTTACCTGCAGCTCTGCTAGGGTGTGCTGGCTTCCAGTGCCTCCTGTTGAGCTCTGCTGCTCTTCCCGGGAAGGAAATGCTTGTCTGTTCTTGCTGGGTTTTGACAGTCTTATTTTGGAAATTAAGGATTCCAAGGAACAAAGAGGGAAGTGCATATAGCTTGTCACAGAAACCTGAGCAGACAGTGCTGTTTTCTGGTAGCGTGTCAGGTCAGTATTAGCAGTGAGAACATAACCACGTCTGGGTGTTTCCTCTGCTATTCAACAGAGGGAGCCCAGGGAGGAGGAGGAACTGGGCTGTTCCAATCCATGTCAGTAGAAGCACCTGGGAAGTTGCTGTTCTGATAAAGTTGTTGTTTCTCTTATTTTCCTTTTCTTTCAGATAATGAAGGTAGCTAGAAACAGATCCAAGTGTGAAAATATGTAGTCAAATTCCTGTTCCTCTAGAGAGCTTTACTCTTTGGCCTTTACTCTTCTAAGGGTGAGGAGTTAACTGCATAGAAACCTTCCTCTTCCCAGTACTGTCACATAGACACAACTGGGATGCAGTGGTTTCCTTTCAGAGTGCCTCTCTAATAAAACCTTCATCATCTTAACAATGCCTGGTTGCCTTCTCAAGATTTCAGATTTTTCTGAGGATATGGATTATAAAAATATTATCTTTAAACTGGAATATTCCGAGAATATCAACTGCTAATCAAAGCCATGGGATCTTTTGTCTGAGATATGCCTGCTGTCAAACCTGTACAAGATCATTATCAGACTTCTCTGAGAGCAACATTTTCTTATCTGACAGTGCTTCTGAGCAGGTACTGGCGTGTAATCACCTCTGAATTGCTTGAGCTAAGAATCAGAATGGAGCGTTTCTCACAAAGCCAGAATGAAAGGCCTCACTGAAACTATTTTAGAATGTGTGGTTAAGGCAGTTCTTGCCAATTCCTTTTTAGCCAAAAGAGCAGTGAAACAAAGCAACAGATTTTAGGGATGAATGAGCATTGGAAAAAAGGCTGTGCCTTGATAGGATTCGATGTGGGATGAAAAGGACTGGATCAAACAACCCACAGGCTGGCTGCCTATCAGTAAAAACCAAGAGTTCTAGTGAACTGTTTTTCACTTAGCATTTTACTTTTTATTAAAGATAGCATATTCACTGTAGTAGAGAAACAAGTAATTTGATTATAAGTTACTTTACATTTTAACAGCTCCTTTTCTTTCATGTTGCAGAAGCATTGTCATGTTAGGTGAAAGTATAGATGTGTGTATTTATGTAGGACCTTTGCTAAATTTCATTTGCTGTTGCAGACTTATTTCTCATGAACTGCACTTCTAAGAAACTTGAAAGAGAACATGATTCATTTGTTTTGAATGGGACTGGAAAATAGTTTTCTTGCCTTAGTTTTGCAGGTGAAAGAGTTAAGACTTTGCCTGCAGTAGATTTATGGACGTTGCTGCAGGCAAAAATTAGCTTAGCAGTTTTTGCTAACAACTCCATCCTTTTTCTTCTGAACTCCACTTTCATCTAACGGAACTGCAAATTGTGTCCCAGTAGATTAGGTGAACTGAAGGTTGCAGAGAAGTGTAATGTGCTGAGTCACATGGCTTCACTTTCATGAAGGTAGAAGAACAGATCATAAACGAGCTGAAAATTGTGGGGGCCAAAACCCTTTAGAAAAAGTAAATAACTTTTTCCCTGTACCATTTCTATAGTTGGGTATATGGTGGTGTTTTTTTCATTTTTCTTTCTTATTTTTAAAAATTTTTGAAAATTAAGATGCAAAAGTAGCATACTTAGTCAACCTTTTTCCTTGGTGCATTCAGGTAACTGCTCATGAAAATTACAAGCACAGTCACCTAGTGTAGGTTTTATCCATGGTACGTAATGCTTGTGGAAAACGCCGGTACCTTTTCTTTGCCTTTGAAGGTGCTCTAAGGTCAGGTGGAAGAGCATTATAATTTCTGTTGTGATGCACAAAGCTCTCTTTGTTCCTTAACTCTGCAATGAGGCTTAATGGAAGAAAAAAAATCAGCAAGGCTTGGAATTAGAATCATAAAATCATTTAGGTTGGGAAAGACCTTTAAGATTTGAGTACAGCTATAAATCTAACAGTGCCAAGTGCACCACTAACTTGTGTCCCCAAGAGCCACATCTGCACGTCTTACGAAGACCTCCAGGGATGGTGATGCAGCGCTTTCCCTGGGCAGCCCTTTTCCACCTAGGACTTTTTTTTTCTAACGTTAGACTAAACCTCCCTGGTGGAACTTGAGGCTGTTTCCTCTTGACCTACTGCTTGTTACTAGGCAGAAGAAAGCAGCCTCCCACCTTCCTGCAGCCTCCATTCAGGAGGCATCCAGGAAACTGCACCGTGACTGGCACTGTGTTTCTGCTTCTGCAGCCCACAGACAGCCTGAGAAGGTTGAGGACTGCAGCACAACCTGGCCCAGTGCTGGCAAACAGAAAGTACCCGTGTCTTAACTCTTCGCAAGTGGGCCTACAGAGTTTGAGTACTTCTGCTCAAGAGGCATCGTCTGTTTTTCAGTGCAGGTGTGGGATGACTAAAGACTTGGGTGTCAGATTTATGTCTTCATCATTGCCATTTGTTCTGTCAGTGGCCAGGAACAGGACAGTCAGTATTTGTCTTGTTTGAAACAGACTGTCTCTAGTTTTATATTCAGAGCAATTTTTAAAGTTTATTCTTTCTAAGACTGCTCTTTCCCGTATGACATTAAACAAAACTGATCTCTGCTTTCCCTTCTTGGTTCTAGGATTGACGGGTCATATCTTAGCCAGTATAGATGTAATCCCTACTGCTTAACTGCTCATCGTGACATCTTCTATCCTCCCACTTACCAGTGTTTTGAAATACCTTTGTATTTCTTCCAGTATAGCTAATGCCAGTGTGACCAGGTAGAGTTCCAGAAAGCTTCTCTCTCTTGTTCCCCTGTCATTTGTGTTCCCCTGTCATTTGTGACCATGCTCCTCTCTCCCATAACACCTAGGCAAAGATTGAGGGAAGTTATTTGCTGGTGTAATGAGTTCAATGGCTTTCACTATGATCCATAATTTACTCCCTCAGCTTTCTCTTTTCAGTAACAGGCCAAAGGTGAGTACTTATTTTTTCTCCTTTTATAGCAGTCTCAGAGTCTAGGTAGTCTCTGTGTGGATGCTGAATGCCTTGGACAGCGGGCAGCAGTGATAAACTTGCGATGTATTTTCAGGTGTTCTGTGCTTTTTCACTTTCACAATGAGAGACTCTTAATTTTGTCTCCAGTACAGATATTTGTGTGTTTCTGTTGTCAGTGGCCCACCATTAATGTGCTGGTTCTACTCTTTTTTTACATCAGGAACAGAGATGCAGATCTAGGACTCTCAATATGCTGCGAAAAAACCAAGCAAATAATAGCAGGAATAGCAGCTGTTAGCGTGACATCCGTGCTGACAGGGTGACGTCTCTTTGCAGGATAGGGCTGCTTGCTGCTCTGGGTGTGCAGAGCTCTGCCTCCTGCCAGACATGGCAATGGGGCAGAGCCTGTGGCAGGGCACACTGGGCATCACCAGTGGCACTGGGGCTGTGTAGTGCTTCTGGATGAGTCACAGAGTGGCACTGCTGTTTGAGCACCCTGGGGCTAAAGGGACTGTAGGCTTCGAGGTAGGTCTGTACCCCAGACTGGAGCACTATTGATCACAGCCCCATCAATTTCATTCTATTTGGGAGGAAAAGCAAAAGTTAGCTTGATTTTCATTGGCCCTGAATGAAACCTTAACCTGAGCATGAAAAGTCTGGGTGGCTGATGGAAGCCCTCCCTGTGTTCCCTTACTGAAGGGAAGGGATTTGTTTCAATGTGTGGAATGAGACTGCCAGTATCAGCAGTATTCAGACCAGGTCCTTTCTTTCAGTGCCTCAATATGTTTGATTTAGGTGAAGATGGAGTTTTTAGTTATGATGTCTTTATCTCAGTTGTGCTGCTCTGTTATTTGCTGCTAATGCTGACTGAAGTACCATGATTGCTGGCTGATTTGACTTTTCCTGTCAGGGGGAATCTTTCAGTTGATATTAGTAGGTTTTGAAAAGGGCACATTATGCACAACTTAAATCCTAGTGCTGGCTGCCTGTTAAACAGCTGCTTTATTTAGATATCTTTGTGTTTTAAGGGCCTTAATTCTATTGTCTCTTTGTTACTTAAATCCAGTGTTTTCAACCTTGCTTGACTGTATCTGAATTCGACTACCCAATTCTGTCAAGAGCCTATCAAAACCAGAGAAGTTTTTCTTCCTGTTAAATGCTATTAAAATGCCTTTTATTTGTTCTCAATCTCTGTAAGTATTTTGAAAAGGCTACTTGCAATATATGATGTATATCAAGTTCATTCCTTTAAATTAGAACAGTTTTATCATCTTCTTTGAAAACAAAACACTTCCCAGGTTTTGTGTCATTCTGTAAAACCTGGTAACGTTGGTAGAAAAGCTTGCTATTTCTTGCTCATTGTTTTCTCAACTCGGTTTATATTTTAAGTAAGACTGTGATGTTCTGTACTAATGTTTATTGCTCTTAAAATTTGTGTTTATTAATGGAGTTCTTACTGAAATTAGAGAGAGATCATTATTTTACATTTTCCTGCAGGTGTTTTATTTATTTGCCTAAAACTGTAACAACAAAGCTCAGCCTCATGCATTCTTTAGGTTTCAACTAAGAAAATTTGTTCCTGTGCATTAAATTCAAGAAAGCTCAAATTACTGTATGAGTAATCAACCTAAAATAGAACAAAAGGTAAAGTGTTTAAATGTAAATTATTAATATTCATGGAAAAAAAGTCTTACCCACTTTTATATCAGTAATCCCTGAATATGTTCAAAGCTGAGTCATTAAATGTCCTTTCACACTCTTTCAAAACAATACACTGGAATCTCTCCTGTGTTAAATTATGTTTGTTGTATTTTAAAAGTATGTAGCAGATAAAGACCTAATTGCTTAAAAAGGCCTGATTTTGGCAGTAAACAGCTCCCTTTTGCACCTGCCTGAGGACCCTGCATTTCTTCTAACTGCGACACTCCTGGGCCTGCATTTTAGTAGAGAGGTCTGTACACCAGTCACTCTCTCTGGGTGCTGCTCCTCCTGGAGATGTTAGAGGAGCTTTAGAGATCACAGGGGACCTTTAGTTCCAGCTGCACATAATGATTCTCAATTAGGTCAGGTAATGGTGGGTATCAGCATTCTGCAGCAAATGGAGCTTGAAATGTTTTGGACATGGAAGGTGTGTTGAATTTCTCCATGAGACGCTTTTGCTGAAGTTCAGGAAGGACTAGAGAAACATTACTTTAGGCTTGGTTATGTAATCATCCCCAAACAGGATTTTTGGTGGGGGTGGGGAAGCAGGGGGATGCCCTTTGTTTCGCATTAGAAAAATCCAAACAGGCCACACAACATGACCTGCTTTAATGCTTTGATTGATTTGTATTGAAGTTGTGTGTTGTGTGCAGCTGTGTTAATGTAGTTTAAAGTATTAGACTGTGTATTTTACGAAGCATTTTGCTGCCTTCTCATAATCTGATATTTTCCTAAGAGTTAATAATTTCTGTGCTATTTACACCCAGTTTAAGGATTATCATAAATATTCCACAAGTAATTCTATTTTCTATTCATATACCAAATGGATTAAGAAGCTTAGTTATGAAAAATAGTTGTTAGAGTCAAATTATCATATGGCTGGTAATGTTTTCAAATAATAGGATGCTTTCATGGTAAAGGAAGACACACTCCATCTGCAGGAGCTGCATCATTTGTCAGATTTCTTGAGTGATGGCTTGCAAGTTTGCTCACAGAAAAGACTAAATTCTCATAATAGATTGCATTGATGTAGCACATTTCATCTGAAAGCCTCATTGCTTTGATAAACATCATTATTATTCTTTATCCATATTAAATAACATCGAGAATCCCCTGCTGAGATCCCTTTGGTATTAAATGCGGTCCAAAATACCAAGTGAAACAAATTCTCCCTGAATGTGCTCCTTTCTGGGAACACTTCCTGCATGTGTGCCCCGTGCCCAGGAATGACACGGAGCATGGAACTCCCCTCCCCCTGCTGATGGAGCTTATTGTCCCAGAGATGTTCCTCCAGGGAGCCACAACCGGAGAAGGGGAACTCTCACATATTGTTGCCATAGGGTAATGTGCTTGGGAGATGCGGATGTAGAACTTTTCCCACGTAATTCTGAGTGAACTTTTACAGGTAGACTTACTAAAATGAATTATTCTCATGTAAAATGAAATGGTTAGAAATGGAACATTTAGGATTATTTTTTCCAAACACACAGAACTCTGTAATTGATAGTTCATGGTATCTCAGTATTGCATCTATATGTACAGTACAATTTAGTAGGTTAAGTTCACTGAGGAAAGGGGAGGATCTGCTTTCTTCTGCTGGGAATAATCCTTAATTGCCTTTCAGTGTAACAAAGGAGTATTTTAGTAAGTTGATAAGTAGAGTAAGTGAATTCCCATGTGCTTTCCTAGACACGGTATTTTAGGTAAAAACATTGTGTATTGGCTGCTTGAATGAGTACTGAAAATTCAAGGTCCTGTTCTCTTTAGTTTCTATAGGAAATGGAAGGTAATTTTTAAAGTGGATATGAGTGGATCCATTCTCTCCTTTGAAAGCCACGACAGCTTGTCTTTGGGATATGCTGCAAGCTCTCTGAGGCCATTAATCTTTGAGGGTGGAGATGAGAGTAACCCATTCTTCTCTTAAAATGACTTCTGTTTCTCCTTAACACTTGTTAGTATCCAGTTACTGTGTGTGCTGAGCAGAGAATACAACAGTGAGAGAGAGAACAGGACAACGTGTAACTGCAGCACCACAAACTTGACTTCCAGCATTGCTCTCCCTGCTTGTGCAGCTGCTTTGGCTATTAGCAGGGATAAGTGAAAGATACTGGTTTTCTTCATTTTTCTGTCAGGTGCTTAGGTACTAACTATCTTACTTCATGGTAAACCTTAAAATCTCTTACAAGCCATTATGTCCTCGTTTTCTTACTTAGTGTAGATGCCCATATGATGATTGTGGCCAGTCAATCGCAGGACAGATCTTGAGAAAAGAGGTTTACAAAGAAAATGACTTCTGTATTTCAGGATGTTTTTCCTTGGGGACTTAATTTTTCTTCACTTTGGTGCTTAGCAGTGTGAACACTGTTACATAGTTCCTGAGGTTTTCCAGGTATTGTATTGTCAGTTTCTTAAATTCCAGCCTATAAGAAAAAAAAGCTGGCTTGATTTTAGAGGGTTTTGCCTCTCTATGTTTCTTGAGGGCATGTGTGTCTGAGACAATTACAGAGGTGGTTAAAATAATGAATCTCAGTTGTGTTGATCAGAGTAGGACCAGCTCATGTCTGTTAAAGAGTATCCATGACTGGAGCTCATTGCGGACAGATCTGAAGTTGAAAAGGCTGGTTTGAAATGATTGCCAGACTGTGGCTTATAGATAGGAGTATTTTCTTGATTTTCTACTGAGACTGAGAATCAAACAGTAATTTTTGGTGTTGGTTTTTTCTTTTGCTTACACTGTATTAACCAACAAATGTTAACACTTAAGGGGAAGCAACGTTTGACACCATGAGAAGCAATCTGAAGTCGGTAATTAGGGGAATGAAGGGCTCACTTACCCAGGCTCTGTGTGATAGTAGTGATTTGCAACTCGCATACCTGTTGTGAAGTCCTGTACCCCTATCTAGAGAATGTCACAGCAGTGGTTGCTCAAACAGCCAATGTTTGGGATATCATTGATGATACCTAGGTCTGAGATTGGCCCATGCAGTCTGGAGTAGACTGCTGCGAAGAAATGTGGCTTAAGAGACATTCTTGATCTTGTGGCTGCTCAGGCAAGTGGTTGAAGTTTGGCAAAGGTGGGCTCTGTGACTCAGTTCCCAGTGTCCTAACTGGGCTGTGACCCCTCCTCCTGCCTGCTCTGTGTGTGCTCTGACCTGGCTCTCAGGGGCAGGGGGATCTTGCATCTTGTTCTACACGCACCAAATAGAAAACATTGTGAGCCCTTCGGTTGAGTGGTTCATAGGGACGCTCCTGGAACAATAACACTGTGATAAATAATAATAAAATCCTGTCTCATCTCCTGAATCCACTTCTCAGATGTGCTTCTAGAAAATGAAAACCTTAAAAATCATTCACCTATGAGAACACAATGTTAATCACATCAAAACAATCTGAAATCCAGCATTGCTTTCATTATCCTAAAGTCAGCAATATGCTCTCCTCATTGTTCCGTTCTATAGTGGAATTTATTGAGGCTATTCATCCTTCACACACACTGCAGAAGTGCACTTTGTAAAGCTGAGAAAGCTGTAGAGTTAATAGTGTAATAATTCAGCAAGAAAAACTGATTTGCAAGTGACCCATGTATCAGGCTGTCAATGGTGCTTAAAGCTAGTTCATAAATTCCTGCCAAAGGAAGGTGTGGGCTTAGGGGACCACCCTTTTTTATAACTAAAATGGCCTTGTAAGAGTCGGTCACAGGAGCTTATTGCAGACTGTTATTCGTGCATGTAATTTACATACCACCAGAGGAGAAGAGGCAAGGAAAACAACGTTTTGTGATCAAGAGCTGACACAAAAACACTACATCTTGAAGGATCAAGCAGTTTTACTTGACCCTAGACTGTGTCAGAAGTGCTGCAGTGTTCCTTCTACTCCCTACCAGTTCCTGGGGATCTTGAGCAGTTTTTCAGGGTCACTGTTCTTTAGGTCGTACTCAGGCATGTGACTGCCGCCTGGATGTGACATGAGGCCAGAATTTCTCTGTTTGTGAGGTGAGGACCTTATTAGGTCAGTAGTGCTAAGACAAAGGTGTCTTCTCTACCTGCTAATAATACCTCATTCAAATTAAAAATCATCTGGAACCTAGAATTTGCCAGAGTGGAAGTTATCTACAAATGCCTGGGCTGCTGTGCAGGCTCTAGGCACTTAATGTAAAGCAGGTTATGTTCTGGGAGAGAAATATAGGAGGACTTTCTTCTTATCAGCCAGCATTTGAATAGGGAAAGGGTTGTTTTGCTTTATCTTTGGGTTTTGGGAGGGATCTGGCAGTTCTCGGGGTGCTCTGCAGTGCCCTGGCCAGTGACCATGTCACAGTGTGCTGGTTGCAGGACACACAGAAATGGACCTGGCTGGAAACCTGGTTCCTCTGCAGGGATCAGCAGCAGGGGTTTCCCCCAGCTGTGTGTGCCCAACCAGGTGGGTCATTTTAGAAGCAGTTCCTACTGTTTCTGTACAAATTCAGGGTAGCTTAGGATTGTGTGACAAAAGCGTGTTTCTGTGAGTTTATAGCCCTCCTATGTACAGAGTGGATCCAGCAGCTCGATAATTGCTGAAATTATTGATTGCTGTAATAGCCCATTAGTCTCGAATGTCCCATCAAGTCAATCATTACCTCACGTGATCTCAGACAAAAATGCCACATGGTAGGTTAATACACATTTTAGCAGGCCTGAGATGAATAGATGGAAGCCTTTTTAGTAATTGAAAAGCTGATTTCTATATAATGAAAACATAAATCAGGGGTTTGCACTCAAGCAGTATATTCGGATTGCCCACCTTAATTTCTGCATGGGGCACTGGATGATTGCAAATACGTTTCATAATGCTTCCTACTAGGCTTTTTTCTAGAAACAGGAGCTAATCATCAAGGTACTAAGGTATGAATTATACCTTGAAGGCATCTCTCCAGAAAAAAATTATTGAAGGGCCTAGTGGAAGAAATTATACCATGTGACAAACAAAGTCAAATCACATCAGATGTCAGCAGCACCCGTACAGGAGTCCAAGAAATTAATTTTCTTTAAAAGGATTTTTTTAATTGCCCTTCAGAAAATGAGTATAATGACAGTGTACATGAAATATCTCTGTTTAAAACAAACAGAAAGCAATAGAAGAAGGGCTTTGTTTTATAATCATTATCTTTTTCTCTACCGCAGCACTGGGAAGTTAAGGTTCAGAAATGATTCCACAGGGTGGTCTTTAATTGACAGTACAGCACCTGCTACCAGAACCTCCTTATGAGTGCTTTCAAGGATACCAATTAAATGTTCTGCCTTATTTAAAATTTGCCATTTAGGTGCTGTGACAAACAGCTACTGCATTCAGTAGCGTGACTGGAAGTGGCTGGACATGACTGATGTGTTTGAGAAGAACCTGAAATTTGTAGTAGCCCCACTAGAAACGCTAAAATTCTGTTTTACCTTTGTTCTTTGCTGACCGTACTATTGTTCCTACGAAGAAAAGCCTTTGTTCTCAATGTTGACTTCCCAAACTTACTGAAAGAATTGTTGTGGAGCCAGTGAATATTGAAGTTTATTGTATTAAAAGAAAGTCAGAATTGTAGGTCTTATTCAAGCAAATCACTATAAAGCATGGAGTTTCTTCTGCCTTCAGCAAAAGCTGAGTAAAAATGGAATACAGATCAATGACAAGTTACAGAGCAAGGTAGTCATCAGTGGATTTACATTTGCACTCTGAGGTGAGTGTTACTCTTCAGCTGTGCTTGTTCTGTTCATACCTTCAGTAACTCTAGGAGCAATTTATTAAGGGAGCTAGTGAGGGAAAAACACCATTATCATTCTTGACGTTTGGGGAAGTCAAATTGCAGCATTTCAAGTTGTTGCTCAGGAAATTGTGCCTGTAAGGGACAAAAGAATGTGACTTCCTGCATTTTGTAAAGGGTATGTTCTGCAGGGTGTAGTGCCAGCACAAGGGGGGCTGTGTATTCCTGCTGTAGATGCTCTCCCCTTTGTGACAGAGTTGTTCTGCTGTCCGTGTGAACATGAGCACAGCAAACACCTCAAAGTTCTTCCATTTTCATATTTCATTTCTTCAGGTCTTCACACATTTGGTATTTTCTGGAGGAGCTGCATAATGCAGAGGGCATTATGCAAATCATGAGACCAGATTTAGTGGTTTAACTTCACATTTAGATCAGTGCTTTCCAAACTTTTTTTGATTGCACACCCCTATTAGTTAAAAATATTATTGAGCACACCCCCTCAATATGTTTGTGTATTTATTAGTACTACTGTAGTCAGGATATGTATAATATAAAGTATATGCAAAAGTAGAAGTTGAAAAAGAAAAAAATAACACTAAAATACACATAATTATAAGTATTATATCCTATTTTATCTCCTCATTTTGGAGACACTGGATCAGACCCTGTAGAAAAAAATCCAGTTCCCAACTCCTGCTGTGTCTTTAAAAGCCACCCCTTCTTCCTCACTTCTGAATAAACCCCGCATCTTCCATGTTCATCTAATAACAATACCAGAAGATGTTTGAGAATCTGTTATTAGAGGTGTAGGGGATTTCTTAAAAATGTTTGATTATTAGACTAAATGCATAATTGGAAACTTCAAAATATATTTTTACTGTTTACTTTGTGGGAGAGTTTCTCAAAGGAGTCTTTTCCAATTTGAGAGTGTTAATTTTGAATATTATGAAAATCTATTCAGAACTGTTTAAAAGGCTTAGTAATTTTTAGATAAAGTGAAACAACTGGTTTCAGGCCGAATTATCAATTTTAAATGGAATTATATTCTCAACCCTTATGGTTTGTTGAGAAAATTATGAAGAAGTATTTTTCCAGTGAAGATGAAATACTATTTTGCTGGTGGAGGAGTTTGAGTTTGGAAAACTAGTCCTTAAGGCAGCCTCAGAAAGGCAGAATGCTTTGCACAGTGACCTTCAAGAAATCCTGTGTTTCCCAGAGAGAAAAGCAAGGGAGTAAGGATTTCCTGGCTGGGAGAGCCTGGGAGCCTGGGCTCAGCCTGGCCCTGCCTCTGTCCGTGCTTCACACCAGGGGCACAGCTCCAGGAGCCAGGAGGCTGCAAGAACAGCACAGCTGTAGTTTTCCTGGCTTTTTAACATGGGTTTCTGAGGTTCTAAGACTTATTCTTGTATAGGAAATATTTTTTCCATTTGCATTGCTGTTTTCAGTGGGTTTTGGTGCTTGCTGTGAGACTGAAAAGAGCAAAATAAGTAAAACCCCTTAAAGCCTGTAGCTTTGATGGAACAGCTTCTATCATACTGGCACAGGGCTCCCTCTCATATTTATAGGTGGGAGAAGGTGCTTGTCCCTGCTTTTGAATGAGGGGAGCGTGTCTTTACCATAGTCTTTTGCAAGCACTTAAAAAAAAAATCCTGTGTGTGCCGGTGTCTGTGTGCGCGTGCGTTTATAGCTGGGTGTGTGAGCCTCTTTGCGGTGTGGGCCTCACACCACAGTCAGTCTCTGGGTGGATGGCACGCCAGCTCTTGATGTCCTTGTCTGAGGAGACAGAGATTGCTTTCTTGGCTGTTTGGTGGTTTCTTCCTCATCTGAAGGGTCTGGCTTTTGGGGGAGGTGGCACCTGTTTGTGGGAATCCCTGTGCAAAGGGTCTGTGCTGTGGAGGGTGGCTATCCCAGGACTCAGACTGGTCCTCCTGTGTGCTGGAGAGGGGCACAGCCAGGGATGAGCTTCTGTCTTCCCTGATGTACTGACCCAATGCCAGATCTCAAGTTTGAGATTGGACTAATCAGACCTACTTGTTAATTTGGTGTAAATTCTGTAATAATTTTCGGTTTTTAAACTCGCTTTTCTCTGAGCAAAACAAGGTAGCGCTTCTGAAAGAAATATTTGGGTTTTGAATAATCACAATCTGTTCACTATTTCATATTTCTCTTCTCCTTTCTGGGGGACCTGAAATATCCACCTGAATACGTGAACAATGTAGGATTCAGAGACTTTTTTTCCGAACTAATTTCATTCAGATCTGATCTTTGTGCCTATACCAGCCTCCCTGTACTACTTAAGATGCTTGGAGCTCCATGTGGAGGCTCAAAAAGGACTCCCTAGCCTTCCTGAGGAGGTTGATGTGTATGTTGGTACTGTTTCACAGTCACATTGAAAGGCTTCCTTTATGGTGTGAAACATACTGAAACATATAAAGGAGAGCAGGAACAAAGGACATTATGTAATACTGGGAAATGTTTGCATAAACTGGGTCATGGTAGTGAAATGGTAGGAAAGTTTTGTTTGCAGCCATTATTTAACCACCAGCTCAAACCATTTAAAGGTGAACATCATTGCTTGTATCAGAGGCAACTTTATTATCTTGCTGCCTCTAGAACTGCTAAGGATTTTTCTTCTGATTCCATTGGGAGCTGTTATAAAATGCTTGTAATGCTGAGTTTACATGAGAAGGAAGTGTACAGATTCTTTATAATGCTCTAATATACAGAAAGGTGTATAACAAAGCCATTTAATAGAAGTTGTGAAATAAACATAGGATGGTTTTCTTGCCTTTTTTAAAAAAAAGCTTTCAGAAGGGGAGGGCTGACATGGTTTAAGTCCTTGTTGCCACCAAGGCAATTACCATGAAATGGAGCTTTTTATACTGCCCTTCACTGGGGGCATTGCCACAGCCCCCTCATGGGTATGGTACAAAGTGACTTAAAAGGCTGCAGTTTCTCATAAAAACTAAACATCAGTATCCTTAAGTACTAGAAGTTTTTCTTGTCCTAGTTTCAAAGATTTATGTCCCTGTCTATTGGGGACACCATTGCTTGAAACAAAGAAGAAATGCTAAGCCTGCCAGAAAATACAGCCATCCTCCAAGAGAAGACTTACTTTTTCAATAACAAATTGACTTTGGAATTGATTATAAATCCAGAAGCAATTACTTACTTATGAACTTAAGTTAAGGCAGATTGCAGGGTAGTTTGGATTTAAATAGGTGGCAATACGTATCCATTACTCTGTTCAATATGCTAATTGAAAACGAGGTCAGAATAATAAAGCATCCCATGAACAAAAAATCTTGAGAAACAGTATCTGATCTATGTTTAGCTTTCTTAATTACCGGATAGCAGTAGTGAAACGCAGCCTTTCGTCAGACAATATTTCACTTAGCAGAAAACTGAGACCCAGGACAGCTACAGTGCCAGAAACTTAGCCAGGGTTCTGCAGAAGGAAGAAGGCTGTACAAAACAAAGCACTGCATAGGAGACCAGAGGTAGCAGAAATTGTCCACTCTAGTGGTAGCCTGTTACTGAAAAACTCAGTACTTAGGTCCCCACAGATGGCCCTGCAGGCTTGCAAGGTTGGCTTGCCAAGTATGCAGAGTAATGAAGAGTAATGGTGCTACCTAAAGGTAATATCCTGTCCACAGAGGAGAGATGAGAGTTTTCAGAGGCATGTGGTGTTTCACCAAGGAAATCCCAGGAATGACTGCGGTGGGTTGAGACAGATGGTCTCCGTTATGTGAGGCTGTCAGAATCTGCTCACACCATGGATGTCGTGTCTTGTATGGCTCTAGTCACTGTACGTGTGGCAGTGGGCGAAGCAAAGGTCTGTCACCAGTCAAAAAAAGCCCCCAGGAAAATCCAGGGAAAGTCAACGTTCCCCAGTGACAGGGTAGGTGAAGATGTTAGAAATTAATGCCAGTGGCTGTTGTGGGGAAAAGAGATAGAAACCATAAGAAAGAGAATGAATGGATGCAGAGATGAAGATGATATTTTGGGGAAAAGTCAGCATAGTTCGGAAGACAAGTCAAGCCCCACAAATCCATGGCAGTTCCCTGAAGGAATAGCTGTGCAATTGGACAAGATAAAAGCCTCATGATATAAAATCAATTGAGACTTTAAAAAGGTATTTGAGAAGGTCCCTGTCCAGTAATTTTAAAGAAACTTAGGCACGCTGTGTATGTTCAAGGACTAAATAGTCAGTGAGAGATCCAGAGAAATGGTCAGGAGATAAACCAGTGTGATGACTAAACTTATATGTGAGATAAAGTTATTCAAGAAGACAATGAAGTGGACCTGAATGTGAATATGAGATGAAATCCCTCATGATACTGAGGGACTGGGTGATAAAATGTCAAATGAAATTGAATGTAAATAAAATACAAAATATAATACACACGAGAAAGAATAATTCCTTAGAACTGCTTGGTTCTGATCTTAATACAAGTATTAACAAGGAACCTTATAACCGGCAGTTCAGAAAAATTCTGGAGTTTTGCTCAGTAATGATCTCAATAAATAGGAACATTAAAGATCATTATGGTGGGAATAGGAAACAGAAAAAATGTCATTGTGTCCTTATATTTACTTAGGATACACATCCATTGCCTAACATGCACAGTTCTGATGAAACTTAGAGTCAGAAAGATGTAGTGAAATGAGGTGGTTACAGTGGAGGTAGCAAGTGTGATCAAAGATGGGGTATAATCGTACAGAAAATTACTAAATTGATGACTCAGCCTGGAGGAGAGGTTTTGTTTCGTGGCTGATGAGTGGTTTGAGATGTAGTAGGGAATACCTGTCCCTCAGGTGATTGCTGAACTTGTTGAAAACTGTGTACCTACAAATCCAGACTGAGGGAGGGGGGATAGCAGGAAACTTGCCCACCCTGTTCAGTGTTACCTTTGAGCCAGAGCTTTGCAAAGTGCTGTTACAGGCTGAGGGGAGATAGAGAAGTGTCAGAAGGGAGCAGTGGTCTAAGAGTGACTGAACAAGTGAAAAAATGTTTCCGCACTTTCATGACCAACTTCTTCAGTTGTTTGAAATGATCAGCAGGAGGATACATCTGTCTACCTGGAGCACTTGCAAAATGTGCTCATCTTTAGAAATGAACAAAAGAGGAAATCAGTCTGCTTTGGGTTCTTGGGATTGGTCCTTCATCTTGTACAATCCCAGGCGAGTGCTGGGGGTTGTGAGGCAGCAGTGTGGGCTTGAGGACGTGGCAGCCTGGGGCAGCTGTGCCAGTTCTTTTTAAAAGAAATGGAATTTTACGAATGATTGAAGGGCACTGAAGATTATATTAGATTTGATTTGCACAAGCAAAGCCTCATCTGCTTACCCAAGAGTATCCCTGATTACGTGCAGTCTTGTTTAGAAATGCCCACAGTGGGGTGGGCAGGTTTCCCCTCAGAGCGTGAGTATTGGTGTGTCTCTGATTCTGATGCTGTTCTGTTCAGTGGAAAGAGTAGTTCAACCCAGAAACATAAGAGATGAACAAAATGGTTTTGTGCTCTACCTTCCTGTGTCCACTAAAGTTGAAAATGAAGTTTAGGGAAAAAATGTATGAATTTTCCTTTTTCAGCATGAAGCTTTTTCTTTTCATAACGGAGATGCAAGCCGAACTTCCCTGTCCTTTAAAGCAAGCAGTGACCTTTTCTGCTTTGGGGTGCACAAGCGCCTCTTGTATTGTTTGATTTCTCCTTGAACAGGAATAGTGAAGAACATGGCCGCAGCTGAGATACACTAAACCGGCAAGTTCATGTTGCCACCATGGGAGAAAACAAAGCTGTCACCTGTTCATGTCATTCCTTTTATGTCCTTGAACCAAAGCACAGTCCTGGCATGCAGAAATCCTGGCTGTGCAGTGCATGTGAACATAGAGTTTTCACAGCTGAATTCCTGCTGCTGTTAGGGAAAGAATCTTTTATTTCTCTCGAGGGTTGTAGCAAATTTGGATGTGTCTGTCTAGTGCCCGTGTAGGTTACTGCTGCTTAGCTCATTTTTTCTATCTCTGCATTGGTCAAACCCCTTCTCTTGGTGATTTTATTGTGTTACTTACACTTTTTGCCTCGTTAAACGATACCGTTCTCTGACATACAAAATGATGGTTCCTAAGTGGGATAAAACATTCACTCCCCACCTAGGTGTTGTGTTTTGAAGATGCACCTTTGTTCTTTCTGCCCTGCTAGTCCTTGCTCTGAGGAGGAGCTGCTCTTCATGCTTTCTACTTAATGAAAGTCATTAAAACAACCTGGGGGTGTTGTCTCAGCACTGAGCATCAGTGTCACACTGCACTGCCCTGCTGGTGTGTTCCTACCTGTTGCCCCACACCTCACATCATTCACAGAGCGAAGCCTGGCTATTAATGGGAGGTTTAGTCTTTGCGTAGCACCTGCTGGGCAGGGTGCTCATCCCAGTAAGGAGCTCAAGAAAAGATTTGAGCAAAACCAGCCTGCCAGCCAGCAAGTTTCAGGCAGTCTGACATTCACTGAGCCCAGACATCTGATCTGTCGTGAACACAAACATGGAAATGCATGAAAAACCTGTAATGGTAAATAGTGAAACCACATGCAACTGAAACATACTTGCACTAGGAGTTTTCTTTTAGGGGCTATTTTCTTCTGCCATGTACTACCGCTGTATGAAACAGGCAGCTGCCTGCCACTGGGCAAACTGTACTTGGGGGTTTTTTTGCTGCTGAAAACGTGAAAATCTATGAATCCTATCTGGGAAGCATGAAATTAGATGTCGTTGCCAAGTTATTATTAGAATAACTATAACAAACCAGTATCAGTATTGGGTTTTGCCTTTACCTACTATTTATGTTGAACTGGCCTTACTATCCCCATAAATCTTGATATACTTGAAGGAGTACAGAAAATGCCAGAAGGATTGGACATGATCTGTGCTGTTTACCAAGATGTTTATCTTTAAAATCTGGCACAAGGTTCTGATCCAGGATATATTCTGACAGACTCGAGCCCATGTCAATCTGGTTATGCAGCATTTGGAGAAGGGGGCAGACCGTAGGAAGCAGAGCGAGTATAGATGTGATCCCACTTGTTCTTCTGCAGCATCAGATGGATTCCTGTGGCAGAAATATTTCCAGAGAAGCTGGAAGCTTTATTGTGCCACTGCTAGAGAATTCAGAGTTGTTTCAATGTGCACAGTTGACAACTATCAGTTATCAGCAAAGGCTGGTGATTATACTGGATCCCATGTACAAACTACCAAACAGAATGCTGGATGGGATAGAATGATAAAATGAATTCTAGCTGAATTTTAATAGTTTTGGAGTAGAGGAAGTATAGTCTGTGTGTGTGAAGATTGTTAGTGCCAACCAGCACAAGGCCGAGTCTCATTTGAGACACCAAGTGCTGTGTCCCTGTGGGCTGTAACCCAGTGAAACAGTTCAGCCTGGGTAAAAGAGAATAGCTTTTCCTCTTTGTTGTCCAGGGGATAGCCACTTGTAAAGGGCAGCGCTTTTAGGCTTTAAAATCTGATTTGGATTTTTCCTGACGTCATATGGACTGACTTGCTTTCTAACTCTGTTTACTATCCCAAAAAGCTCACGACTTACCTAATAATGAAATCCCTGGAAAAGAATAGAGCATTATTATGCTGTAACCCTTATGGATATGCAAGGAACATTGGGAGCTGTTTTGCTTGTGCTGGACTTTTGAATTTTCTGATAGGCAATTAGATGTGCTGAGTATTAAAACTAATTGTAGTTTTTATTGATTTGCTATGACTAATGGCGAAGTAAAAATTTAAAGATGGTGTTTGAAAATATGTGACATTGACTCACAGAGGGAGTATTTCTGTAAGTAGAAATATGCAGCACATTCAGAATATTCTGAAGTTTATAGGAAACATACAGGATAGTGTAGAATAAAGTAAAGCACAGAATTTTGCTATTCATTTAAATGCTTATCCACGAGTAGGAAGCATATGTATAAGAGTTTCGAAATGTCTTTCCCCTTTTCTGAGATGAACACAGGTACTCAGAAGTATATGCTGATACACCCTATAGCTTCACACTCCGTGCTCAGCAAGGCAGTTAAGATCTCAGGTGATGTAAAGAGTGAATGCAGTGTCAAGTACTCTGCTGTTTTACTTCGGGCATCCTGCTGGATGCCAGAATCAGCTGGGTTTCTGCAAAGCCGATCTGAGCCTGGAGTGGTGAAACATCAGAGCACCCCCAGCCACCTGGGGACATGGGGTTCTCAGAGAGGAGCACAGTCCTGCTACACCCAGGCACTGGAGGAGCCCTGCTGTATCCCTGGGCCCTGCAGATGCACCTGAGCGTGGCTGCCTTGGGAGAGGCGGCTGAGGGGCCTGACTGTGTCTGGTGAGGGGCCTGGTGAGGGCCCGGCTGTGTGTGGTGAGGGGCCTGGTGAGGGCCCGGCTGTGTGTGGTGAGGGCCTGGCTGTGTGTGGTGAGGGGCCTGGTGAGGGCCAGGCTGTGTGTGGTGAGGGCCTGGTGAGGGCCAGGCTGTGTGTGGTGAGGGGCCTGGTGAGGGCCAGGCTGTGTGTGGTGCGGGCGGCTCTGAGCCAGCGGTTACTGCCTCATGAGGATTCCAGAGTTCAGTCTATGTCCTGGGTTTACGAGCAAGCTTAACAATCTGAAACCTGCTTTGCGTAGGTAGCTCTTACATTAATGAACCTTATTATTATTATTTTATTGTTGGGAATTGTCATCTCAGAGAGATTTAGAATAGGTTACATTTTTCAGTTTGTGTATTTCCAGTGAAGGAATGCTTTTGGTACAGAAATCTGAATCTATGAGATGAAATCTTAATGTTCTCAATATTCTAGCAAACCTGAAACTTGAAGATCAAATTGTGAATTATATTCTAAATAAATAAGAAGGTTTCTCTGTTGAATATTTCAACACTAAGTACTGGGTTTTTTTCCATTTCGTCAGGTGTTTATGGAGATGTGAATAATGCTATCTTTTACAGCAGGTGATTAGGTGGAGTCTCTTCTTTCTTTTGATGATGTCATCTTGCTCTCAGGGAGGTAGATGTGTTGCTTTAGGTTTTTTAAATTTTTAGAGTTGGAGCTCTATCCTGACGATTCAACATAAAGTTTATTTTTTTTTTGTCTACAAAGGGCTCTGAATTAGAGTGATTCTCTCAGATGACTGAAATAACTCACTTGTAAGAAGTAAATAGTCATGTTGGAATCAATGAAGGAAGACAAATGCATTCATTAGCTGCTAATATTTCGATGAATCCTGAAACCTAGAAGTATTGCTGAGCAAGTAGGGAATTTCATAGTCGTAAACAGTTCAATGGCTCCTTAGGCACAGGTGTTCTTTTTGGTATGTTGCTTTTGCAGTGAGCTGCACCAAGGAGGTATTCCAGTCCCAGATGTAATCAGTATCTTTACAGACCTTTTTATTGGACAATCCAGTCTTTGGCTGCTGGTGATGACTTCAGTAATTGCATGATTCAGTTTTCTCTGCCCATTTTCTGTCTGCCAGATAAGCTGCATTCAACTTCAGAGAGGTTTCATTTTTCCATGGTGTAATTCTTGATCTTTATTGAAATTGGTTCAATAACATAAAGTGTCAGACTGGGAGTTTTACGTGGCAAAAAGGGAGAGATTAATTTTTTCTATTGTAAAATTATCAGGGCAAGAGGAATATAATTTTCTTGTTCTCCTTCTAAACAGTACATAGGCAGTTTTTTTGGAAACAAATAAAGATGATGCACAGAGTTGATAAAAATCTGTCACTCAGGATTCAAGAAAAATTACAGTAAATTGGAATTATAATATTTAGAGCACATTCCATTTCAGATCATACATAAGTTATGGACAGATGTTTATAATATAATTAGAAATTTTTAAATACCTACTTTTAATTTTCTTTATTCAAATATTTATGCCTAAATAAAAGATTGTAAAATAAAATAAGGCTCAAAAGTGAGCTTTTTGTAAAAAAAGCCATATTTCAGTATAAAGCTTGCTGTCTTTCATGTATCGCTCTTGGAAGTAATTTGTTCTAGTTCTTCCAATCTCTCTTCATTTGCCCTTTTCTAGACAGCCTATATCTCCCCATGGCCTTCAGTTTATTCATGTTTATGCAGTAATTCCAGTAAGGGAATTCCCAGTGAAAGAGAGCAAATATTTTGCCTGTATAATAGCATCAACTGCCCCCTCTCTGTACTCCCCAGCTGAGTTTTCCTTATGAAAAAAGTGCAGCCTTGCTTATTTACCACAGTCTTCCGAACCTGCTGAGCACCTGCACAACCCACACAAGCAGTTGATCCGTTGTTTATTGTCCTTTTGACTCCTCAGCTGCTTGCTGTTCTGTAGAGGAAAATCAGAGGTGCTAATTCTGCAGCTTTCTAACACAGCTCAATGGCTGGGGATGCTGCTGAAAGGTGTCAGTTAAAAACTGATGTTAAACTTTCCAGGACAAACTTTCTGCTTTTCATTTAAACTCACAGCACTAGATTCAGTAGTGAATTAAACAGCCAGGGTTTTGAACTCAAATGTGTTCTAAAGTGCTTTGGTGGTTTGTGCCCTGTAAAGGAAATAGATCCCTGATGTTGTATTCCTGGCTGTGTTGTTTGTGTTAGTTCAAATAAATTAACAAATCGGTAAAAGTTTACATTTCCGATAGGTGAATAGTACTTCAAAATTCTAATTCAAAAATCTTTCCCGTATTTTAAGGACTTGCTAAAATAGCACGGAGGCATTGTTAAATGTGAGGCATAGAAAATGTCTGTCCTTCTACTCAGCCTCTGAGTAGGCAGGCCTGAGTGTAGTACACAAAGAACAAGTGACTGTAATCAGGAGCTGTTCACTCACCTTCGCTAGGGCAGAAGAATTCGAGTTAGGCCTGGACACTACTCAGACACACACAAAGCTCTTGCTGTGAGAGACTCCATTGCTGTCCTTGGTACTGAGAGCAAGAGTCCCTCAAGCCATCGTCACCCTTCAGCAATAAACTGCATTCCTAAGCGAGCGGGGAGCTTTCCAGGTGGCAGCAAAGGAGAACAGTACAGCGCTCCAGTCGTGGTCAAGTATTGTAAAAGGATTTGTAGTGAGGTGAGTGTCAGTCTCTTCTGCCAGGTAGCAAGTGACAGGATGAGCCAAAATGGCCTCAAGTTGCACTAAGGGAGGTTTAGATTGGATATTAGGAAAAAATTCTTCATGGAAGGGATTGTCAAGCATTGGAACAGACTGCACAGGGAAGCTGCAGTCGCCATCCCTGGAAATACTAAAGAAGTGTGTTGCTGTGGCACCTGAGGACATGGCTTAGTGGTGAATGTGGTGGTGGTGCTGAGTTGATGGTTGGACTTGATCATCTTAGAGGGCTCTTCCAACCTTAGTGACTCTAGTTCCAAGCTACTTGAGTATTTAAAATCACAGCACTGACTTTATTTCATCTGAAAAGGGGAAAGAAATTTGAAATTATTGGTTGTCTACAGTTTGCATAAAGTTTTAATGTTGTCTTCATTTTCTCCATTTTAAAATTGCCTAATTTTAATACTCTTTTCAAATGCAAAGGAGCATGATTTTAGACAGATTAAAAGTTGTCTAATGACATGTGGATGGTTTTAGTTGTTTAATTAATTTATTGTAGGTATTTCTTTCACAATCTATACATCTGCAGTTGCTTTTCAGCATTTTTCTGATTTTATTCAAACTATTATTTAAATTCCAAAACAAAACCCCAAAGCAGCCCAACAAAACCCAAAAATGAGCATTGACTATTTTTCTTTGCTGGCCTGTTTTCACTAAAAATACTTATTTTCCCTTTTCTAACATTTCCCCCCTGGTCATAAAAGCTAGAAAATAGATTTAATTACTGTAAAATTTTTGCAAGTTTATATCACATTTTCATAATTTACCAGAAAATTATTGAAGTACGTCAGTTATTTTAAGTTTATTGCCTTATGCCTAAATTTTCAATGACACTTGTTAGATGTGACTGTCAATTTTCTGTCTCCTTTCCTGCAAGGATATGTTATGAGCTCTTTTTACTTGTCAGATGAAAAGGCAAGAGTCTATTCTTTGCAGCACCAAAAAAAAAAAAAATTTGAGGGTTTTTTTACCCACCACATATAAGGTATTTGGTTTTTTCTTATCAGTCTTATGTAATTCTGATAAATCCAAGGAGACTTGGACCAAACTTTCAAATAACATTTTGCTACACAGGAAATGTCAGTGTGCAGAGAGACAGATTCAGAACATTATAGTCATGTGAAGGCTGTGTGACATTAAGACTCTTGGCTCATCATACTGTTAAAAAAGAATGGAAAAGAGACTTCAGCAGGAATAAGTTTTTTATATGTACAGCAAAAGGTTTGAGGAAGGGGAGTGAAATAGGAGATAAAGAGTGATGAGAGAAGACTATTAGAGTAGAGGAAGATGAGGTAAAAGAGAATATTACCACAGAATAAGAGGAGAAAAAAGCGTGTGTTTTTTATATGCTGATTTATGCTGTGCAATTTATATCCCCTGTAAGGAGCCTATTAAATTTAAGTCACAAAGTGGTAACTGGCAGACAAAGGACATCTGTATGGGGGAGAAAAAGGTATTTAGCTCATCTGAGTTTGAAAAGATGACAGCTTCCAGTTTCATGTAGCTCTCCCTTAATTAGGGGTTTGTTCAGGCTTTCTTTTCCCCCCAGACTAAAGCTCTGTTACAGTATGAAGAGGGTATTGGCCTGTACACTCTACAGAGAACTGCAGTGTTACTGCATCTAGAATTGTTGTCAGTATTGTTGCTTGTTGATGGCACATGATTTTGATTTGGGATTTTGTTGGGTTTTGTTGGGTTTTTTCCTAAAGCAAGACTTCAGAGAACACTTTTCGGGGTGCAGACAAATTTGTGGACTTTGGTAAAAGACAAGTGCCTGGTGCAGTTGACTGCCAAAGCCAAACCATTTTTCAGGAGTACAGGAAGGTAGAAGTGGCTCAGACACCTTTCGCTTTGAGATGTAGAACCATTGTCAGAAATCTAGCCAGGCCAACTCTGCTTTAAACTCTGCTTTAAATTCTGTTTAAAATCTTGCCTAAAGCTTTCTCTTCTGTGTGAAGGCAGCTCCTGAAATGCTCTCACCATTTCAGGCTGCAACAGGCAGCGATAGGATCCCAGCGTGGTTCAGCTTGGAAGGGACCTCAGGAGGGCTGGAGTCCAACCCCCTGCTTGAGGCAGTTGACTCTGGGGTCAGACCAGGGGCTGCTTGAGGCTTTATTCAGCTATAGCTTGAAAACTGCAAGGAGGGAGGCAGAACAACCTCTCTGGGAAGCCTGGTGCACTGTTGGGCTTTCTCAGGGAGGGAAAGGTCTTCTGTCTGCCTTTTCCTCTAGCCTGTATAGATTCTTCCTGATGGCAGCCCTGCCCTCAAGTATATTGACAGCTTCCCTCATTTTGGTGTTTGGCAGATTTGAAAAGTGTCACCTCTTTGTGGCGTCGATAAAGATGTTCAGGAGGATGAATCTCAGGATTGATCTGTGCAGTGCTTCACTTGTCACAGGCACTGAGATAGAGTGCAGCCTCATTACTGTCACCCTCTGATCCTGGTCTTTTCAATCCAACTTTCCACTCTGTAATGACCTAACAAGAATCACGTGTGAGATGGTGTTGAAAGCCTTGTCAAAAGAAGTGCTATTTGATGCTCTTTCCTCATCCACAGATGTGGTTGTTTTATCATAGAGGATCATCAGGTTGGTTAGGTTTGATTTATCCTCAGTAAATCTATGCTGACTGTTCCCCGTCACCTTATCCACTGTATGCCCAAAAATGTGTTCCAAGAGGGCTCATGCCATGATTTTGAGTGACTTTGGTTGTCTGGCCTGTAGTTCCCCACACAGGCCTTTTGGCATCTTTGAAGACACTTTCTCCAGTTGTTGTGTGTTTCTTCTGGTCTCCATGAATTTCTAACAGTGACAGAGAATTGCCTTTAAGGGACATACCCAGTTTTCTCAGCACACTCAAATGTGACTTGTCAGATTCCAATGACTTGGAAAGATCAGTCTCAAATAGTTTCTTGTATGTTACTGATAGTTCAGCTTTTCTTTGGACCTCTTGACACCAAGTACAGAGGCATTTTTGGAGAAGGGCAAGGCAAAAGTGGTGTTGAATAGCTGAGCTCCATTTGTCTGCTCTTTGTCACCTGCCTCATTGACCAGCAGGCCTGGATTTACCTCATACAGCCTTTTGCTGCTCTGGAGCAGCAGGACGTGTGGCTCAGCCCAGCCTAGCCTATCAAATTCCAAGTTTTTGAGGCTGTGCAGGTCTTTTGCAGAATAAGAGTCATGGAATTGACTCTTGGGTTGGAAGGGATTTTAATGATCATCCATTTCCAGCCCCCTGTTTCATCAACAGGGACTCCTTCCATTAGACCAGGCTTCTCAGAGCCCCATCCAGCCTCATCCCTCTCTGGGCAAGGGATCTGATCTGCTCTGCCGAGGTTCTGCAGGCGTGGCCTCCTGCCAAAGGCCAGACATTTGGATGTCATGCCGGTTCTCAAACAAAGAACTGGGAATGCAGGAGCCCTGTCTCGGGTGAGAGCTGTGGGGTTGAGGGCTGGACATGGCAAATGTGGCGCTTGTTTTTTCCCTGCTCTGGTTACCAGTAAGTAGCTGTGTGTGGAGTCAGAATAAGTTTGGGTCTTTTGCCTTCGTCTCTAGGCTGAAGAGGGTTCAGTGCCTCCTGAGAAACTCCTGTATCGCTGGGTTAATGCCTCTGCTGCTGGGGCTGTGAATATGAACTGGGAGGAGCCCAGGTAGTGTGTGGGCTGCTTTCTGGATGCTTCCCAAGGGATGCCACTCACTTCTGTATGAATAATGGACTTACTGGGAGTTCTGATGTCTTCAGTCTGTGTACTGAATGGGGGCAAGTCCTGATACCTTATTAGAAAGGGACTTCTGCAGAATTAACCCTTCCAGATGGTTGAATCCAGAATTACTAATTGTAGCAAGTCGACTTGGAACAGTCTCCTGACTTAAGAAAAGAAGTTCTATTTAATTTTACATATATTAAAACTGTAGCTGTCAATACAAAGACTGAAACGTGAGGGCTTTACAAATATGAAAAACAATGTGGCTGTAAGGGTATAATATTTGAAAATAATGAATCATACTAGCGTTTGTGAATTGTGAATTGTAACAAGTTTGTTTCTCTGAGCTATGGGACAATTTGTTCCTAATAAAGCTTCTGTTACTCAAGATGTTGTATGGCTTAGAAGGAATCAAATAGTTTTTGTTTTTCTCAGTAAAACAGGTCAAAAGCATTGACTTTATTTTTCTTTTCTTTTTAGTTTCATCAAAAACCTAAACCATCTGTAATTTGCATGGATATGTGATTTTCAGAGTTGGTTTGATGTTTGGTTTTGAATTTCACTCTGTTTCCTGACATTGAATTATTTAGTTTAATAATGTCAGTGGTTTTTTGGTATGGTTTCAGAGATTTAATAGATTTATGTCAAGCACTGTGAAAGAATAATTACATTCTTTATGCTAGTTAAAATTTTAATAAGGTTACTTACACATTTTAAAATTAATTCTATATGTAACAAAAATAGTGGTTCCAGTTTCTTTCTTGTCTTGTGTTACTTTTTATAATTCTGTGCAGTTATTTCCTAACATGCTTTAGATAATTACAGGTATCACCTGTATGAAAAACCAGTATTGGCAGATGTAATTTCATGGCATTAAAAAAAAAAGAAAAAGGAAAACAGAAGCACAGTTTTTTGTGTTTGAGGAGGGTCTAGGGCTTGGCACAGTGAGTTGGGGAAAGTTTCTTACCCTTGCATTTTAAAATGTCCACATAACATCTGTCAGAGAAGCGGCAGCAGTGATACACGTTCCCTGTACTGGAAGATTGACTTCCCTCAGTTGTAAATGTGTCCAAAACTGATGTGGTAAAGCACCCTGTGCTGGCATGCAAGGATGTTGGTTTTGAGCTGAGCAAGGGGCAAGAAGAAATTTTCATGCATAAAATTTTGAAGTGAATTACGAGCTGTGTAATTGCAAAAGTTAAGGCTTAAATTATTAAACAACTCTTCAAAGATAAGCCACTTACACAGGCAGTCGTTTCCTGTATCTGTGAACCTGGGTGAAGTCAATCTCATGCATTATCAGCATTTCTGAGGGAAGACTCATACAGTGAAATGAGTATCTCCAGCTGTCTAAACGTAGTAAGGACACTGTGAAGCACCATTGCTTTGTGTAAGGGGACATTTTGCTGTTTGGAATTATTTGTTCTGTATTTGTGATTCTCGTTTGAAATTGGCTTTCCTAAGAGTGAAAAATCTGTCCCTACTGTTTTTAGAGTAAACTGTGAGTAAAGCTTGGCTTTGGGTAACTGGAATTTTAAGAGTGTGTGTAAGAAAGTCACATATACTGGCTGAAAGTAACTTATCTTATGCATTTGTTGTAACACTGCAATTTTTAATAAAAAAGTGCAGTATTGAGTGCAGTTGAGGATAAATAGAAATTACATTCTGCATAACACGAATTCAGGCTAAGTGAATAAACAAGAAATGATAGATGTCCTGCTAAACTTCTAAGCATGCCAACAACATAAAATATAGATTCTGCTCTGTGGTGTCATTCCATTATAGCTTATTTTTTCAGCCTCTGGTAACATAAAACATAAAAATACTAGTAATTACAGTGAGTTAGATTTTAGTGAGTCATTCATGGATTATTGAGGTTGCCTTTGGAAGGGGAGAAATCTATGAGGAGACAATTACAAGAATTTCTTGTAGCTGAGATAGACACTACCATGTTGATGAGAATCAACAAACTGAGGGCATCCTTTTCCTGAAGCAAGGCACGAGTCAGACAAAACTCTGGTTATTTTTTTTTTTTCATGATGATCAAATATCCTCTAACACAGCAGTTTTCACTTTGAAAGCATTTTATACAAAATGTTCATGATCATTTTTGCCTCCTAGAATGACATGAAGCATCCTGGTTATTTTTTGTAAACTTTCTGTGATGAAGGAGCCATTGTGTCAAAATCTGAGATTCACAGAGCGCATGAAAGTGCCGAAACAATATAATAAAATCAATGTGAGAGACATTAGATACCTCTCAGGGATTGTGGTCAAATGCTTGGTTTTCCTCGGTTTTTCCTTTAATTTTCCAGAATTGAATTTTTTGGAAAGCAACGTCAGACTGAGCACAGAGGCATTCTAATAGGGCTGCTGCTCCACTTCCCTGCAGGGATAAACCCTGGGTGTTGAGGAGGACTTTGATTGCCCTGCATGTACATACGGTAGCGTGGGAGAGTTCAGAGAGGGAGGGGAAAACACCATTACAGCTTGGCAAAAACCCACTATTATTGTAAAAATGCGGAAGAAAGATTAAGTAACATTCTCAGCCTATAAAAGCAGATGACTTTTATATTCAAGTTAGAACCACAAATTATTAAATTAAGAAATTGAACACCAAACTTAGAATGTTACATTTTTCCTCCACGCTGAACTGATGATATATTCCTTTCCTTCCCTTTGAAATCAAACCGAGCCCCATTTCCCAGTCAGTGAAGTATGTGGTTGTAAATGTATTTCTTAAGCATCTTTAAGTTAACGAAACTCACTTGGGCATGTTTAGAGCAGTGTATGGGCTTTCTTGCCTTTGAGACAGACCCAAGCATTTAAAAAATGGATCATGCTATTGCATTTGGGTTAAATATGCATGTTGATTTGAAAACCCTTTGGTTTTTCTAGATATCCTTGTGAATAAAATCCTTACAAAATGTGTAACGTGAAAGTTAGTAAATGCTCAACAAAAGGTAGCCACTTCAGTTTGTGTTTGTTTAGTTCCAGTACTGTTAGATGGCATTTTAGTGGTACTTCTACAGCCTGATTTATTACTATGGTAACAGATATCTGTGATAACTAGTGTAATTAGCTTAATTGTAATCAATTTCCTGAGATAGACCTTTTTTAGGAGGAGGCCTTAGCAGTATAATTGTCCATGTGTTTTGTATAAATAGACTATGGGTATAGTATCTTCTGCATGTGTTTTCAAACATGGTTTTTGGTGCTGAATGAGAAAGGTACTACACCCAGGTCCTTTCCCTATACTTTCAGAAAAATGGAATTTCTCCCATCATCTTTGTGTGTCATTTTTCTTTTCTTTAAAATATAGTTGTGTCAGACTTCCTGCCCTCCTGCACATTTGTGTAAAGCATTTTTCTTGGTGCTTGATGTAATTGATAGCATATATAAAATTTATGGCATTGAATTCCAAAAAACGCCTTCCAGTAGGTAAAGGGAAGTTTCCACAACATTTACCTGGCGAGCTTCGGAGTGAGGGTTATGAAGAATAAATACGAACTTTCATCTTGGGAACACTCATCCTTTCTTTGAAAACATGGAAGGTCCGTGAGGGATTTTGGACACCTGCCACTCCAGGGAGGGACAGGTCAGAGTCACTTGGGGTGTCAAGCTGTTCCCTTCTGGCTTTCCTTTTTCCTGTAAAGGTTCTCCTTACATACAGCAAACAGCTCATTGGGACACCTGGGCTGGGCCAGTCCTCATAACACTTGAGTTTGGTGGAAGATAGAGCCAAAAAGCAGGGGCTCGTTAGCCTGCCCGAGCAGCATGGACCTGAAGGGTACGTGTGGGGCTTTTTTGGTGGTTCATTTGCCCATGTGCTCTATGGCTCTTCAGAGCCACCTGAGAGCACTGTCAAGGATGACAGCAGATGGGATCCAGCATGGCAGAGGGGTAGGGTTTACATCAGGAAAAAGAGTAAACCAAGGTCTGTTTAGCATGAAATTAGTCTTCAGTAACCTCCTCTGTTTTTCAGTGCTCCTGGGAAAACCGCTGATTGTAGTCCTGCCTTTGCCTTCCAGTCTCTTTTCCCACCTGGCTCCTCTGAGTCATATTTTGTTCCTTAACTAATACCTTTCTTCTTCCTGAAGTGTCTTCACTTCAAACCACAACATTTTCAAGACTATTTATACTATTTTTATGAGTCATACATTATAAAAGTGTGTTTTACTTAGCTGTTGAAACATTTGTTCCGTTTCCCCACTTCATAGTTCTGATAGATGAGAAATTATTAATATAGACAGGAGACTTGATATCTATAGTGTTTTTGCAAGCCACCCTCTTCTGAATCTAGCTTCAAATATTTCAAATACTTGTGCTGTCCTACAAGATACTCTCTGGAAAGCTTGAGTGTATCTTGAGGTTTGAAACACTTCTCCTTTGTGTGCTTTGGGTTCCACATACCAAATAGCTCAGCAGGTGTGTTAATAAAACTGTAGTTCAGTTGAAATCAATGGAATTGCAGGTCTCATTAGTTGTACTTTTGGCCCAAAACACAGAGTAAATGCGTGTTCCTGGGGTTCAAAAATATTAAAGCCATTACTGCAAAAGAACTGTAGGGATTTAATGGATTTTTATTTCCAAAATGGGATTTTTTTCCAGCAATAGGAAAGTTTTGGAAGCCTCATTTAATACTGTCAGTGTAAATACAAACATTTTTAATAATATTCTTAGTTCTTACAAGAACTCTTACCTTACTTTTTGATCTACACATATACCCCAGTCCTAGACTCAGATCCTTTTTGCAAGGCTATTGGAAAGACAGGCTTGGCCCTATGGAGCTTCCAAAATGAGGGCTACGCTATAGCTCACTTGAAGCTAAATGTTACCTGGGGCATAGTTTTAATTGCAGGTCTTACATTTTTCAAAGCATGGGAGACCTGTTTGCCTTTCTGCTTTCCCCGAACATCTCTTGCCACTTGTTCTTCCAGGTTGTGTGTGAAGAGCTGGCATAGGCAGGGTTTTGTGATCCAGGACTGTATTAGAGCTATAAACAAACATCAGCTGCCCTGAGCCAGGTAGCTTTCTCTGAGCTCTTTTCACAGGTTGTGCTGAGATGGAACATACTTGGCAAATTTGTCACTGGCACCTAACCTTCTGTCCTCATCTGCAAATGGCATCTGTCTGTAATGCAGGGGTTTTTAATGTCTCTATTTTTCCATGCTCTAAACAAGTAAACAAGAAGGAAAGGAAGGAAGTAAACAGTAACATTCATGGAAAGCATAAGCAGTAACCTTGGAGACTGAGAACGAAGGGTGCAGAGCTGTTAATTTATTTTCAAGCTGAATTGCTCTAACAGTCTATTCATATTTCCTGTATAATGCAGATGTCCACATTTCAGGAGCAGTGCAAACAGTAAGTGTACGTCTTACCCTTGCAGCTTGGAATGTGCCTCTAGGAGAGGAGAGACACGTGACTGTGCAAGATCAGCCAGGTTTCTGTTCCCATTGCCCCCCTCAAGCTGGGATGGAGGCTCTTGGTTTTCATTTCCCTTTATATATGGATTTAACTTGGGGATGCAGAGCGGTACCCCATAGCTCAAGGCATGTTTTTAGTTTTGAATGTAAAAGAGGCTGTGTTGCTGTGGGGAAGAGAGGTACATGTTACTCGGCTGCTTTCTAAACCCAAAGAGCTACTGTCAATCATTTTGGTGTGGCATAACAGATCTAGCTCTGTCTGTTAGGATCAGGAAAAGAACAATTGTGCTGTTTTATGATTATTTCATAAGGAAATGCTAATCACTTTTAGTTGCTGCTTACAGTGCCTGGGGTATTTGGAGCTGGAAGTAATATTTCTGATATTTCTGTGATAAAAAATGAGGTTTGGACTCTGTACTGCTTTGCTAACTGCAGTCAGTTGTGAGTTATTAATGGCAGGAGTGTCATAGCTTCTCCGTAATAAGAGGAATAAAAGGTCTTGAAATGAGCAACAGAACAAATAGCGTACAGCTCTACAGTGTCAGTAAAATGTTGTCACCAATTCTTCTCTCTTGGTTGTGATACGCAAGTATGTCCGTGGGGCTTTCCTTGTAAGTTTATTATATTTACATTTGCTCCCACACTTTCAGCCTTGGAACAGATCTTGGTAAGAGCAGTGCATGGCCAGTGGCAAAGAGTGAGATTTGATAGCTAGATTGGCAGCTAGGAGGTTGTATCTCAGTGGTGCCTGCACTCCTCCCGCAGGGCTCTTGAGGGCATGTGGAAGTGCACAGAACTGTGCCCAAGCCCACAGTCATTGTTTAGTCTCACCAGGGCTAAGCTGTCACCGGAGCTATGGGAGTTTCACCCAGTTGTGGAGCCTGAGATCCAGCTGGGTCTGAGAACATCCTTCCGATGTCTCAGACATCACATCTGAATGCCTGGAGCCTCATCTGCCAACACCCAGGAAACTCCATGAGTTACTGTGCTGTTATCTGACACAAAATAAGAATCTGAGCCAGAGCTCCTGTGAACCTTTCACCTGATGACAGCTGTACATATTTCATCATTTCCTAATGCTGTGTAAGGATCACTGCTGTGTTAGAAACACACTGAGCACTAAGGCTGGACCTCAGGGTATTTCATTGGAGCTGCTGTCTCACCTGGTGGTAATCTGTATAGTGCTGCACGTCTGACTTGGCTTTGAGCCTGTGGAAGACACAAGGTCTCACAGAGGAACGAGGATCTTCACTTCTTGCTCGTTTGGATTTTCCATTCAGTCCTTCTTTTCAGGAAATCTAGCTTCCTTGCTCACTTGAATCAGATGTTCTCTTTGTTCTCTTACAGCGTTCAATATATTATTAACAAAAATTACGTATGAAAAAAAAGATTTGGTTATTTCCCACTCAAAAATGAAAAGAACATGAAAAAAACCCAACAAATCTACTGAATTCCTAATTCTGCCTCTCTGTGACTGTTACACAAAACTTTCTGGGTTTGACTTGTCCCTTCTCTATCCCACTTCAGATTTCCTTTTAGCATTTTTCCGTTGTTGTTCAGCTTCATCTTCACAGAAACTAAAAATTAGTGAGTTCTCTTTGATTCATTTAATTCTACTGCCATCTGGAATTGTATCAATTTTACTGTTTCTCCATCCTTGTAGACAGCAGCATATATTGCTTTTCAGATTTTCAGGCTATGATCCGATTTGCAAACGCTTCAGTGATTTTCTCTTTATGTACATGTTTGAGAATTACAAGGAAGACTGGAGGTAGCTTTTGAAAGGTTTTTTACCACAGAGAGAAATTCAGCCTAGAAGTGCAATGTTAATTGATGGTCAAATGGACTGGAAAGTAAACTACCCAAAAGCCTGATGGAGGCAACGCTTCCTTTTCTAAATGCCAACACAGCAATGAAGTTGGCTCATTGTAAAGAACTAGGCTACCTCCATAACAAATCTTTTTAAAATGCAGAGAGATGTGCAGTTAAATAATACTATCACACAAAATTCTCAGATGTTTTAAGTTAATTCACGTTGGGTTTGGATTGGTTGTTTTTGTTGGTTTTTCTTTTTTCTTTCTTCTGTCTGCTTTTTCTGCATCCTCGTTTCCACCATGATGTGTCAGGCATATGGTAAAAATATTACAGGCACTGGGATAAATCTTGCTGCAGAAGGGATGGCCTGGAATGAAGGTCATGAGGTTATTTTGTGGCATTGATTTATAGAAACAGATGGTTTATCCCAGAAATTAACACTACATGGCAGTTCTTCCAGAAATTAAAGAGTAAATATTCATCTTAAAAGAGATGATGCAATGGGGAGGATAATGTAATATCTCTGGGAACTTTGCACTGGTCTATAACCTTCAGGAAAAGACTCAGAAAAACTCTAGTAAGATTCAGATGCAATTGAGACCAGGATCTGAACATGATGGAATGTGGGATAGGGAAGCAGAGAGAGGGAAGGAGGGTGAAATTCAGTTCAGCTGTGTTTAGTCTTAAATATTCAGAGGCTGATACAAAATGGCCATCGTGGCTTGTTGGCAAGACACGGACAGTGCTGTGCGGGAGCCTTCCTGTTCCTCGTCCCACAGAAAACCAGGCTCTGTCCTGCTGTGCAGCCAGGGTGTTCCACAGGCTGCTCTGCTGGACATGCTTGTGAGACACACAAGTGAAAACCAGAAAAGGCTGTTTATATTTTACTGTATTTCTAGCATTCTGTTAAATTTTCTCTGTGGTTGTGAAAACTTGTTTTGAGGGACATGGGCAAAAATATCCCAGCTGAAGAGAAAGCAAATACTCATTTGCAGTTGTGATTGAGGTAACTTAACTAGCCAATGTTTTCCAGGTTTTGTGCTTGAAAATGTTCACTCCGGTGGCAGTAAAAAGCTTTCAACTGTAAAGCTATAAATGTGGTTGAAAATGAGAATTAAGGAGACTTCTGTGCATGTTTTAAAAACACACAGACTAGAGATGGTAATTGTAACTGTGGACATGGGGTATGATCAGCTTTTATACTGCAGGAAAAACACTCTGGAGTGATACCTGTGCTTTAAGTGCTCATGAGCAGGGATCTTTCTCCCTGGAGCCTCACATCTTGCTCACTGAAGTCAACAGCAATATTGTAGTTAATTGTAGAAGTGCAGTATCAAATTTATACAGCATTTAACTGCATGCTTAAGTGTTATAAGACTTTTCAACTATAACATAAAGGGATAGTTAGAAATCATAAAATACAACCACTCATCAGCATATATACCTTCCAAGTAATGGCAATTAGAGAACTGTTGATAAATGTGCAAAATAAACCGAAATCTCTTTGCAGGATGACAAATACAGAGTTTCAGTATCAGTAGCACTGATTTGCTTCCTGTCTGTGTTGTTGTTCTTGGGTTACTAAAAAACAAGAAGTTGGATGAGAGTCGCAGTAGGTATAAAGGTATATGTTAGAAGAATCAGTTATTTCTTCCTGAGAAGGATGTATATTATATGTAAATATTCACCACATAAAAATTTGGAGGTAGAACAAAATATAATCTATATGATCTGTAAAATGTACAAGCTTTATAGTACTGTAAATTCTTTTCAGAGATCATGGAAATGTTTAAGACATACATATATAAGTACTAATCATCAAATAACTATTGATACGTAGACGTTTGGTCCTCAAACAAAGCTTCATGACATAAAAAGAGATAATAAAATACCAGACACAGATCATAAAAGATATAAAACACTTGAACCTAGTGATGAAGCTGAAAAATGGTGTAATGTTTGAATTTGCAGCATTCTGGAGAGGTAGGGTGAAAAATACAAGAGGGGAGCAGAATGTGTGAAGGGGACCTCTAGAGAATGTAGAGCTGAGCAGGTGTAGGTCATTATTGCAAGCAGTTTAATGCTAAATCCGTGGGAAAAAAAACCAGCAAAGATTAAAAAAAAAAAAAAACCAACAAAAAACAACCCCCCTAAGAAAAACCCCACATGAACAAAACACCCGAAACAACAAACATACAAAAACCAACCCAAACTCCTCATATTTCAAGGAGGGATGTTTGGTCAGAGATAGGCTCAGAAAGAAAAACCCCAGAATTCTAAAAGAATGAATATGCTATTAAAGAGCATCTAAAACTTCAGGGAAATAGTGCTTTTAAAGAGTCTCTGCTCCTGCTGTAAGAACATGCTGTGAAATTTGTTCATAAGCTCAAGCTTAATTCTCATTTTCAACATTTTCACAGACAAATGAAAAACCTGCAGCTCTGTCCAGCTTAACAAGTCATATTCAGACTCCTATGAATCCATGTTTTTTGAAGACCACTCTAGATAGTGCTTGGAGGGGATAAAAAGGAAATTATGAAAGCCATTAGATTTCTGTAGTAAAGAGGTATTCTAAATTTTTGGAGAAAATATGCCTGTCAATTACAAGGCTGCTAGATTGACCTGGGTATATCTAGTATTCCAGGTAAACTGCTCAGAACTTGGAAATGAGCATGTGTGAGTTCTTGATACACAGTTTAGAAGAGAGGTTTACTGAAATAACTCATCCAAATATATGTGTTTCTGAATAGCAGAAATGATAGAAGGAACATCTTTCAAGTGACACTCTCCTTGCAGTTATTTGGCAGTACAAACTGAAAAGCATCTGGTGGCGTTTTAAATGCCTTTAGATAGAAACTGCTTTAATCACTCCCTTTCTTTCCAGTTTTGAGTTGTGGGTGTACCCCTCTGTGTGGGTTTGCAAAGAGGTGTCAATGTACTTGTAACAATAATATCCTGAGCTCTTGTTGCTGCTGGCTTGAGAGTTGTTTTAGTGGCACGGAGATTCCGAACTGGTTGTGGTGAAGCTCTGGCTCTTGGGCAGAGCCACGCTGCTGCTGGGTGTGCGTGTCCGTGCTGAGACGCAAACTGGGCTGTGGGGGCACTCGTTCTCCTGCCTAGGGAATGGCTCCTATGGCTACAAATGGTTCCTTCAGCACCATGGAGACTTTAATGGCGACTGAGAACCTGGTGTATAAACACTACGTGGTCTGCTAATTTCACTTCATCCTGCTGTTTCTGAAGAGCAGGAATCCTTAGGTGCTCTCTGGAAAGCCCAGGAAAATGCTTCCAACTGAGTCTTTTTTCTGAAATTATGTCGCTCACAATGAGCAGAAGCTATGTTTACCTGGACTTCTAGCTATCTCCATGTGTAGAGTATGCTTTTCAAAGTGCAGGCAGGGGAAGTTTGAGGAATAAAAATTCAAGAAAATCAAGGCAAACTCAAGCCTCATTTTGGTGGCGAGCATTAGAAAATCCTCATGTAATTAGGGCTGACCCTGCTTTTGGTTTTTGCAATGGCTTTCGTTTAAACAAAACTGTATGAAAAGAAATACTGTTATGCTGCTTAAGATCTAGCTTCCTGTTTCCTACTGTAAGTAGCTTCCTACTTGTAGTTGGCTGTTCCAGATAGAGTAATGATAGAGCATCCAAAAAGCTTTCTATAATTTTAAGAAAAACAAGTAATCAAGGTACTTAAAATGTCAAGACCACTTATTCCCTCAGAAGAAATGTGAAGTAGTCTTTATTTCCCCAGATAAACTACAGCTGAAAAAGAAAAGTGACAGGAACCAAGGGAGCATCCTTGAAAGCTGTGTCAGGGAAGTTGAGGCTGGATGTCAGGAGAAGGTTTTTTCCCCCAGAGGGTGGTCAGGCACTGAACAGGCTCCCCAGGGCAGTGCTCACAGCCCCAAGCCTGACAGAGCTCAAGGAGCATTTGGACAATGCTCTCAGGCACAGGGTGGGATTCCTGGAGTGTCCTGTGCAGGGCTGGGGATCGGACTCAAGGATTTTGATGGGTCCCTTCCAATTCAGTGTATTCTGTGATTCTATGGAATGTATGTCATATCTCCATCTTTAGTAAATTGCCTGGAAACATGCTTTACTAATTTGGCAATACTGTGATTTTATCTCTTTTTCATTAACTGTTTTCCTCCTCAAATTCTTTTGATATGTTTGTTATGATGCGGAGTGTGTCACTGCTTCAGAAATCTCTTTGTGGGGGTTGTAGGAGGTTTAAACCCCTAGAGACTCTCTGATCAAATAAGGTCATAGCAGCAGTTACAGTGCTGATCAAATGCACTTTCTACATCCTCATCCGCATCTCAAGTGTGGTATCACACGCTGCTTCAAAAGAGCAGGAAGATTTAAAAAACTTTTGCACTGCATGTCTACCGGACAGAAGAAGTCTTTCTAAAGCAGCATTGGAAATAAAAACCACCAGTCTTTCCTATAACTTTTTCATTATTGTCTCCAGTGAAAATTTTCAAGAGATGCTTTCACTGGCCTCCTTTAACATCCTATTTCTGCCTAAGAAGCTGATCTGTAAGAAAGAAGTTTAACTTTTGGACAACTGCAATCTGAAGTCAGCACATTCTGTTCAGTTTCACTGAGTGAGAAGGACCTTAAATAAGCTCTCGCTCCTGTGCCCTTTTTGATCATGGTGTTAGGATGGGCCTGAAATCCAGCCAGCTCTCTTTTGAGCTACAAGTGAAAATGAAGACCCACTGTAGAAACTCACCTTGCAGGCAATGCTCACATCTTTGCTCTCAGTAAATGGAGACTGATACTATTTGTATATCACTGTTTAGGCAGCTGTTTAGGCTGCTGTTGTAGATACCATACAGGCTCAGAACAAAAATTAGGTTTCAACCTCATAGGCTGTAAAAGTTCTCTGCACGTTACAGAACATAGCTTGAAACAGAATGAAGTTCAGGATGTCCAGTGGAATAAGCAAATTCCAAGCCAAACTGCTACTAGGTAATCCCTGTAGTTTATTACTATGTGTTCTACAGGCAGAGGCACTGTGTGCCTCTGTGTGGAACAGGTACTGCACAGAGCACGATTTATTCTGGTCCCACTATTGTTCTTCAGCAGTAGGACAAGAGTTACAAGAGGGTGGAAGACTCGTAGAAAGCTGAAACTATTTTAGATCAACAAAGCAGCATTATTTTCCTTTTTCACAAGTGCTGTGCTAGATGCATTACCTCTGGTTTTGTTTTGACGCTGGATTTGTAACTTACAGGGACCCCAGTGGACCATCCCGTGTGCTCTTGCTTACACTGAGGAAGGGCAAAGCTTCAAAGGCTGGGAGCCTTGAATCCAGAAATGTTTGGCCATTGCCATCAGCATCCCAGGGCCATTGCTTTTTCTAAGGGTAGGAAATGGTGCTACTTGCTCTCTTCAGCAGTCATAAAGAATAAAGGAAGAGCATTTATGGGACTTCTTGAATTGCTGAACATATTGCCAGGGAGTAGCTTGTCTCTAAACCAGTGGGAAGTATCCAGCACAAACAGATGGCCAATCTTCATTCAGCTCTATGCTGTATAGCACACCACAGTTATCTCTCTTTTCTCTTTACAACATTCTCATTTCAGTCAGATTAGTGACGGGGCTGTGCACAGCAGCCTCTGAGTGCCTGGGCCCTGCGTGGCCATCTTTGCAGAACTACCTGGCCTGTTGCTTTAGATGCAGAGATTATTTCTTCCCCTCCTTTGCCAGACCACACAAGACAGATTTGTCTCCTGCCAGTGTTGTTGTGCTGAGATTCAGCTTGTGATGACTCTTCTGAGGAATAAAGGAAGGAGAACAGACTATTAGCATAGAACTATTTCCACTTTTATTCCTGAGAACGGACTCAGCCTTCCTGATTGCCTTGCAAGAGAATAGACGTGTTTGATCAGGTACTTTGCGCTGATGAGCAGGGCTCAACCCCACGTACGTGTTCAGGAGGAAGTGTTGGATGCAGAAGCTTGTTGTGAATGCAAACCTGTGTGTACAGCTGAGATTTACACACACCCACACCCATCCCTTTCACTAAAGAGTGCTGAAAACGTTTGATCTTTACTTCTCCCTCCCTTCCTTCCCTTTCTGGGACCAGCACAGTCAGATTCAGGTTTTAGAAGCTGGCTCAGCTGTACCATGCAGTATTGATGTAGTAGAGTGGACAAAGTCTGTGTGTGTGCAACTGGGAGCCCACAGCAGCTGGTTCACCTTACAGAGGCTACAGGATTCTCATGGGAAAAGGAGAGGCACAGTCAAGGTTCTGCCAGGCTGTTCTCTCAGATGTGGATTCAGTGCCTCGCCAGGACACCCTACCAGCTATTTCTACCAGGTATCTCTTTTTTTCAAAACAGTTTCCAAATGTTTCCATTCCAAAAAAAGCCCCAAACAAGCCCCAAACCCCAAATTCCAACCTTCTTGAAAATGTTTGCCAAGTTTACCAAAGAAGGAAGATGGTTTCAGCCAGATGTTCCTTTATTTGTTGTAAATAAATCAGATGTTGGCTACATGAACATCTTCTCTCCCTTCTCTTGTTCACAGCCTACACTGACAGTTAATCTCCTAAAAACTTTCAAGTAAAACTCATCTGCAGAAATCTTTCCTTTCACCAGGCTCTGAAAATGTCCAGGATTTTTTGTTTGGTGGTTTTGTTGGTGGGCTTTTTTTGCATAATGTATTGTGTACCTCCCTGTGGTCTTTAAATTGCTTGGTCATCGAGAAGGCATTTATATACCTGTTAAAATGAGTGGACTCAGAGATGCCAACAGAAAAAGTTGCATAAGGATATAGTTTATGTATGCAGGCTGAAATCTAATAAAAACCCAGTCTCTTCATTTTCCAGGGTTTGTGAATATTTATCCTCATAAGCAAGTAGCAGAGAAAGGCTGGGCTGAGGAAACCATTGTCACCAATAGAAAACAAATCTCCTAAGAGAAAGCAGGTTCTTGTAAAGTCCCAGGTAAAAGCTGTTGATAGGTTCCTCTTTGTCTCTTAAGTGGCCCTGACCTAAACCAGCCCCATAAATTAAGGTGCTCAAGGACAGTAATAACAGAACACACGTTCTGCCAGCTCCTTGCGAGTGCCCAGTAAGGATCCCCTCATTTGCTCTGAAAGCAGCTGGGTGGGCTAATTGTGAGGCTAAGGAAGAATCAGCAGGTTGCAAGAAATCATTAGTCACCTCTGCAATATACCTGCTAAATTATGAGTGCATTTAAGCAAAACTGTTGCTCTCAGTCCTGCAGTGCAGAATACAGACAAGTTCAAGGCTCTGTATGTAATCAGCAGATGTGTGTCAGTAATTAAAAAGCAGCTGTCTCTTCCAGTACCAAACCAACATAGAAGAGCAGCAAGAGCAGCTGGAAGCAAGCTGTGCTTCCATGATTTTCCTTGGCACATGCAGCTTGACAGACCAAGCTGATCTGACATGTAGCACAGGATCCAGTTCTTTGAAACCACCCATTATGTGCTAGAGCAAGTCTAAGGGGATTTAAGTTTTCACATCAAATGTAGAACAGCAGCTGAGGCTGGATCAAGCATAATGGCAGGGTTGGATGAGGCACTGAGAGAAACTGTGGTACAAAGCTAACTCTTCAGGGGAAAGAAAAAAGTAGATTATCACATTTGAATCACCATGTGAGTTTATATTGAATCAGTGTTTTGACTTATGAAGTGCTTTCCATGTTTTTCACCTGGTGTAGGAGCTCTAAAGCTGGTTCATTTATAGTTTTCAAGCATTACTTGGGTAAAGTAGTTTGAAAAAGTGCTGCTATGTCAAGTGGAAAGTCTTCTAAATTAGTCTTGACTATTTTGTGCTAGATAAACTTTTGTCCTTACTCTCTTCAGCTCCATGAACGATGAGTCCCTACAGGGAGAGCAGTAACAGTTTGGTCATTTGTGGTCACACTGAGCAGTGCTTGACTCTGTGGATTTCCCTGGAAATCTGAATCTACCCGACAGTTTGAGGCAGTGATTTCTGGCAGACTGGATCCAGAGGGAAGAAGCTGCTCACTAGTTTTGGTCAGGCAGTAAAGGGACATTTGCACTGTTCAGCTGTTGATGTTCAGGCTGTGTCTCTGTGCTGGTTTCAGCTGGTGTAGTTAGTTTTGTCACAGTAGTTGTTATGGGCTGTCTCTCGGATTTGTGCTGGAATCAGTGTTGGTAACACAGGGTTGTTTTCATTACTCCTGAGCAGAGCTTACACAGAGCCAAGGCCTTTTCTGCCCTTCACCCCAGCCCACCAGCGAGGGGCTGGGGGGCACAAGGAGTTGGGAGGGGACACAGCCAGGACAGCTGACCCCAAGCGACCCAAGGGATGTCCCAGAGCATGTGGAGCCCCTGAGTTTTCTCACTGTTACTCCTACAATTCTGTCCCCATCCCACCAGGGGCAAATGAGTTAGTGGCAGTGTGGGGCTGAGCTGCTGGCTGGGGTTAAATCATGAGTCTCTGAAGGGCAGCCTCAGGGTATCTCACCAGTGTTTCAGGCTGAAGAAAAAAAAGGTTGTTTAGCATCTGCAGACAATACTTTTTTCTTTGGTGTGAGTTACCAAGACCTGACTGAAGCACAGCACGTGCTGTAATTGCATAGAGAAGGAAAAGAAGACATGAAATGTATAATGAGAAGGGATGAGTGTGGAGGATGATAGTTCTGGTTTCCTCCTGCTGCAGATGGTGCGGTAGGAAAGGAGAATTTGCCAGGATGACACACTGGGAGCAGCAGCGCTCACCAGCACTTTGAGAAAGCAGGTTGCAGTTTTTACAGATTCATGCTCTCAGACACTTGTATAGCCAGTCATATGTCATTTTAGGTACATGTTTCTATTGTCAGAAAAGCATCCAGGAATAGCTGTCCATTTTCAAAGCAAGTTTCAAGGCTTGATGCATCCTGTGGAATCTGTCTGGTCCATCAGTCAGACTGTGGACAAGGAAATAGCATTGTGGAAAACAAACATATTGGTTCTTGTCTGCCTCAGTCCAGCTGGTGAAGCACCAACTGTGTAGGAACACTTGGTCCACATAGTGTGTTTGGGACAACGTGCTGCAGAAATCTAGAAAATCAGGGTACAAAGTGTATACTCTGTTCATTTGAGTGATGAAAACAGAATTTTGCCAGTGACTGCACTGTGCACATGCCCTCTCTTATAAGAGCTCTTACTGTTTTCTGTGCTGGAAGTCTTGAGTTGCAGTGTGCCTCTGCAAACCTCCTGTGGCAGCCCCTGCTTGTCACAGTTCAGGCATAGCTCTCAGGACCTCCAGCCTGTCCTCCCTAGAAATCCAATGGCATTCCTACTGCCTTACAGCGCTGCTGCCAAAGTCGGAAGGTACAGGCTGAAACTGGCCTTGAAACTTGGTGGAATTTTGGAACTGGAATTTTCAAAGCCAAGAGGTCCCCTCAGTACTGAGTTGTGGTCTGCTTCTATTATAAAATGCAAATACTAGAAATGTAGTATTCAAGTCATATATTTTTTTTCCAATGCTTTAATGAGAATGTTACCGACATTTCTAGTTTATTATATATAACAGGACAGAAATACTGGCTGTATCCTGAACTTACCTCTTAGAATGCAAGTATCATGAAAGAGGTTTTAAAGTATATGTTTTGGTAGCATTTGTGGAAATCAAACTTAATTATTGGAATAATACTATTTTTATATTGAATCAAGTTTTATATAGTTGAATAGTATTATTATTCAACTTCTACTCTAATTATCCAGTATTTCCTCTGTACTCATGCAGCTATGGTGTCACAGCCAATGAACTAAAGTAAATGTTAAAGTTTATATACACGGGCATGCTTCAGGTTAGCAAATGAAAAGTACGTGTTGGATATTATGCTGCAGATAATACTGTCTCATTTTAGTCCCTTAATTGGTCTCTTAGGCTGAAACTGGCCTCCCATGTGTTTGTGTTGGTGCTGGGGGGTCTCACCTCACTGCTGGGTGTGCCTCTGATGGGTGCAGGGCCCTGGCTCTTGTAGGATGCCAGCTTTTCTCTCAGCTGTCTGCTGGAGTTCCATGGAAGTACTCAAGGTGTGGGTTGGCTGCCTGGGGGTGGTGTCATGCTGTGGGGAATTGTTTTTGAGAGCCGTCAGCCACTGCAGCTGAACCCTGAGCCTGTAACCCAGCTCCTGTGTATAACGGAACTTGCATTTATTTTTACTTCATCAGCCTTGCAGGACCAAAAGGGGCCTACAAGAGAGCTGGAGAGGGGTTTTTTGCAAGGACATGTAGTGGTAGGACAAGGAGTAGTGACTATCTGAAAGAGGGTAGGTTCAGTTTAGATGATAAAAATAAATTCTTGCCTGTGACAGTGGGGAGGCCCTGACGCAGGCTGCCCAGAGACGTTGTGGCTGCCCCGTCCCTGAAGTTTTCAGGGCCTGGTTGGGTGGGGCCTGGAGCAGCTTGGGGTAGTGGCAGGTGTCCCTGCCCGTGGCTGGGGGATTGAAACTAAATGAGCTTCAAGGTCCTTTCCAAGCCAAAGCATTTTGTGATTTTGGGGCCTTCAGTAGAAGTACCTTGCCCAGTCGTCCTGAAATACCCTGTTCTACACAGCCAGCGTGACCTGAAGCAGCATCTGGGTTTTTTTGCTGCATCTGCCTGCAACATCCTGAGTACAACAGCAATTTGCAATTTACTCTCTTCGGCTTCTGCCGTGTCCTTCATTGTGAAGCACAAGCCCTCACTGTAGTCACATCTGTGTGAGTCTCCAGTACAGAAACAGAATTAAGGTTTTTTCTTCCTTTGCAGAGCAAGGCAGTTCTTTATAGAAGGATCAGCATGATTAGCTCACTGGTTTACATGCACTTGTTTGCTTGTATGAAGGCTTTTTCTGTCAATGGGAGGAATGTTTAGCATCTGATTTTCTGAACTGAAAAGATTTCCCGTCTGTATAATTAGCCTTATTTATACAATTAGAGCTTAACCACTAATTGCTTGGGGTTTTTTTTAGTTTGCTTCCTTCTATGTAGAATATTCATCAGACAGCTCATATTGGAAAGTTAGAGATTGAACAAGATTGTTGTTTTTCTGTTTGTCATGTTGCTAAAAGGAATGTGTTTGTCACTGAAGCAATGAATTTTTGAATGTTACCTAAACACCACTTAATGTCAGCATTTTTTCCTGAGTGACATGGTGATGAATTCTGGAAAAAAAAATGTCTGAGTGAAATCCATCACATAAATAATATAGTTGTGCCAAGAAATTCCATAATGACCTCAAGACTTAGCAGCTGCCAAATACACTGCTTAGCATTAGCCACTCTTCTTGAGATACCAAAGTAATACACAATGAACACTGCCAAATCTGCTTTCTCTAACACTTAATGTGTCTTTTAAAAAACCTAATTCACTGTCTGCAAACGGTATTTGCTTTTATAGCAGTAGCATGTGTTCATGCTCTACATTGTCCTCCTCTGTCTCTCTAGCATGGTAGGGGCTGTGGTGCATCCTGTACATCTTCGAACTTCATCATTCAGTTATCCAGTACAAATAAAATAGTCTGAACGTTTTGGTGAGTGAGAGCAATCGCACTCCGTTACAGAAAAAGACAGTTCAAACTGGAATGTCATCTAAAAATAATAATAATTTACTAGGCTCAAAATATAAAACATTTAGTCATAAACTGGATCATCTTTTTAGAAATTTGAAAGATTTGAGAGGTTGTGTAGGAATAGCAGTGGAATTATGATTATAAGAAATAGCAGAGCTAGGGTAATTTCTTCTGTATCCCAAAGCAGTCCTGGCAAACAGAAACAAGGCGAGCACAGTGGAATATATTCAGCTGGTGGTTGTTCGCTCTCTTCTCTCAGACAAACCAGCTCTGCAAGGCTTCACTCTGTGCTGGTCTTCATCCCTTGTGGTGCTTTGTTACACACCCTACAAGGCTGGAGGGGGCTGAACAGTTCTGGGAGAAGCAGGCGACCTGCAAAGGCTGCTGAAGGCAGAGTGCAGCAGCGTGAGGGCTGTGGCTCATTCTCTGCTGTGCTCAGCACCCGTGCTCATTGGCCAGACATGACCTGCCAGGGCAGCAGATGGCAACAATCAGCTACTGCTCTCAGGGAGCGGCACCTTCCTTTGAGTCTGCCTCAGCTGCATCCTGACCCTTTGCTCAGGTGGGCAGTGTCTTTAAGGCTTCTAGGAGGCTGAATTCAGTGTAGCTGATTCCTGGCTCATTAAATAGGAATAAACAAAACTTCTCTGTTCCTCCATTCTGTAAAATGGAAATGGCTGAAAACGGATGGATGAAAAGGTTCTGCTCACGGATGATATTTGTGATGTTTTAACACAGCAGTAAAGGCAGGATGAATGGTCAGGCAATTTAAAGACTTGCATAATTTTCCTAACTGAGAGTGATAGAAGTAGTTTAGCTGCAGTAACTAAAAATCAGCCACTGGTACAGCTGTTATTACTGTTGCTACAGAATATATAAATTGTGCTGCTTCTGTGTTGTACTTTGGTTTGCATAGCTACACACCCCCTCCCTTAGTCCTCAGATAAAAAGCACACCTACCTGTACATGTGCCCCTCTTTTTGTCTGAGAATTGATCTGTTAATATTCTGACTTGTTTTCTACTTAGGTTGGTACTGTCACTACCATCCATTACCAGTTTGTAAATACTTCTAGATTTGCGTTTTCCACTACTTTTTATAGCCTCATGAGCCAAAAAGTATTTCTTCATATGTGGTGTTTTTATGTGGAAAAGCCCAGGTTGCAGTGCTATCCCAGTTGTCATGATTTCTCGCTAGTTCTGTAGAGAAATTCTTAAGCTTCAGTAAATTCATCCAGTAGGATATGGCTGGCAACAGACAAAAATTCTGGTATTTCAGGTGATCTTGTAAAAACTGTCAGAACTGTCATTAACTCATAACTCCCTCTGGAGTGCCTCTATGTTTTTTAGGGCCTCTGAGATCAGCCTTTCTGTTTTGCCAGGCTGAAACTTTTCTTTCACAGCATGCAGCTCCCAAATGGCATATGTAGCTGTAGCTATGTACTTTCCTTTGTTCTTGTCAGTAGTGTTAACAGTATTGGACTGAATTAAGCTTTACTAAGACTGCAGCAGTTAGGATCTTCAAATGCTTCTCTCCAAAGCATCTTCCTCATAAGAGAATTGGGAAAAAACCAAAAGAAGCTTAATATTTAAGGATTCCTATAAAGAACTTGATTGCTGTCACTGAGTGAACCAGCCACACATATCACACTGATCTGCAAAGTTAAGAGCATCTTTTTTCCTCCAAACTCTTTGAAAGCATGGGTGCCTAGAACTGGTGCTCCAGGTTTGGACAAGCTTGAGACAGATTTAAAGTTCTACGTTCAGAGCTCAGATTCAAGTGACATTATGAATAGCTTAAATTAATTACCCACTTCAGTCAGACTGGATTGTCATATAAAGTGTTGTCAATCAAATGAAGCACAGTATTTCAGTGAGCAAGGGCTGTCCTTACCCCTCTGTCCCTCTTGGAAGGTGTAAGGAGTGCTGTGGATAGTGTGTTGCGAGACTTGTTTCCCTGGGATAAAGCAGCCTTGGAGGGGATTACAGCAGCTGGGCTCCTGAACAGCTGATAATGCAGCTAGAGATGTGTTATTTCAGGTACCTGCTACAAGAATATATTGGAGAAAATGCATTGTGAGGTTGTGTAGTTTCATGCTCCTGGAGGACTTACTGTCAGTGAAAGCTGCATGTGAATGAAACCTGTGGCCAGCTGCGGTTTGTGCTGACTTCTACCCGGCTGTAGAAATTCCACAGCAGGGCAAACTCCACTCCAAACTCTGGTTTCCAAAATAAGATGTCACAGAAATAAGGATTATTTGAAAACCAAAGCAGTTCTGAAGTTTGGTGAGGAGCCCAAAGGATGCCGAGGTAAAGCTTTTAAAGAGTCTGCTGTGAGCACAGCTCCTGTGTATGGCACACACGCAGTGGCCTCAGGGCTGGAACTGGGGCACCCTCTGTTTCAGGTGCCAGCTGCTGCACTCAAATAGGTGAAATCCTAGTAGGACCTTCCTTTCATCTCCCTTCCAGAGTGGTGTCTGCCATCTTTACACTTCTTCATCTTTTTTACTTAAAACTGGAGAGTTCTTTGTTTCTTCCTTGCAGTTGTACACTGCAGCACTTCCTCCCCTCCCTGCCCCTGGATAATTCCCGCGACTGTTACAGGTGCACTGCTCGGGGTGCTACAATAGCTCATTAAACACAAAATCTCTCTCTTCCCATCACCACTGTGTTCAGGATGCCTTGAATCTGCTGGTTTGTGGCCAACAGGCTGACAGCTTCCTGGTAGTGAGGAGTATTGATTTCCATACCCAGTAAATATCTTGTAGGCAATTTTCCTTTTTAATCGTTGTTCAGTGAGCACAGCCGGACACAAATAAATTGACATAATTGTTAAGGCCTTCTAACAGTTCCACTCCCATCTCCTGAGGCCTTTCTTAGCCTCTAGGATTTTTATAAAGATTTATTTCCCCTAAAAATAATTACATGATAATCTAATTACTTTGTGTACGATTCCTCTCATAATTGACCTTGCTATGTTTCAAACGTAAAGAAAGAAATGAGATGGAATATACCTATGTTAATGCTAGAACGATAGAACACTGTATTAATCTGAGGAGCTTATCTTCTATTTCTTAAATTTACTTCTGTTTTTTTGTTTAATTTTTCTAGTCTTGTTGATGTGTTCACCAAATACCTTCTCAGGCACTGCCAAATAAAAATATTATCTACCTGATTTTTACTATACATCAGTAAAAATGTAAGTGGTATGAAGAGCAAGAAGGAGCAGACACATGGGTTTATGCTGTTTTAAATGGGAATGTGTTAAATAGAATCTGCTAGTGTGAAACAAATATTGATAGGCCTGAAGTGTGGAGTGGAAAAAATGCATGCTGCAAATTCAGTGTCGAGTCTTAGTTTGTAGGCTAGGTACTTCCTTATCTATGTCCTTTACTAATACAGGAATTCTTGAATTCTGGTTTTCTTTTCGTTTAATTCTGTTGTCATTTCATACACACAGAGAACTGCATGAAAATCTCCTTGGAATTTTATTCATTGTTCATCAGTATTTTCTGAGCCGTCTTGGTTTCTGGGCATTTCAGTTTCTTACTACAGCTTTGTGTTTGGCGAGTGGGTTGGACCCACCAATGGACTTGCATGAGCAGAGCTTCAGGCAAGCAAATTCCATAAGGTGTGTGAAATATTGGCTGGGACACATCTGCTTTTAATTCTCAGAAAGCATATTTTGTAAACTTTAATAACACTTCGAGGATCAAGGAACACGATAAAAATAAATGATCTGAATACCTAGGATACTTCTACAAATAGCAGTAGAGAGATCCCACTTTACTGGATCTCAGAATGCAGGAAAATGTGGTTTTTATTTTGTTCTCACATATAGGGAGTGTTTCAAGGAAAAGTCAGAGGGGAATGTATCTTTTTTTATGCAGGATAAAAATTCTTTTTGAAAGAACTGAACTCTGTTAATTTTGCTGTCCTATATTCAGTATTTAAAGTCTTCTAACATTTTTCATATAAACTAGATGTTTTGGGGGTTTTCTCCTGTTATTTTCATAATAGAAAAATCTGTTACCTTTTCTGATGAACTCACTCTATTGTTGTGGATAATTTTTTCACAAAATTCCACTGGAAGGTAACAGAGCTCTGCCCCAGTTCTCCTTCTCTTCTCCAGTGTGGCTCCTGTGTGCAGTCGGAGCCGTTAAAGCCCCACATGAGCTGGGGCAGTTCTGGCAGTTCCTGCTTTCCAGCAGTGGCACTGGGAGGCACCGTTCTCCTTTCAGGGCCCACTATATGTGGTGTAATTGCCATGAAGACTTTTCAGAATAGGCGGCTTGAGGCTTCTCAGCTAAAGGGGTTGAAATGGATGTTTCCAGTCGGGGAGGGGAGGGAAGGGGTGTGGCAGCTCGTGTTCCCGGTGCTGTCAGCTGCAAAGCTGAGCTTTCCAGCAGGGAGAAGGTAGCAGCCCTTCGTCTGCTGTGTGCACCAGCCTGGTGGCAGCACAGGGGCAGCCGAGGCCATTGAGGGCAGGCAGGGTCCCCGTCCTCTGCCCTCCCTGCAGCCACTGCTCTGGGCACTGCCAGGCAAATGCAGCTCTGCTCCCGCAGCTCTCGGGCAGCTCGCATCCGCACGTACGCAAAGCACAGCTTGGATATTGAAAGAAATGCTAACTGGGGTGCAGGAGGAGGTGCACAGTCAATGAGAGGAGTCAAAAAGGATGGTTTTCCCCACTTTAGCTTCTCTGAAAGCTGCTGTGAAGATTAGCTGTGGAAGAGCTGAAAGGTCATTTAGGCCTAAATCTCAAGCATCTCTTTGTGGATGGAGTGCCTCTCTACTTGATTTTAGTACAAGTGCATAAGGTAAAATTGAGATCACAGTTGAGGTAAAATATAAACCCGCTCTTTCTTTAGTATTTCAGGTTCTTCATCCAAACCTTTTAAAACAGGAAATACCTGATAAGTCTTTATGGTGAAAAAATAAATTTCAAAGGTTTTTTTGCCACTAGTTACCAGGTATTTAAATCTTTGCCTTTTGTCAGGAAAACTCCTTTGATAAATGCTGTCTTCCACGTATGCAGATTTTGCCTTGGCAGATGAGAGGTGTATCTGCTTCCTGCTGAGGGCGTGCCCTGTGCGCTGGGTACGGGCAGGGGAGGGCAGAGGTCACTCACTCTGCCTGGGACCCTGAGGGTGCTCGAAGCAAGCCATGCCCTTCTCTGTTTCTCTGCTCATATGTTTTGCCTAACAAATCACTTCAGTCACCTTCATCACCTCCTTGTTCTTTAAAGATGTACTTCTCTTCACTGCTTTTAAACGTTTCTTTTTTCATTTGAATCCTTTCTTGCTCTATGCCAGCTGTTCTTTTAAGTTCTTTTGGCTAAGGATTTGTTAGACGCCTTTGAGTATACAAATATAGCCTGGATTTTTGTTGTCAGTATACCTACTGATGCCTCTAGAAAATATTTTGATAGATAATAAGGCAAAACTTCCTTCACAAAATCTGTTTCTGTCAATGCCAATAAATATATTTGTCTATAAGGGCACTCATTCTGTTCTTTAAAACAGTTCCCACCAATTTCCTTGGCCTTCTGGTGCATGTTTGCCCAGAACTCCTTTGGGATCAAAGCAAATTTAAGCCAGAAGTAAACACCACCATTGGTGGTTAAGTCTTGAGTTTCTTTCCGGTGTAGGCAGTTACATGGTGCTGGTGGCTTGTTACTGCTCATTTTCTCATCAGAGAATTCTCTTTGAGTGTCTTCTGTCGTTCAGTTTGATTTGAAATAGACTTTCTTGTGTACTGCTGTAGAGAGAGGAAATTCCAGAGTAGGAGTCTTTCCAATCTCCTCTACCAAAAATGCATGATTTTTTTTTTCCTCATCTATGGTTTTATTGTCACTAAGCACTTCTTCTATATCTTCATTATTTTATGACCCTAAAGATTCTCAGCAGAATTCTTCCATCTGTGTTTTTTATGCCTTTTAAAAGCTGCTCCCTAAATGTTTTTTATTTTTGTATGTCAGTTATATTGTATCTGCTTGAGCTTATGGTCCTTTCTGGTTTATTCATCTGGACATTGAACCTCTTCCTTTGCTGTTCAGCAGCACTGGGTTCTTCAGGCTTCTCTTAAGTTTCTAGTAGGTGAGATTTCTTTGTGAACAAAGTTGTCTCTGAACACCCTTCCTGCTGCCTTTAAGAATTTTACTTGTTAAAAAAAAAAGAAAGAGAAAAACCTGGTCCAGGCACTTCTTCCAGCAAAGCGAAGAGTTGCATCATCCTCCCTCTGGCTGTCCATGACCACTCTGCCCTGGGCATAAGTGAAGCTCTGCCACCACCGTGCTGTTGCATCGTTGAAACATGACAGTAACAGTATTTTTCTTCTTGTTGCCCGGAGTATCAGTTTTGTGGGATCACAGCTTATTAAACTGACTAGAGGACTTGGCCAATTCGTTTTAAACTACTCTCTGACATATGCTTCTACTTACTGCTTGGTACAGTTTAGTCCACCTTTGATACATTCTTTGATTTTTGTGTTCTGGGGGCTGTGATTGCTTTCTTTCCACTAGGCATCCTGTATATTTGTTATGCCTGTATTTGATATAGTCAGTTTGAAGTGTGTAGGGCAGCAAGGCAGTCAGGTTCCCTATCTTACCGCTTAGATGGCTGCAGAAAAACATGTATAAGTTATTTTTAATCTCTGTAGAGCTGTTGCTTTTATGTAGAACTGTTGCTTTTCTTTGCTGCTTCCTACTTGATTATTTCTAGCTTCCACCCTATCTTTTATATAAATTCTTTTGACTTCCCCACTGAGCTTTTCTGTACCCATCAGCATTCTTCTACTTCTCTCTTTCAGCAGCGTTGCACAAAGCTGCCCATGTTCCTGGGAGGTGAATTACCCAGCACTGTGGGCTGCAACTTGTAGCTAAGGTTCCTGACCCGAGAGTGTAGTTACCTCCTGTGAGGAGGATTTCTCATGAACACCATTTCCAGCTGGGGTCAGGCCCCTCCTTCTAGCCAAGAGGGGCTGCTGGCCTGGAAGTATTGGCTGCTGGGCAGGGTCTTCCTCGTGCTCACAGTGTCAGCCCCCGGGGAGCTGCTGTTGCTGCGTCTGTTGAGCAGTGCAGGATATTCTTTGCACTTTGGAGTTTTTAGTTCCCCAGTCGGATGGGCAGCCTGTCTCGATTCATCCCGTCAGTGCTGGCTAGTGGGCTGCTGCTTGTTTCCTTATGGGAGCTCAGACTGACCAAGACAGCAAACTTCTTCCCCCTATTTCTAGCAGCTGCTTTGCAGGCTGAAAGCATGTATCTGCTAGATTCACTTTCCACGGAGCACTGCTAATTGTTATGGCAGAATCAGGGCTGAAGGATCCCAGGCAGACCTCTTCACACACACTGATGTGTTTGCTATGTTCTTGACATTCATAGTGTCTCCGGTAATTTGCCTTTTACGCATAAGGGCACCTCAGCAAGTGGCTCTCCTATGTCTTCTCTTAAGTATGTTGTGGTGTTAAACAGCTTCTTTGCGAAACCCTTCGGATTGCATCAGCCATGAGATTCTGGGTATGGCTACCTGATGTGACAGCAGTGCCTGGGTGTGCTGAATAGTCCTTATTGCCTGCATTTGGTGTATTTGTATTGAGGGTTGCTCTACATGGAAGAGAGATTAATTCCAGAGTCCCAAAGTCATTGTCCATAACGGGAGGTTTGCACTATCAGACAGAAAGCAGCAACTTTCTGTCTTCAGAAGATGTAACTTTGGTATTGATGAGAAATAATGAAATCCTGCAGAACACAGTTCATTAAAATACAGTTCAGTTTGGGATCACTGGTGAGGTTTGCCACCTGTGTGCCCTTCTGCTTGCCTAAGTGGATTTTGGGTCATACAAGTATGGCAGGAAACAACTTACAGGGACACCTATTTTAATACCCAAAGTTGAACATCTGCCTCTCATAATCAGTCACTGTCCCATGAAAAAATCATTTCTGACAGTCAGTCAACCAAAAATATCCTGAGAACAGCCTGGTGGTTGGTTCAGTAGGAGTTTGTGAATGGAAAGAAACCAGTTGGATTCACACAAAATACCATTTGGTGGTAAAGCCTCGCTTTTGTTGCTGGCTGGAACAAGTACAGACCTTCTCATGTTCCTCGCTCTAATTTGGCATTAATGAGCTCTTACAGACATGGCCTCTCTGTTTATACAGTTCTCTTGCTTGTTTCTACCAATCTTAGACCACATTGGAGTTTTGTGTTTGCTTTTTTTTGTTAAGCATGAAGCAGCTGGCCAGGGCACATACAGTCACATACAGCTGTATACGTGTTTCTGAATTAGTATGTGCTTGATGAACGCCTGGGAGAAATCCCTCTGTTCCCCTCAAGCATTTCAAGTCATACAGTTCTGTTGGATATACAAATCAATCTGATTCTCTACTTCTGTTCTTTTGAATTTAAAATTTTTATGCTTTCTTTAGGCATTTCAGAAAAATGTCTGCTCTCACGGACAATATAATTTGAAACTAAATTATGAATGTAAATTATTGAGAAATAATGAAAAGTATCAGCCATTGTGTACCAAACTGGCTGCACTGAGACCCCGTAACATGCCCTGTGAATACTTCTTGGATTTTAGCTTAGATGAGGACAATTTTACTTGTTCATTTGGAAAATGTGCAATTACTTGATCTGTTTGAAATGAGTGTTAAAAATAGTTGCAGTTTTCAATATTGCAAAAATAGCTTTAAAATTTGAGTGGTTGGATTTTTCATGGTCTGATAGTCACAAATCTTCTAACCTTTTAGAGTCAGATTTCAGGTATTATTTTTGCAAGCTAATGCTGTTGTGTATTGTGAATAAGCAGACTTTGGAGATCGCTACAAGTAATGTTTAAAAAGTCACCAAAAAAAGCACTCAACAAACTTAAAATAGGTTTGTTTTCTTCCTATTTGGTTTTCTCTTGTTGTTCACAACCTTACAGGCAAGATTCCTTCTGTCAGAGGTTGAGCCCAGCACAAATCCCGTAAGAAAAAACCCAGATGCTCAGGTCTCAAGATTTATCCAGTTCTGCTTAATTCCATGTGTTAGTTTACTTTGGCTGGAGTAGCAAGGAGTTCCCCTGCAGTCAGCAGCAGCGTGGGGAAGTGCTCCTGTTGTGGCACAGGAGGACAGGTCTGCTCCCGCGCTGCACGGCTGCGGCAGCGTCTCTGCCCCGTGCTGGAGCGTGGCAGAGCTGCTCAAGGCACAGTGAGCCCTGCTGCCCAAACCCCCCAGGCGCTGTGGGCGGCTCGACCGGTGGCAAGTTAGCTGGGACCGCAGTTGGAAGGATGCTGCTGGTGAGCAGAGATAAACGCTGCCTAAAATGGGTTAGAAAGCTTGAACCTAGCCTTGTCTCTTACAGTGAAATGTTTGTAATCCACACGTTTAATGAGAATAATTCCCTCACACTAAAAGTCAAATCCAGCAGTACAAATAAATCCAGCAGACAGCTTAAAATGAGGAAGTCCAACTAGATGAGGAGACAGGCAGGGTTCATGCTTTATTTACCTTAATAGATTTGTGAAGCTAAGTCCTGTGCAGCTGTTTGAAAATTTATGGAATTCATTTCTAAAGCAAACCACTTGGATGACAGACATGGCTGTGATTCCCATTGTGTCAGTGCCAGGAAAGCCTTTGGTTCTGTACTGCGAACACTCTTTAATAAACGGGTCTTGTACTTAGCCTTTTGGCTTCTGAAAGCAAATTACTCCCTTCTTGATATGCAGCTGATGGTGAGGCAGCCTCCTGGTTTAGCTTTCAGTTCGTCATTGTCCCTGGCTGTCCATGTCTTTGCTGCCTGCGCAGCGAGGCCTGGCAGTGGCACAGCGCAGCTGAAGGAGATGCTCTGAGTGCAGCACAGTGTCACCAACTGCACCTCTGCTGCCGTGCCCAGCACGAGAACGCTGTCAGTGTGATTGCCTCTTGTACACAGATGGCCTTTTAAAATGTGCTTAAACTGCTGATAGATTTCCAAATATTTCCAATTGAAAGCCTCCTTACAAATACCCATTTCAGGGAATGGAGCCAACATTTCCATAATCATGTTCGGTCGTTCACCCAGCCATAATGTTTGAATATAATGAGGAAAACTGGCTGTGCTAAGGCACAAGCGTTAATTGGAAGCAAATGCCAAAAAGATGTTTTCGTAATGAATGCATCGGTATTTAAGTAGTTTCCCATCGCTTTAATATCAAAAATGTGCTGGGATCTGCCAACTCACTTTGTAATCTTGGATAATACCGGGGAAGTTGCACACAGTCAGTGGCTTTAAGCAGCACTGTTACTCCACACACTTGTCAGGATTTGGGCATTTTAGCAGCAATTGCTTGCTGCCTTTTACAACCTTGGCAGCAAGTGTCAAAGTGACTGCAGGTTTTGTCCAGGGAAAGTGCTGTGCTGTAATTCCAAGGTACACTCGAGGACACCACTCATGATAGCAGAATAAGGACCTACAACATTTTACTGGGCTCTGACTGTGGCTCCACTTAGAGCCCAGCTCAGTAAAATCTGCCTGCCTATGGGGATTGCCGGGCAGAGTGGGAGGTAGCATTCACACAACTAAAGCTGAAGGTGGACGTTACTGCGTGGGAGTTTCACTGGTTTGTTTGCAGTGCCCTGGATACACATTGCGCTGTGGCACAGCGGTGTCTGAGGCACAAAGTAAAGCAAAGCAGGGCTGTGAGAGCCACTTCCATCTGCACACTACAGTTTTGAGTGGTTCAAAGTGAAACTCTGGCTAGCTACAAAGCAGAGCTACTGAGAAGCTGTTGAAGATCCTGTAAGTAATACTGTTCATATCTCATGGCAAGTCATGTGCACTTCCACCCATCAACGTTTCCTTTTCCGTTATACTGTTGGCATGACAAAGCAGGGAAGTGTTGCCAGAGTTAATACTCCAGCTCTCTTATCTGTGTCTAGAAACTGGCTTACCCTGGCCCTGGGAATGTTTTAGGTAGTGTTTCCATCTTGTCTTACTGTCCACTCATGACTCCTTGGCAGACCGCCAGATCTTACATATTTTGCTCCTTCAGGTTTTTTGCTTTCTCTTGAGGCTGTGCTTTGCTTTTTTAGTGGAAATTAATTTGTTTTTCCAGAGAGTTTGAGGATATTTCTCTGCCCCATTTTTCTGTATTACTGTGTAATTTTCCTTTTTTGTGAAAGAAGGTACTGCTTCAAGAGTTCCCAGAAGCTATGGCTGCCATTTGATTTCTGTGTTGTCTCTCATGTTGTTGGGGGTTTTAAAGGGTATTAGTTGTAAGGGAGGGAAAAAAATGGAGGAAAACTGACCTTACTTGGGGGAGAAGGTTTTGCTGTGAGCATTCAAGGAAGTAAATTATTTTCTGTTCTAGAATCCCATCAGGTCTTAATTGACATTATAGGTAGATATATGTCACGCTAAGGAAGCCAGGTCATGCTCCTCTTTGAAAAAAAGTTTGCACTCCCTGACATTATTACGGTGCACTACAAATTATTTTTCAATAGAAATAGCTGTATTTTCTCTAAGGTGACCAGTTAAGTAGCTTGTTTATTTTTCTGTTATCTATTTTTCTACGTTGTGTAGATATATCATATTACAGTGTTGTAATTGATGAAAATTAGGCTTAGTACTTCTTTCTTTCTTTAAAGTGTGTTCACAGTCAGTGTTTTCAACCTGTAACTTATACATAAATCTAATGTGCAAGTATCTAAGAGAAACTGTGGTGCCTACATGGGCAAAATGCTGGAAAATGCCTCTAGGTATGGAACTGTGGATTTCCACAAAGTTTCAATGAGGTCTCTTGATGAGTGCTTTTACAAGAACAAAAAAGTCAAAAGATACAAAGAAAACATGACTTAAGTCTGATAAAAGATATAAAACAACGAAATAGAAGGAATAAATAGTTAATTTTCACTGGGGACAGAGATCACTTGTATGTCCCAGGGGGATCTCATCACCTACTCAAAAATAGTCTAAGGCAAGTGTATCAGGAATGAGAAGGGATTTGCTTAATTTATGACATTATTTGTGGTAATAAAAATTAAAGTGGCTGTGAAGAGGTATATTGGGATCTCAAAATAACAAGTGATTAAGGGGTGAAATGATAAATGAAGCTTAGTGTTGATAATGTATGTTGAAGAAGGCAGTCCTGATCTGTACACGTAACACGAAGGGCACTGAAGTGATGGTTATTACTTCCGGATAGTTTGGGGTAATAGTGTGACTGTGTCACTCTGGTGCTCAGTGTCCACATCTCGGATACAGTTCTGCCACCTCTCCCCTCTCAGAAAGATAGATGAGGAGCCCAACAAGCCCTACTGCATTTTTGAAGCAGTTCCATACAAGGAATGACAAAGTAGTGAAGTCTTCATCTTGAAGGAGAGAAAACTGAAGTGGTATGAAATAGAGAGCCTGTAAAAGAGTAAGTAGAAAATAGGCAATAAGAAGAGAAGGATTAGTAAATGTTTTTTGTAGTGGGGATAATACTGGGAAGTGGGTTTTAAAACAGAAATAGTCTTTTTTCCCCAGACCCACCATTAAATTGTGTGACTTGCTGCTCAGAAATGTTGTGGATGCCAAAAATATAGGTGGATAAAATACAGAATTATAAAGGCAGATTCATGAAAGGAAATCCTGTAAGAGGCTGTAAAATATGAAGATACCACATCTGGCTCAGGTAGTTTAAAGGGTTTGCTAGAGGAAAGATAAAATAGGCGTGCAGTGATTCTAAATTCTTCTCCTAAACCATCATTGTTAGAGGATCGTATGCTGAACTGCAGGACCTTTGGGCTGATCAAGACAGCAGTTATGTTGTCAGTAAAACATCAATACATGACAGCAGTGGCTGAAAAACCCTGAACTCTCCTACTGTATACAGATTAAAATCACGATTGTATTTGTGCTGTAGCCTGTTACATAACTGGAGTGTTTGGCTGACGAAAGCAACGGTGCTGTTCTAAACTGTCTGACTCTTTGGGCCGCATTTGTCTTTCTCATTTGGAGGTGTAAGATTATTGCACTGCCTTTCTCTAAAGCCCAGTGGCCTGTGAACCTGATTACAGTTCAGGTTCCCCTGGAGAGCTGGACTGGGAAGGCCCTCTGTATAGAGCAGTGTACTCCCTTCTGTCTTGAATCTGGTGAGCTGTGGAAAGCTGCATGCCCTGCACTTGGCAGCCTGCACCACGTGGCTAAACAGCTCCTGCCCTCGCTCCAGCTCCTGTGCCTCTGTTAGGAGCTGTGCTGCTCTAGCAGAGACCTTTCTGCCTGGAATGGAAATGAAAAGATTATCCTTCTCCATGGAGCACCTTTTAGTTCTGTGGCGATGCTGCAATGAGCTTGCTGCCACTGGTTGTGCTCTTTCCTTTCCCAAGCACTCCAGCAGGTTGCAGTGCTCTGACTCTCAGGACAGAGCTGTTGATGTCCCTGGGAGCAGTGAGGTATGCAAAGGGATGTGTTTCCATGGCCCCTGCTAGTGAGCAGATGGGCTGCTGCTTCTCATACTAATTGGACCACTTCAGACAACTGTGGCTTCGTTCCCAAGTATTAATCCGTCGACTTTGAGGCTGGAGCTCACAAAGAGATGGTTTACTGTGACCAGGTGGTGTGGGCAAGTGCAGCTATTGAGGTGTCGAGTGGATTTTCTGTTTGTACAGATCTTCCTGTTTGGACATCCAATAGCCTCAAAGAGTCCATCTGGAGTCCACAACTCCAACTCATCCTAATCATCTTGCAGGTGTCCTACACAGATGGAGATGTCATGGAAGTGCTTTTGAAGCACCCCTCCCTGTATTAATACCATCATTTCTGTCTTCTCAATGTTGTGCTACTGTAGCTGGGCTCCTGCCAGCACAGCCAGCCAGAGGAGTCTTGGAAAAGCCAGGAGAGAGCACAAGAGAGCACACTCTGTAATGAGGAGAGAACAAAGAGCTAAGTTTTGAGTAAATGTTTCCTGTTTGTCTGGAAGTCTGCTATCTGCCCCTCCCACCCAAAGAGGAAACAAATATTCCAGTTTTGTAGCAGAACTTCTAAAGGACTAATGATTAATCTGTTGGCCACATATTGCTGCTTATCAGACCAGAACTATTAGACACTGATCTATCTTGGAAGGACTGTGAAGGATTCTGTTACACTGTGTACAGAAATACCTTCACTCAAATAAAATCAGAGCTTAGTTGATAGGCAAGGGGCCTAATTTGGGAATTTTTTCCAAATCTATTGTTAGCACAAAAAATATCATCCAGCCTGTTGGAACTTTTTGTTTAGGGCCAAGTATTTCTTCTTCAAGAGTTTGCAGTAGACAAAGCCTCTGACATGGAATTAAAGGGTAATACCAGGAGTTGGATGTGGATGATCTTTGTGCTTCTTAAGGATAGAGGAGCTAGCTGGCATGAGAGCATCCTCAAAAAAAAGCAGAGGATAGAAATCTACCATCTTAATTAGTCAGAAAGGTATCCTTAGTCCTTGTCTCCCACATCCCAACTACCCTGAGTACTGTAGATTTACTCTTTGCTGGTGTGGCTTTTGCACAGACATGGAAATGCTGAGGGAAAAAGAAAATGACACAGGTGTGTTAATGGAGGCACAGGAGAGAGGGCAAGTTCCCTGTTCATACAGAGGTGCTAATACAGTGTAGGGCTGCACTAGCAAAAGGTGTCTGATACCTACTCCGGGATAAAATTTCACTAAGAGGGGATCACACAACTGCAAAATGGAGACATGGAGATGCTGGGACTTGAACTGCTGCCACCTTCCCCCTGCAAACTGCTCAGCCCTTCACAGTTGCGAGGGTGCTGCATTTTTGTGTACACCTTCATCTTCTTGACTTCTGGAAGGAGACTTTGGCAACCTATTCACTCTTTACAGGACGGGAAAAAGGCTCTAAGAATTGTTCTGCTATGCATGTTAAATTGCAGTTATACTGAATTCCAATAGAGAAATGTAATCATCCACCTGTGTTTAAAATTCTGGTTCTACCTTGTATTGAGCATGGCTGTTAAAATATCCTTTCTTCCTGCTCTCACACACAGCAGGAGCTTTTTACAGTCCATTTCACTAGAGCAACCTGGAGAAATCTGACCTCCTGACCTTGTTTCAACTGTGCTCTTCTGTAATACTCTACTCATTTCTCTGGTAGATGAAATGAGCAGCAAGTGACATACACAGCCCACATCCTTTAGGGGAGAATTGTGCCACATCTGTGCACAGACCTGGCAGCTTCAGCTGAGAGCTGCACAATGACAGGACCATTTCAGCAATGTTTATTTTATACGGTCCCAAAAGCTAATTGCAGCCATAAGAATCTGCTGAAGAATCCGAATAGGACAGCCCATGATGTGAGTGACTTGGGACAGCCTCCTGCCTGGTGTCAGGTGCAGAGGAAGTTGTGCAAACACAGCACTACCAGCATTGCTGGAACAAGTGCGATAGGTCACTTGACAAGAAATGCGTTTTTGTCACTTAGCAGTCATTAAATTCATCTAATATAAATGGGAGCTCACTTCTAATTACAAATAGATGAATGAAATGTTTCCAGGAAGTGGGCTCCTGGACTTGCAGCTTGCAGGAATAGTGACCTTGTCCTGAAACTGTGGTTTTGGGGTCACGAGAGGAAAGGTGGGTACTTCAGGGAACAGTCAGATTTTGGGTCACACATACAGATAGTAGTGAACACAAACATGGATGCTGCCTTGTGGTTACAACAGGATCTGAGTTTTCTGTGCTTGATGCTGTGAATGTGTTTAGAAAGATTTTTATTTTTCCCCAGTCTTGGGAAAAAGTACATTAGTGAATTTGCTACCCCTCTTTGTTGTTTTCTTTTTTGCCTCATTTCTATTTTGTAATCTTCACTGCTCTATAATTTGGTTTTTTCCTGCCCAGACAGAAAAATTAGAGTTTCTGTCTAGACGAGATCTTTAGTCTTTCAGAAGACAGTTATTTAAAGCAGAGCGTTAGAACAACATTTATCAATGTTATTTGCGCTACACACCCAGTCTAGGTAGAATCAAAACTCTGTTGTTCCTTACCCGTCACTTAGGACCAGAGTAAAATATGATCCCTCCCTGTGAGTGCTCACAAGTCTGATTTAAACATCTTTTAGAGGAACACTGTAAAAGGCTGCTGCCACCGTGCATAGACTTGTCTGCAAAAGGCTCCTGATTCAAATTCTCCCCAGCGTACGTGAGCTGGGAACTGCTGCCTGGATGCATGGAAAACCTCAGGGAGACAGGGAATGCCATTCTGACTGAGCACTCTCTCCTGGTTAACGCCTGCATTACTTAAAGCACAGCCATTGCAAGGTTATATTTGGGTCTGGTTTCTAGGAGAGGCCTATCCTTTTGGAACAGCCGCTGTATATGGAGTATTTTGTTTCAAGGAAGCCAGGTGAGTCTCTGTTGAATTTTTAGTGTTGAGGTTTTTGTTTACTTGAAAACAAACAAACTGCTCTTAATTATTGTTTCTTTAATGAGCAAAGTGACTTAGATGTACAGTGTATCAAAGCAGCTGTTGAGAAGGCTCTGATGTGTAATAGCACGAGAAGGCCTGATGGCAAACAAAGCTGTTAGCTTTCAACAGCATGAAAATTACTGGAGAGATAAGGGGAAAGGAGTTGAGAAGGGTGCTGGGAAACAGTGATTTGCAGTATCATTGTTACAAACAAAAGCTTTATTTTCAGAGAAAAAACGCTGAGGAGCTAGAGGAACTGAACATCTGAAGGCTTTTCTTCAAGAAAAGATAAGTGCTATCAGAAGGAAAGAGTTGCATAGTTTAGTTAATGGGGAAAAGCCAGTTTCATTGGCATGTAAGGAAAAACTTGATAGTGAGCTACACTGTGGGTTCATTTGCATCCTGTGCACCTTGTTGAGTCACTGGGATTTTAATGGATGTAAATGAGACTGAATACTATGTCCTGATGTTACTGACACAAGTTAGTTTTGTTTGAGATTTGAAGGTTCTTACTGTCCTTGATGAGAACAGCAGTTGAAAAGGGGGCTTATAGCATTGAGCAGGACTAGAGGTGACTTGAAGGTGCAGAGAGATGTTGCGTTAGTAGGACAGAAATAGTACAGTACAAAAGCTCAGTGTTGAGAGCCTGTTGCAGTGGCTGGGTGAAAGCAAACGAGGCATTCCTCAAGTCAGGAGTTACTAGAGCCACAAACATTAGAGATGCTTGCCGTTTGCTGTTGGGTATTTGGGGGATTCAAGTATCTACTGATAAACTAGAGAAGACTTCAGCTTTATCCTTTTGTATATGTGTGTGCTGAAGGCAGGCACAAGGGTTAACATGCTGAGGCCAAATCATCACCTGCTGTAGATGTAATTGGGATCAGCAGAATGTCACTGCTTCCAAGGAAATGGTGCAGATTTACACCGGTGCAGGTTTGGGACTCAGTTTTTTCTCTATATATTTTTATGTAGTTAGACAACAGACAAGAAAGATAAGTCAGGAAAACATACCAGAATATTAATGCCCTTGTAAGAATAATTTGTATTTTGCCTCTCAGAGAAATTTGGGAGGAAAAAGCAGCAAATGAAAAAAGTGAAATTATTACTGTATTATTAAAAAGCCAGCAAGCTCCACAAAGCCTAGAGCTGGATCCCTACTAAAAATCAGAGATGTTGTGAAGCTTGATTTGAAGCTCTGAAAACTTTTATGCAAACATAAGTGTAAATCTTAAGGCCAGTATCGGGTGATAGTTTAGTCAATGACAGGTGAAAAATCAAAATGAAAGTGCTATGGACATCTAAGTGAAGCAAAATAATAATATACGTTTATCTAGCACTTAACAATTCCAGATTGTATGGCCATTAAATCATGCAGAAAGTTGCACTGATCTCAGATGCATGGAAAGAAAGAAAGGCCGTGTGTGTTTCTGTGGCCTCTGTAGCTGTGAACAGGTTGATGTTAGACTGGAGGGCCGTGACGAAGGAATTATGGGTAATTTCAAAAAAAGTGAGAGGGAATGAGTGCTTTCTATCTAGGTTTAATAAAAAATTACATGTTCTTAGAAGTTAAGTTGTGCAGCCCTTGGAAAACAGAGTAATTGGTGTTTGAGACTGCAGTGGAGTTGACTGGAATGTTTTAAGAGAATAAACTGGCAAACAAGAGATTGTCTTTCTGAAGAAAAATCAGCTGTGCTATTGAAAATTGTTCTAAAGACATTTAAGGGGCTCCACTGGTGAAGAGCTTCCAAGATCCTAAGATACCCAGTGTGTGTTTGCCTACCAGCCCCTTCCTGCCAGGGCCCCCCGTGCCAGCCCAGGGACAGGGCAAAACTTGGTCCCTTCCTCAGCATTCCTGGAACAGCAGTAAAAGCTGCTCAGAAAGGCCGCTGTGTGCAGCCCCTATTGTGCCTCATGAACTCAAATATGAACTTGGTTGGTGGGGGGGGAGAAAAGAAAAATCTGAACAAAATGTTGATTTGTCCAAGTAATTAGAGATGTGACTGATCTCCCTGGGGCTAATTCTGTGTATAAAGTTAAATAAACACCTAGAGGGTTTCCTGACTACAGTCAGAAAGTTCATTCACTCTCAAGCTGGAGAAATAAATCAGGGTAAAATCATAGTAATTGATGGCTCTTGGGTCGGAGTGGCTTTCTGAGGTTGCTGGTTGGCTTCACTACGGGAGCAGGGCCTAAGGCCGGCCCCAGTTCTCAGAAAAGGGACCATGGTTGGAGGGCCGGGCTCTGTGGGAATTTGTACATTTTCAGTCTCAGACAAATTTATTTTTGTAGTTGCCATATGTGAGGGCTTTTCATAATTGCCATCTGTGGCATGAAAGGCAGTCCAGGCTAAAATGTGCACAGTTGCAAATATTAGAAAACATGGCTATTATAAAAAGTCATAAGAACTTGATGCAAATGTTCCATCTACAGTGGAAGGGCCAGATTCTAATATCACGCATGATGCACAGTAACAGATTTTTCCTAGGTATGCTGGGATGCCCACACTGTGCCTGAGATTAGAATCTGTCCCAAAAATGGATTATTGGGATATGAAAGAGCCAATGATGAGGAAAATCAGATTTTATTCAGCTTTTTTTCTTCTTCACCCTTACTGTGTGAGAATTTGCTTTCAGCATAGTTCTTGGTCTTTGTAATTCATTAGGAAAATTGGCAATAAAATAGTGACAAAATGTGAAAACTAATTTTCCTCCTTTAGAAATTCACATCATCAAATTAGGACAGGGAAGTGATCTCTTTACACCCAGTTGCTCAGAGCAACTGCCAAATTTTAACTACACGAAGCATTACCTGAAGCAAACAACAGCCACTGCATTCCCAGGGGATTCCCCTGAGGTGCTGTCAGCAGGTACTGGGGGCAGTATAGTTCTGGTGGTGTGCAGATTAATTTACTCTGCAAATCTTATTATCAGCATATCTTCATTTATTTAAATCCCAAATTTGGTATCTTTATTTTCCCCCCATATTCAGACACTGTCTTTTGTTCTTGTCTCTTTGGGGAGGAGGTAAATGAGATTTGGATACAAGCCATAATTATTCTGGGGAAATCACCCTGCGGCATTGATTTATATGCAAAATCTTGCCCTGCAGCAGCTTGACAGCTACACAAGGCTAGGAAGGCAAAGCCAGCCTTCCCTCCAGGGTTTCTCTCTTTCTTTTCTCCTGTCTTTATGGACAGAAATACTTTCTTAAGTCTAAGTCTTGCAAAACTGGTGATAGACAGTAGCTAGACTGAGATGAGCTCAGTGGTTTAGAGCATGCTGCTAAAAATGCCACAGTTGCAGGTTCAACCCCTGTGTGGGCCGTTCACTTAAGAGTTGGACTTGATGATCATTGTGGGTCCCTTCCAGCTCAAAATATTCCGTGATTTCTGTGATAGAATGCCCTGCTGTCAGTGCCTTTCTCTTCCCCAACTGTCTTCCAGTGCACATTAATGCTTAAATGTAGTTGCCTTAAATGTGAGGATCAAAACTCTGTATATTCTTAATCATAGAATCATGGAATGGTTTGTGTTGAAAGGGACCTTAAAGATGTTGAGATCTGTGTTATGTCCAGTGACGACTGAATTTATTTCCGTGGGCAAGTCACATAACTCTCTCTGGATCAAACTCTCCTTTGTTGTAAATCCATGAAGCTTCATGTGTTCTATTGTACATGTGCCAGCTGAGGAATTTGTCCAGGTTATTCCTCTGGAATATGTTTAGCTGGTGAATGGATTCAGAATTACCTCTCTAATGTTATAGGTTCGCGAGATATTTTAGACTTGAGAAATTAAAATCAGGCTGATAAAATGATTTCTTGACTCTCATACTCCTATTCTTTAGAATAATGCTAATTTTATATTGAGTAGGTATATATCAGTATGACCTTAAACTGAAAAAAAGAATTGTTACCAGTAAGCACAAGTAAGGTGTGTTCAGCCATTGTCTAACAGAGATTGGCTACATTTATGACTTGTTCCCTTTCATAGTTGTCAGGGATATAATTTCAAAAACTTTCCATATGTGGATGTTCAGTTGTGGGGTTTTGTTCTCTTTTTCTAGGCATGCATAGATTTTAGCCTGCTTCCCTTAAAAGAAAATTTATTCCAAGTGAAATATTCCTTTAGATCCAGTCACATCTATTCTGGTAAGAAAATTTGTACTTAATAGCTCTTGTTATTATCAGTTTTTTCAGCACAATGAGAACCTTTTTTTACTTTCTTCAGTACTTTTGCTGATTGAGAATTACATTATTCGAATTTATAGTTCTGTCAGCTGGGGGAAGGGTTGTGAGTAAAAGAGAGGCGTTACATTGGTGTGCATGTGATGCCATGATGATTGTTTGCTTTTTCTTTTATACCCCTTTTATACACTCTTTTATATAGCTTTTATGTATTCCTAGTGCTTTTAGCCCACATAGTTACAATTCTTTAAGTTTGATAACTCCCCTTAGACCCAATATCCCGTTAAGCCAAGAGACCAAACATTCTGGAACCCCCAGACACCGAGGGCCTCTCCAGAACACATTCTGCAAACAGAGACAGGCCCAGCCAGGGGAAGGTTCCTTGGGTGAGTCCCTCACTGGGGAATCTTTGATAGATACACTAATTTTTGCAAGGCCTGTAACTGCACACACATCACATCGTGGGGGGCCATTTTCTTAGGTGGGGATTTTGGGGTGCATTTCAATGTGCATTTTGGCATACCTGAGGATCCTTAAATAAATACCGAGGTAAAACCCTTTTCCCCTCTTAACTGTGTTCAGCTCTCTTAATTTTAAGACCAGGAAAAGGTGTCACACGTGCAAGGTCAGCTTTGCTGGGGCTCTGAGTGACACTCTACAGCTCTGAGTTTTCGTGAACTGATGCTGTTGTGGTTGGTAATAAGGGTAGGTACAAGGCTCTTCTGGGGCGAGGGAAATTTATTTCATTGCTTTTCCAAAAGTTACTGCTTTTGGAAGTGGAGCTTGGGGTATGGTGGAGCCAGAAGCTTGCTTTATTCTTTGATGATAGCATCAAGTTTTTTAAAAAGTCACATCCAAGCATGAAAAAATGCCCTGTGCTCAGTATATTGCTTCAGTTCTTGGACAGTGTAACTGGTTGTGGGAGCACACGGCTAAGACTCCTCTAAAACACCCCCTGTGACAGGCACATAAATCCCATGGCATGGGAAAGTGAGAAACTGGAGAAAATGTCAGACTGCATTTATTTTAATTTTTCTTCCTTGCAGTTCATATGAGCTAGTGGAAGGAGTGAGTACCCCAGCATCCCCTTCCACCTGTGGATTTCTGACTCCCAGAGGCCTCCCTGGAGCATGAAGGAGCGATGCAGCAGGAGCTGCTAAAAGCACTAGTTAGAGCTGTAATTAATGGATAGGAATATGTGAGGAATCCTCTCCTCATAGGGAATTCAGATACCGCATTTCAGTTACAGTTGCTGTCAGTGTTAGATCCCACGTTACCCCCTTGGATATTGCCTAGAAGTAGAACTGTAGCATTTTTTAACAGTAAAAGCATTTTTATGCAGCTGCATGGAAGTGCAGGGGAATTGGCTGTTCAGACTCACCTCTGTCTGCTGCAGCTGCTTCTGCTGATGGAGGAAATGAGGGCTCAGGGATCACCTGGCAGAGGTATGAGATGGAGCAGGGCTTTTGAAAGCAGCAAAGTTTGCTTTTCAGGGAGAGTAAGATTTGTAACAGGAGCGGAGCCTGAGTGGAAGCTCAGGGATAGAAATTCTGGGTAGTTTGACGTTATTTAGGGGAGGTAGCTGGCTTCTCAACAGCTCACAGCCCTTTGAACAAAGTTTTAAGGGAAGGAAGGCACTTCAGCATCTGGTAGCAGGAGGGCTGCACACCTTGAGATGTGAGTAACACCTTGCAAGAGGTGCAACTCCTAGAAAAATGCAATCCCTGGATTTGAGTATAATTCTTGGAGGAGGAAATCGTAATTTTTAAATGGATGGTAGACAAATTTATGTAGGGAAAAATAACAGTCTGCAGGAGTAAAAAATATCATTGTGGGTGTTCTGCATAAGTCTTGGCTAAAGGGAGTCCACTGTAGGAGGAGAATGCTGAAGTGGTACTTAATGTTACTAAAATGTGTCATTATGTCTTGTTTTCTTCTCGACATCCCCATCGTGCACTGAACACACTCGTGATGCTCAGAGCAAGAGACAGCCTGAGAGGGTTGGAGGAGGGAACTCCGGAGGGGCGGTGGCTGGGGAGAGGTTTCTGTGCGCTGCTGTGCCTTGGGGAGGCTGGGCAGGGCTTGGCTGCTCCTGCACTTTGGGGAGCAGCGCCCCAGGTGGGAGCCTGGAGCCAGCACAGGGAAGCCATCGGCTGAGATAAGCGGTCTAACACTGAATGCCTCGTTTAGGGAAGCCAGCTGATCCTAATAATGTCTGTTACAGAAGTGCTGCCTTCCTGATTTATTTATTTCCTTATTCCAGCGGGGAGATAACGCGGGCTTTGTAATCATTCCTAGCCGTGGTTCAGATATGCAGTAAATGCAGCAGTGGGTTGAGCCTCAGTTGTTCCAGTTCACAACTGCAGCCCTTCTTGATCAGGAGCGTAACTTGGTTCTTATTTTGAGGCCTCTGATAAGAACATTACAGCTCTCCTTCCTGCTCTCTGAAGGTTTGGATCAGTGCTTTGCTGGCCGTGTAACGGGATAATCTTTACAAGCAGGGGACAGGGGAGTTTTTGTTCTGTTACATAAATGGGGATTTTGATAAAAAAGCAGTGTCTGTATGTTTTATGGAGTCATGCTGCTCCCACTGAACATAGATAGCCTTGGTGAACATTTGAAAGTATCAGAGACCTGATAAGTTAAATATTGCAGTGCTAGGGGCTTCTCACTGTTACAGTTTAAACTTATAACTTCAGACCAAAGCTAGAAGTTGCACAGCCTAATGCTGCTAAAATTGTTGTACTTCACTCTGAACTAAAGCTCAGCTGCTTCAGTAACTAAGCAGAGGTATTTCTTAGACTAAAAATAGTGTGTTAAACATCAGGAAGTCAAGTTATATCAGCTTAATATTAAATTAATGTTCATTCATATACATCATTATCTCATACCATAAGCTGTGCAGCTGTTCAGGAAATCTGCATCCAATCTATAGTTTGTGACATAACTTGACAGATACTTTACCAGGACTCCACCGTGTCGAAGCTTGTAGTCATCAATTCAGCCTTTTTTACATTTGCTTGTTAATAAATGTGTATCTTCCTCTACATATGTATTCCAGCAGTGTGCCTGTACGTTCTAACAGTTACCCACATTTAATGCTCCTTTGTGATCTTTAGGCATGTAAGGAGCAATGAAAATGCACTTGGCACTTGTACATGTCATGGTCAAGTTTAATCTTTTATGATGGAAAGAAGCTGAGCCTATAAAATAAAAAGAGTGCAAAACCTGTTTCTTACTCTGGAAAACCGTCCAGATTTTATGGGCTGGAAATACCATTTACTGCTCTAGAGAGGATTGTCTTCAGCCACATCACTGGGGGTACTGAGGTTCTTCGTGACAAGAAGATGACCACCGTCATGGAATGAGCAGCAATCCTCCTTGGATTGCTGTATGCCTTAGATTTTTCCAACTCATAGTGTACTCTTTCTTTAAAATTAAAATGTTGTCCTTCTGGTAGATTATTGAATGCAGTTCCCCATTAATGGAATTACTCTTGGCTAAGGACCAGAGAGAAATCAACCAACGAAGATGTGCAAAATTTTCTAAGAAAGCCCTAGACATGACTTGAGTCTGCACAGTTGGTTCTATACTGAAAACAGTACCTTGGATTGCTTAAATGAAGGTTAGGTCTATTCAGGTATGCCAGGTGAATATGAGATAACTGCTTTTTCCTAGGATGCCAAATCCAGCAGGTTTTGAAATTATGCTACTCTTTGGCTGGAGATTGATTACTCTGAAAGTTATACCTAGGGGTTATGTGGAATTCTTGTTCACTGACTGTGAATCATGGCATTTTCTACCTGCAGCCTCCTGTTTTCGTCTCTCCAAGAGCCCTAGGGAAAAAGAAAAGCAATATTCATTTGGAGAAATAGTTTCCCCCACGTCATGAATTAATTTCAGCAGTTAGAAATGAGTTCAGAGTTCATTAGTATCTGAAGCTCCTCACATTTCAAAAGCTCTGTTTCTCTTTGCTTTTGTCTCCCTTTAGAGTAGGAGAAGAGTGGAATGGAAATGTCATTTTTAGGGATTATACTTCCTTGTTCTCCCTGATCTGTCTTAATTGTGTAGGAATTTAAACATATTTTCTTCTTTCTGTTCTTTGAATGGGATCAGCAGCAATATATATAACTGATAACAAAATAGCATTGGCTCTGGCTCTGGCATTAGGACAATTCTTATGAGAAGAAATGGTCTTTTATTCAGGGGATGAGCCAGTACCAACTGCAGTGATGTATTTTTCTACACAGATGAACCATGAAGGTTTGTTAAGCAAAGAATATTGAGCATGCAGAAAACTAAAAGTTATCAAATCCAGTGTAGATGAGCGGGAACTAAAAGGGACTTGGAAAAGTGATGTCGTCATAGAACTGAGAGCTTTTCAGAAACAAATGCTTGTCATTGCTTTAAAATTATTTTTATTGCATTTCTTAATCTCCAGGTATTTTTTCATATCCTCTTGCCTAGCGTGACATTGGTGCAAGGTTGGCAGCTTTCAGGTGTAGCATCAGCCTGAGCCTGCCAGAGGGAGCTGGACACCTTTACGCTGTTGAGACCAGGGAATTGCCCTGGGACCTGCCAGGGAGAGTAATAACTGCTGGGAATAAGGATAGAGCATACGGATAGCCCAGAAAAAAGAGCCTCTTGTAGCCTTCAGGGGATGTGTATTGCCAGCATAAGCTGTTGCTCTCAAGGCCTGTTGTGTATATTTATTACAAAGGTTTGTTTTAAATCTCCTCTGATAGCCATTGTAAATCACCGCTTTAATTATTGTCTAGGCAGCTGGTTTTCTGAATTCTGTTGAACATCATTAGTTTGTTCATTTAATTTTGAATTCCAAAGAAGTCACATTATATTTAAGGTGTCTCAGGTTCAGTTGATCTGAGAAATAAAATATCTGAGAGGATGTAAGAAAATATAGCTGATGTTTTACTGGATTGTGTCAGAGAGACAGTAATGAAGTAATTCAAGTTATGTACGGACATACATTGTTTTAACCCTTTTTTTCCTCCTTTTCTCACGGGCACAAAAAAAAAAAAGGAACAGAGTAGTGCTCTTACTCTGTAATACTCATGAGCAATGAGGATCACTTTATTTTTCTTTCTTTGTGGGTTCACAGGCTCACCTCGTGCACAGTTCTTTGTGCTCTTTGTTCAGGTTGCTGTCTCTTAAGCCGGTTTCATGGTCACATTCCTTCTGGGACAGTAATTAACTATTAGTGATTATACCTTGAGGCCTCTGGTATCATCCTCTGCCTTTATGTGAAGGCCTCTGCCATCATTTCATGATTGTCAGTAATTTTGGGAGCAGTTTTGGATATCTTATGAGTGACTTGGGGATACTTCATTAGAGCTTGATGTTAAAAGGTAGAGCATGGCCATAGACAGCATTTAGCACATAGTTCTTTGCTGCACAGTTTGGTTCTAATCCAACCACCTAGAGACTGTTTCGTTTTTAACTCTGGGTTTTCTCTGCTGTAGTTAGGAATTCTCTTGCCTCCAAAGCCAGCCAAAACAATAAATCTGAAACTAATGGTATAATCCTTGGATCAAATAGTGCAGAACAGCTGCAGAACTCCCTTATAATTGGTCTTGGTGATTCTGTTTCCAGGAGGTGATCTACCCCATGTGTACAACATGAGTGCGTGGATCTCCGTTGCTGCTGCAGGTTCTGGGCAGGTTTGGTCCTCTGTGTAGCAGATTCATGATCTGAGACTTCCTTCATAACAGCTATTTCAGTCATTTCCCCTTATCTGTTATTTTCATTCCAAATAATTTATTAAACTGACGCTCACATTCAAAACTTTGGATGCAACAAAAGCAAAAAACGGAGCAACTCACGTAACCTGCAGCTGAATGCCATGTTTATGCAAAATAACAGTATTAGATAGTAGTTGTCACTAACTAATTGTCTACAGTGCATCAGATAGTGTCCTAATAAAGGGAATCTTTCCCTAATTCAAGATGGTAAATTAATCTTTAATGTTTGTTTCTTCTAAGCTAATAAGTTGGATTGCAGTGGACAATTTTTAAATGGTATCTTTCTTACTCAGTGGGGAAAAAGTTACAGAGAAAACAGCAAATCTGAGAAGAATAGTTATAAACTACCCTATGTAAAAGGATCTGTCATACATAAAGTGCCTCATGTTTTTATAAAAAGAAATATCTACTTGAAAGAGTAGTAATTTTTTTAAAAAATGGAGTATAAAACAACCCTCTTAACATTGGGGTTAGGCTTAGGAAACACTGGTGTGTGTCGCACAGCAGAGACTGTTACAGAGCTGTACTCGGGGTTCTCTGATCTGCTGAGAGAACTGCGCTCATTTTAAGTCCAGCTTTTAAAAAGCCCACCTCAGTAAGACACTGAGCTGTCAGTAACTGAGGAACCTTTAAACAAGGTGTACTGGAAAGGTATGATATGGTCTAAAATTAAATCTGTTCCTGCAATTTTTATTTCCTGCATCTGTGTGGAAGGGAATTGTTAGATCAGGGGATCCATTTTGCCTCTGCCTGGATATGTAATTTTATTTTAAATGTTCCAGGCCTATTTCAGTAGCTGTAATCAAAGTCCCACAAGTTACACCAAGCTTCTGAAATGGTTGCCAGGGGAGCTTTGGCCCTTGCAAGGCAGTATGTTCTAATGATTATTGAAGAGAAATTCATTTGAATAAGGTAATTAAAATCAAGCTGATCATGATAGTGATCAGATATATATTTTTCCAGATGAAACTGAAATTTGTAATTCTGCATGGCTCTAAAATGAATCATGTTGTCTTGCATAAAAATACACCTTATGAAAAGTAGTGAACAATTATAGTAATGGTTTTACTGGAAGATAAAAGAATATAACAGGTAGGTACAGCAACTTAGAAAATTGATGAGTTGTGTATAAATAAAAATGGTTATCCCTACTCCCAGTAGTGCTTTCCTTTAAGTAACAAATCAAACACCAGAATTCCCCTTCCCAAGCCCCAGTTAACTTTATATTCCCTATTGTTGGATCTCCATGACCATACAGTTCCTACAGTGTCAGGAATGCCATTAGAATGGCTGGTCCTTGTTGGTCACTTACCCTGTTCTTCCTTTTCCAGAACGGGCCTTTTTCAATCCCTCTGTGTTGCTGTTCCTCACATCTATTTCTGGCCTGCTGAGTCCCAGCTAATAGCTCCCTTCAGCAAACTGTACCTCCCTCTTTAGCTTTGCCTCTGAAACAAGGAATTGATTTAAGTTTGTATAAAATAGGAGATTTGAATTGGATTGTTCAGCACTCTCCTGATGTGAAAGCTATGATTTTATATAGTGGTCTTTAGAAAGCACACCTCCGTAACTCATCGCATGTTCTCATTTCTTTGCGTTCTGGGTATATGTATTCTATAAATCACTTTACCTTTTATAGTCTCTGTACATCCCAAAATAAATTGAAACTTAAAGTGGAAGTGCAAAGTTAATTTATTCTTGAAAAATGTAATTAGTATTTATAATGTCAGCCAGTTGGTGCTTCCCCTTTTTCACTAGCACTCACTGTTTACACTGGCATCCTCCTTGGTCTGTTCTTTGAGTTTAACAGGTCTGTGCTGTTACTAAACAGAAGAGTCTGCGTTCAGATGTTTTCCATCGCAGCACCTATGCTCAGAATCCAGATGAAAACACAAAGGAGTATTATAAGTAGTATAACTTCTGCTTGCTTATAGTATTTTAAGTTCCACATAGTAAGAAATGATTCATTTCTTTACACAGTCGAGGTCACCACAGGTACTTTTTCATACACGTTTTGGTTGGAGAGTTTCAGTTGTGTGTTTTGATTATTTAGTATCAGATGGAAAGGTGCCTAATTTTGGTCTTGCACTGCTTCCAGGCCAGATAAGGACATTGTCTCTAGTCCTGTTGGTTTTTCTTTTCAGGAGTCGAGGGAAGGGACTGCACTGCAGCTGTAACCATGTGTAGGGCTCTCCACTCTGTAGGAGTGGAGCTCCTTGGGGGGGCAGCTGTCCCTTCTGCTGTGCTCTGCCTCTGATAGATTTCCCCCCATCCAGAGGAGAGCAGCAGTGTTCTGCCAGTGGCTCGCAGGGATCTGAGTGGCCTGATCAGCTGGCTCCTCTCCGGAGTCACAGTGTCTTTCACATGGTTACATTTTGTCATCATCTCCCTCTGACCTGGTCATGCCAGTTTACCACAAGCACCTTGTTTCCAAGAGTGGCAGATTTTTGCCAAAGGCCTTCCTTAGAGAATCAGGGCTGATGTTAAAATTATCATGATCAAAATGATGGGAAACGTGCATCTTGAGGAGCCTGAGTGTTTTGTGTCCTGTAAGAGTTCATACCAGCTTCAGATCCTTCCCAGTGGTTTGCATGCCAGCTGGATTGCTCACGGTCCTTGTGGGAGCAGTTTGCTGCTCACCAGGTGCAGGAGGTCCCTGTGGCAGTGAATTTGCCCCCCCAGCAATGTGCTCTTACTGCAGGATTGCCAGGCCCTGGGACTTGATGCTCTACACTCAGGATTCATGGGGAGGGTGTTAAGTGACGCTGGCTGTCCCTCTCTGCTGATAAGTGCTGTTCTGCAGTACTCATTAGCTCACCATTGTCTGGAATTTCACCTCTTTGTAATTGCTTTTTGGCGGGATTAGTTGTGTGGAAAGCCCAGAGTGCATCCCAGCCTGATTGCTGAAATCAGGCCTGTCCTCAGCCACCGGGAGCAGAAGTCATCACAAAACCTTCTTGTCAAGCCTTGGAGTTGTCTGTGATTAGCCTCAGGCACAGGATTTGTTACAGCATCTCTCTCTCTCTCTTCAAAAAGCAGAGTAGAAATGTTCTCCTTCTACATTCTGAATCTTCCCAAGAAAAACAAAATTTTGGCACAGGCAAGATATTTCTGAAATCCTTATAATATCTTTTGGGATATTATTACTAGAACCAACTTCGTTATTTACTGAAAATCTTTACAGATAATCGCTGCCTCGCCTATGCCTTTATTAATCTGTTCACTATGGGCTGTACTGAACCCTGCTGATAGCACCATGAATTTCCATCCTTATTTTCCACAATATCTATCAAAGGCAGCCTGCCTTTTCCACGGAGACTTCGCCACGGTTGATATCCTGTCCAAGCTAGGTTGTAGTTCTCTGGGTTTACATCACTTCTCTGGCTTTTGGTCCACTATCCACTTTTGCAGTATTTATTCACTATTGCACAAGATTCTCCCTCTTTTCTGCAAGTATAAAGATGTATTCTTCTTTAAGTACAGCATCTGAGGTAGTCCTTCCCACTGCTGTCCCCTCTGAATCTGAATGTGCTCCTCAGTTTGGAGACTCCCAGGAATTTGCTGTAGAAGTCTTCTGTTGGCTCCTTCTTAGCTGCTGGTCCATCTGCATGTGACTGGCTGAAAACGTCCTCCTTGCTCTGACTTTCTGCTTTGCACTAATCAGCAGAATCAGTCTTCTGCTGCCTGCGCTTCCCAGCTGCCTCTCGCTCCCTGAGACCCAGGACAAATGAAACAACGTTTTTAAAGCTCGTGTAATCTACATTTCAGGAGATCATACTTACCTTTCTCATCATATTTGTTCTGCTTCAGACTATTCCAGAACATGAGTTCTGGCTGCACTTCTCAGCTGCTCCAGTAGAGTTGCCCAGAGGAAGCCTGGCTATCTCAGGTGCCACATTTGTGTAGGTTGAACTATGTGCTCTGTGGGGGCTCTGGTGCTGCAGTTCCAGAAGGTTTAGCTGGACATCTGTGGTGTTTTTCTGGAAGTGATAGAGAATTTGAGGGTGTTGCCAGATCTTTTGATTGGGGCTGGAACTTCGTACTGTGCATGTGGAGCATATGGGATCCTGCAAATGGTACCGTTCACGTGTCACTGGGATTTCCAGTGCTGTACCTGAATTTGTTTGACTTTCAAATCTTTGAGCAACCATTGCACCTCTGAAAATTTTCCCAGCTGCTTAGCTCTAGCTGGAGATGAAGCACATCTTTTTTCAGTAATTTTCCCTTAGAGCCATGAATGCTAGTCACTAATAAGTGAGGAGAACGGAAACAGATGCCAGAAAATTAAAATCAATTGATTTTATGCATAACGTTAACAAGGCATTTTATCTTGTTGACAAACAGTGCTATCTTAAGTAAGCATTCATTTGACCTGGTGGCTTTGATATCAGTTGCTATTAATATCCATGTAGCACCTATTAACAAGCCTGCAACTTTCAAGGATTTAATAGAATGGTAGAGAAAACTAGATGTGAAAATAAACTGATCTGTAGGTGATATTTTTGTAGGGAAAAGGGGAAAAAAGCATAGGATAGAGTATGTGGGTGTATGTACATTGAAAATACATAGTATAGTGTAGTTCAGCATAATACAGGACATTAATAACAATAGGCATGTAATGAATACTGTCTTATAAATAGAAAATGGATATTAATGATGATGAGTTTCCAAAATTTGAATTGGTCTCACATGAGATATTTAGCATAAGTTATGGAAGTCATGTTGTGTGGCCATAGGAACAAATCAAACAAAAAGTGGCCGGCCAGCATAAATGCATAATTAATGCTGTGTGCCAAAAGGAACTGTACCAAAACAGCTTTCATGTTTCCATAAAATGGAAGGAAACTCTCTAAAAGAAACTTAATTTGCAATACAGAGCTGATGAAATAATGTTTCTACTGTCTTTGAAGGCTGAAAGGATACTTACCGATTTTCCTGGATTACAGAGTAGGAATTAAAATTATTTCAATGCCTTCCCTCATTTCACCAGCTGCATTCCTAACCTGACACAAGCCCGTAAGATATATTTGAACTTCTTCCTCCAAAGGTATTGGAAAACACATTTGGCAGGTCCGTGTATCAGATCTACAGCTGTGTCAGAATTTATATACACAAGAGGAAGTTCTTTCTTCCAGTATCTTTAGTTTAGCTTAGAACTACATTAAACTTCAAGAACTGGATCAACACCAGTTTTTATGTCAGGTAAATCTGCAGCTCAACAGGTTTCTTTCTTTTCATTCTGTAGCTCATTATTGTGATGGTATTAGTTGAGCAAGGAAAGTTTTAATTATTGATGCTGTGATCAAGTCTGATGGTGCCAGGAAAAGCTAGAGCTTTATTCCTGTCCTTTGTGGCAATCCATAGGTGGGTAACTCAGCTATGAGAGGAAGAATCTGCCTTAGAGCTCATTGCAGGGGAACAGAATCACTGATTTCGGTTTTGGTTGATTGAGTGGTTGGGGGTTTTTTTGGTGGGAATAGCATTAGGGTGGTTGAGATCTAACTATTGATTCACAGCCTAATCCTTTTTGATGTATTAATGGCTAATCTATGGGGAATGTGAACTTAAACACAGCTGTTCAAACTTTTATTTAGCAGTACTGCACAAAGAGAAATGTGGTTGACCCGACACCTATTAATGTTAACAGCGTGATCCTTTCAAAAGCAGGTGCCAGACTCCCTTTGGTCTTAACAGGGGAGGATTTTTCCATTTGAAAGAGAGAAAGATTCAGTGTTCTTACACTGATTTGATCCAGCTCCATCAAAAGTTAATGTTTTTCAAATTCTGTTTAATCCAGTTTGCATTCTGTAGCCAGTATTACACAAAACGGCCACTCCGGTGTTCCTTTAGAGCACAGCATGAGTGGTCATTGACATCAGTGGCCCAGGATTTCTCCTCTGAGGTTTCTCACCACATAGTAGCTCTCTGAAAATACTCTGTGTTATGATATGAAATATTAAACATCAGAGAGGCAGGATTGCTGACAGCACTGTAATATTGAAGACATCTGTCTGATTCATAAATATATTATATTTGGCTTCTCAAAAGCAATGGAATGTCAGTTCATACAAGAATCAATTTAGACTGGGGAAGTTCAGCCCAGGTTTAATTCCAGGGCATTATTATTTACATCACTCAGCGACAAAAACATGTTCTCACTTCTTTGCTTTGAAGAAGCTGCATTACTCTTTGCAGAGTAATCTCCAGAGACACACAAACTTAACCCTGAAGAATTTGCTCAAATGATTTGTTGTTCTTTATGTTCAGATTGTAATAGAGCTCAGGATGTTTGTGGGGTCTCTGCCTCGCAGGTCTCCAGGTGTCTGTGGTGTTCATGTATGTACATTAGTTAGAAGGGAAGTTTGCCAGTTTCAGACAGTTGAAAAATATCTGTATCTCTTTTCATCCCTTAATCCGACAGGTGTTCCTGCCTTGCTTCATTTGAAAGGAATAGCACAAACACAAGACAAATTAGTGTCTGTTTAACTCATTACTGAGCGTGCTGGGCTTCCTTGCAGAAACACCTGGGTAATAAATCCTTTCTGGACCTCGTCTTTTGTTAGAGACGCTATTTTCCCCTTCAGTGACCGTCATCATCTCGTTGTGTTGCATCTCATCATGCAACTGTCTCGAAGTAACAAAAAAATATTTCTGTAGTCCTGCTGACTGAGGGTAGTTTGAGCACTTGCGAGATATTTTCTAGTAGGGCTGTGTACTTGGAAAGTGGCTGATTCTGGACAAACTTAGGTCTGTTTTCATTTTAAAGGACACAGTAAACAATTCTGGATTTCATAGAATAGATGACCAAGGATAGTGAGAGTGCAAACACTTCAAAAAGAGAATAAAGGAAATGAAAAATTGCTGGGTAATTACAGGGCAGAATATTTCAGAAATAGACTTTTTGAAAATACTGACATCTGAAGTGGTCAGGTTTTATTTTCTCTTTCTGTAAACAGTGGGGAAAAGGAAGAAGGCAAAGAGGCAAGGAGAATTCCTTATATTCTTGTGCAAAGACTTGGGCTCTTAGCAATGCTTTTATGCCAAGCTAACATTTCCACCATGAGGAAAAATACACAGAAACTACCTTTTAAATGAGAAATGGAGGCCTCCTATCTGTGTTTTTTTCATTTCAGAGAAAGCTTTTTAAAACCTCTCTCTAGTCAGGGTGGAAGAATTTTAAAATTACCATAAAGTGGATCTGTCATCCTTCAATCTGCTTTAGGAGTCACTTTGAGAAAGAGAAGTACTCCACAAGATTTGTTACCTTAAATTTTAACAGATAATCTGAGAATACCTGTCTAATCACTGGAGTTGGGAGAAAGCTTGTACAGCTGATTTGTAGCCTGTTTGAATACCCCCAGGTGAAACAATGCCCTGGTTTAGAAGGAAGGCTGGTTTTAGTAATCCTTCACTAGGTGTGTAGCCACATTTCTTGCAATTGCTTACTTCCTGCAGCTGAAAGCATCTTATCTTCCCCAGCAGTTTGTTGTTCAATGAGATATAAATACCCCTCTGAAATGCTTTCATTGTGATAAAATTCTTTTAAATTGCATGATTTTTCATGATGTTTTACATTCGGCTTGTGTGCCCTGTAGAGCACCGGGGATGAATCAATGTCATGTGATAAGAAAGACTGATGTTATCACTCCTCCTGCCTAGACTCCAGCTGAATCTGCAGGGTGAGAGTTTCAGGAAGATAAAAAGCATGGTTTCATGGTTAAGGCAGTAGAAAGCTGCCCCAGAGAAATGGAGTCTGGCTATGTATCATATCAGCCTATGCCACCACATTCCTGTAAAATCCAAGAAAGTAGTCCGAGCTGTAATTTTCTTGACTGCATGTTATTGACTTCTCAGGTGACCACATTTAAATTCAGGGGTACTTTTGGGAAGCACCACGCAGAGAGTGGATCAGATGAACTGTACGGCCCAGCTTCTGGGGCCAGCACTGTCAAGTGCCTTCATTAATGACCTGGGTGATGACACAGAATGCCCCCATGGCCAGGGTGCAGAAGGTGCAGGACTGGGAGGTCTGGGGGGATCACACCCTGATGGAGAAGTGGCTCAGCAGAAACCTCATCAAGTTTCCCAAAAGGAAATATATTTACAAACAAATGAACACTGGTAAAGCTGAGTGTTTAAATACAGCAGTAAACGTATTGAAGAACACTGTCAGCAGTGGGCAAGCTGCTACCATTTCTTTCGGAAGGGAAACTCACTGCAACACTGCTGACTCCCTTAGACCTGTCTAAAGGCTGTACTGTCGTGTGCATCCTTGCTTTTGATTTCCCAGGTTTTAGATCAGAGTTTAGCATCCAGTACCTGTGGGCTTTTTGTCCATTTTCCCAGGTAAAGGTATGAATAATGGTGTTCATTTGATTTCTTTTTACATTTTATTAGTTATTGGACTGGAAAGTTTCCCTTTTGAGATTTCCAATACCAGTATCAATAATTACATGTGAAACACCTGAGAAGTGTATTAGTGTATCTAGTGATAATAAGAGGCTGCTGTAGTTCCCCTGTCTCATAAGACTCTTGTAATCTCTAATAGGGACATCCAGAAGGGGCAGACTGCAGAGGACTTGCCAAGGACTTCTTTCACTGGGTAGTTTCAAAGAAGTAATCAAAAAGAGCTTCTTGGATATTAACTCTTTCTAGATTGTTGTCATCTAGAAATAAAATACTAGTGAGTCGGAAAAAAATCTTCTACATAATCTAAAATCTTTACAATATTTTTCAAATCTGTTCCTGGGCAAGTAGTCCCACTATACTGGAGGAAAACTAACAGAAAATCTCTCATTAGTGTCTTTATTTATAGTTCAAGACTCAACAACTCAGTGATTTATATTTTCAATTTAATCACACCAACTGATGTAAGAAAAAACTGGAAATGCAGGTTTGACCTTGCTCAAGCAGGCTATGTAAAATTCAATGTAGCAAAGCTTGCTTATTGAAAATTGTGCAGTAATAGAATGTTTTTTGCATTGTGCAGCTTGCCAACTATGTCAATACAAGATAATGGTTTGGGCAAATTACACGACTAAAGAATTAGAGATGTAACTGGAAAAAGGAAACATAATATTGGGTTTGTGGCAAGAACTCATTTTATATGATAAAACTAATTTGTAGTTTGATCTTCAAAGCAGAACACAAAAAGAGTACTGAAGCACTGGAAATGCAAGGTCTATTATAGAATAAAGGAAGTGTGAAGACAAAGAAATAGTCTGGTGGCAGCTTAGACAAGGGCAAAGGAACTCTTACTGGGCATAGCTAAAGATTTTATTCTTAGGAAAATAATTTGGTTATTTGAAATAAGCTGATAGAAATCATGAGAGGGAGAAAAAGAAATAGTTTAAGAATACGAAGTTCAGGTTTAAGAACTTAATGTAATTTATTGTAATTTTTATCTTCACCTAAATCTTCCTTAATACATTCAGGCAAGAGAGGAAGGTCACTAGTGGAAGGGCCGAAAGTACAGCTCCTTATTAAAGAGTTTTCCAGACTCCATGTGCTTATGGTGGAAAGAAAAGCAGAGGAATGTGCGTGACTTCCTGCAGTCACACAGGGCCAGGAGGGTGGGCCCAAAGGACACCCTCCTGTGAACAAACTCCCTGTCTCAGGTGGAACCTGGGCACGGCCTTGTGGAGAGAAACGAGACTTTGTCGTGTCAGTGCAAACCAGCGCTGAGCTGGAAGAGATGCAGGTGCCTGCTTTAGGCACAGCCTGGTGAGGGGCAGGGGCAGAGCAGCCGCCAGCCCGGGCGCGTGGTTCTGCTTGGAAAGCACTGCATGGACGTGCCCTGCTCTGCAGGCATCTTGGGTGTGCCACTGGCACTGCCTGCTGTTCTGTTTCCATCCATGTGTAGCCTGCAGAAGTCATGAGCAGAATAGCTCAGAGAGTGCGTAGCTCATCCTGGTGATTGTGCGGCCTGATGAAGGAGGTGGGGAGCAGTTTCTGAGACACTGAATTATGTTCTCTGTCAGTTCAAGTGGAGCTGTTTTTCAGACCCAGCTTGTAGGTCCAGAATGTCTGTGTGAGGCTTTTGTCTCTCTGACTGTTAAGGAAAGGACTTCTGGTGAGACATTAAGCATTTTCCATTAAGTAGTAGGGTGAAACCTGCTCGTTCCCTGGAACTTAAGAGGTGTAGGGACATATCCAAGTAACTTAACTGGAAGCAAATCCTCTGAATAACTGAATGTTTCCACTGATGTTGAGTACCCTATTAGAAAATGACCTTAGAGACCAAAAAGAAGTTGATTGCAATGGTTTGTGGTATTTCTTGCTAACAACACTGATTTTTTTGTCAAGTCTCCTCATTTGCACCTCTGTGTTGGAAGAAGAGGGTCTAAGCCCTTCAGTGCAAACATCTTTCATACAAGGTAGATGTGTTTTTTCCAAAGGATAATTTCTCTCTTGGTACAGCTTCTCATGAAATTATAAATTCATTAATTTGTTAAAATACCCTAATGGCCTGGCACAAGTGCAAGAGGGTGTGATTATTCTTCAGTTATTAAGGGAAGGATCGTTTAGATGCAGAAGTTCACATTGCTTCATTGAAAGAATGTCAGAGAACTGTTGAAATAGGTTTTTAGTCTATTAGACTCCTCAATAATCTTTTGGGGGAACTCATTACCATGCTTGAATGATAGAAAGCATAAGGATAGCTTTCATCAAGCGAGATTGTTAGTGTGCATTATCATGCTTGAGATGCATTATAAGCTGTGTTTATGATGTGAGAAACCTTGTAATAGCATCTGATGCACTGCATAAATAATTTCATCCTTGGGACATGATAAATGCAGAGGAATTTAATTCTGGGACAGTGTTAAAATACATCACCAAATTGTACTATTTTTTGGCCTTTGGCTTATAAAGTGTGAATGGTGCAGTCCCTCTCCTTTCTCCATCCTGCACGGTTGTAGGTACAGGGCGAGAGGGAAGAGCATCAAGCCTGGAATGTTTTGGCCTGTGTCCTTTGAGTCAGGCAGAAATAGTTAATCACATGTCAGAAGCAAGCTTTGGGCTATGATTAATCCCACATGTCGAGAATTATCTTTCAAAAAATTGTTTGAGAGAGGGCATGAGCCTTTTTTGAAAGAAAATGAGACCGCTTGCCAGAGGAGAGTATTTTCAACATCCTGTTTGTTTAGTAGATACCTGGTGAGAGAACTCAGCTGAATATGTTTGGAAGAATTATTATTCAGCAAATGAAACCCTTTCAGAGGACTATTATCCCAGTTTGAAAGCTGATAACGTATTTTGGAAAGATGAAAAAAACTTGGGAGAGTTGAAAGAGGCAGGGAATAAAGGACATTGCAGATTTCTGTTCATCATGTTTTTCTGTATTTCCTGTATTTCAGTTGTGCTTTTATAATGAGCTGACTATTTTATCAGCTTTCTGCTTGTCAGTATTTATTTGGAATTTAAATTACTCAGGAAAAGCCTCTAATAGCAGAGTTATCAATTTTTTTAATGCAAGAAAATACACCTACAAACCCAGGGTGTGCTCTTACAGCCTTTATTTACAGTTCCTATCAAGCTAACGAGTAGTTCATGTGCAGACTCGGCCATGAAATGCCTCTAGAAGATATGCAGGAAGATATCTATGCAAGCTGCAGAAAAATAGTTTAGTAGATTTAATGAAATACATGAGTTTGATAAAGCAGTATAATGTGCCTGGGCAGAAGTACTGCAAGTGTTTATTCAGGGACTTGCAATTGCTTAAATCTCTTTCATCTCAAAGATAAAACTGTTAGCATTTTGTAAGCAGCAGCCCCGGCAATTGGATGTTCAGCTCATAATTCTCATCTGATCTTCTGTGTTCATTGATACACAGAGGTTGTGTTACATTGTGGATTTACATTGTCAGGTTATACAAAGCAAGAGGCAACACAAATGGAAATGCTGTGCTGCTGAAGGAAGTAGGGAAGGCAGGCTTTCTATGTTAGAGTCTAAAGGGAATTTGGCAAAGACTTCCCTTACGCTGAGAAGTTCCTTTTTGGTTTTTTTATACCAAGAATACTTGAAAACACCATAGTGAAGAATGATCAAAGGAAGGCAGGGAGTTATACTGGATTATCTGTTCGGAGCTTATTTTATAAAACAGGCACAAAGGTTTTCATCTCTGGTGGAAAGGCCCCAGAGTGCAGAGGACAGTCCAGGCAGAAAGAACCATCAGCAAAGTTTCCAGTAGTTTTAGTAGTTCTGAACCTTTTTCTCATGGGCAAAGTTCGTGGAGTAGTTTATTTGAAAATATTTGTGCTTATGGATTGTACTACTCCGGTTTACACACTTTTGTCCCACTTCTTCCTCATAAATGGGATTGTTTTATTCATTGTTCCATTCAGTGAAGGGGACAAGGTGTTTCTTAGTTGCTTGTGATGCAATTAACAGGCATCTTCTGTTTATGTCATGGGTAAAACTGAAGAAATGAAAGTTTACCATTTTCTCAGTGTGGCAGTTGCTGAAATAGTTCTTAGCATGTTTTATAAATGGTGCTGGTTTGAATTTTTAAAATATTTTGCAACAATTCTTTTTTTCTTTGTCCACTCTTTCTGGCCCACCAGAAAGTGGGCCCACCAGTGTGTTTGAAACCAGTGAGTAAATTAGGTACTGTATTTAATAATAGAACTTCTGCAGTTTTCAGTACTGATAGTATAAAGCTTTCACAGGGGAACATGAAACAGATGTTGCCTCCCTTTTTAGCAATAGCAAAGTCAAAATTACAGTATAGCCTTTGAACTCCTGAAGTCCATCAAACTGTTCATGGTTTTACATCCCCAAAATAGAAAGGAGGCAAACAGCAGGGAAATGCAACATGACCTGGCATCTTCAGTTCAGCACGAATTTAACTTAGGGTCTCCTTCAACTCCTTCAAAAATAGCAAGCTTCATATTTAATTCATGTCAAAACAAAGCCTAGGAATCGTGGTTCAGAGTTTCACTTTGTAGGTGGAAGAAGACAGATAAGGAAATACCATATCTGAGAATATGAGACTCTGAAGAGTTTATGCACTTTGTTTTGACAGCTCTAACCACTTTTACCTTTCTTTAGTGCATGTCTGCTATATCAATTCTTACCTTATTGTTGATTTTCCCCTTACTATGTTACTCTAGAAGCTCTCCAGCTTTATCTCTCAATAGTTTGAAATAGAAGGAAACATGCTAAATTGAGGGACAATTACAGGTAACTTACTGCAGTTCAGAAACAGGAGAGTATTGTCCTAATTACAAGTTCTTTGGTCTCAAATTAACTCTCAAAAACATTTTAATAGCCAAGGGGACCATGTCTGTTGCTTACAAATTCACATAGCTCCATTTATTCCAAGAATGGCAAATAGAACAAAGATGTATCGAAATGGTCATATGAGTGTCAGAAACGGTGAAGTGCAGGTTCCAATCCATACATAAAATAGAGCAAATTGATATGAACATTTAAAGAAATATAGCTATATTAAAACAACAGCTTTACTATTAAAATTATTTGCAAAATTGTTAAAATTGGTCCCTGTTTCATATTGATCACTGGATGCATTCTATTACAACGTACAAAACTAGGAAGATTTATACTCATCAGTGTAATAAGGTAAAGTCTTAACATCTGAGTGTAGTGAATAAATGTTTTAATTAAAATGAATAAGAAGCAAGTCTTTCTTTGGTATGTTGCATATTTTATCTTGCCAGAGTTTTAGATGTACTTAAGACACTCAGATATTTGTTCAAAGAGTGACAGTCCATACCCAAAGAGCATATTTGACGGGTAAGGAGGAAAAATAATGCTTTTGTTGTGTAATGTCACTGGTGAGATGTATGTCCTAGTTCTGACAGAAGTGCTACATTTCAGAACCCAGTAGCACTAGATGGGGTTTTTAAATTTAAAACTTACTCTAGCAGCCAGAACAACAAAAAGATTTTGAAACTAAAAATCCAATTGCAAATCAGAGCCAAGTCTGTGTTATTGAAAATAAAGAAACTATCTTTTATTAGGGTTGAATTCAATTTGATTGATAGAGATTTATATTCTTTTGTGTGAGTGGAAGGTGTTACCTCAGAAGAGGCTGAGAGCCGGGAGCAAAGCAGGAGCGAGCAGTGGCGGGAAGCAATGGGCTGGGCACAGAGTGCTGGGCAGTGGGGAGGCTCTTACACAGCACTGGCTTTTCTGAGGGCAAGAAAAGTTCTCAGCTCAGAAACAAACATTCAGAGGTAATTCTTAGCAAGTCTGACCTAAGGAAGGCCACAAAAGAAAAGAAAAACAGAAAAGAAAACGTGTCAGTGGTTGCTGGCTATAGCTGAGGGGGTTTCTGACAGCGAGGCTGTAGCTGGGGGCCTGAAGGCCGGCCTCACACGTCTGATCTTTTCCCGCCACTTCCAGTAGCAGCGGGAGAAGATTACTGTTTTTGTGAGGTAATTTGTTTTCTTTCTTTAATCCTTCTTCTGTCTGCTCTGTATCTTTTGGGGTAATAAATAATCCTTTTGTGGTTTCGGCCCTCAGTGAACCAGCACTGTAACAGAATCCTGGGGAAAAGCTCTGGTAAAATAAGGTGCCTCGGTATTAACCCTTACGATGTAGGAATGCAGAGTCCTTGTTGAGGAGCAGTGACAGCAAATAGTTACAGGTAGAGCAAGGAAGAGAGAGAGAACAAATCTGTTGACAAAAGGTTGTTTCTAATAGAAAAAGATGTGAACAGCACTGGTAGTGGAGCATCAGAAAGCTCAGCTATAGATTTGATGGTCTGTATCATAGCTGGTGCCTGCAATGGCAGCATTGCCTGGCTGGGAGGGATAGCATCAAACCCCGGAAGTTTATAGGTTACTACAGGGTAGGAAAATGCAGAATAGTGCAGAATATGTCCTTTATTATAAATTATGAAAGACAGCTTAGGTTTTCTGTGGTATATATGATGATGAAATGTGGTATATGTGACTGTGTTCCAGGAAGGGCCCTTCTCATTAGAGCTGTGTGGTACAGCGGCCATTTTGTTTTCAACTGCAGCCATTTTGTTTTCTGAGTTTCTGAGGTGTTAACAAGACATAAATATTTTGTGCTGCATCCTGGTGAGTTTGCCTTTATTCTGTTTCCTTTAAACTAAAAGAAATCACTGCAGACTGAAGATGATTTCTCATTGCTTATGACAATCGCAACTTGAAGGGAAACTTCTTAATACTCCTGTTAACATTTCTGTTCACAGTCCTGAGCAGTAAAAAGAATATGTACAAAAAGAATCCCAGCTATAACCTTTTTGAATGAGGGTTTGGTGGGTTTTTTGTTTGGGGTTTTTTGGGGTTGTTTGTTTTTGTTTGAGGATTTTTTGTTTGTTTGTTTGTTTTGTTTTGTTTTTGAATGTTCAAGCCAATGTTAGTTGGCTTAGACTTGTCTGGCAAGTGTGAGTGGAGTCATGGGGAACAATCTGTCTGTCTTTGTCTGTCTTTGTCTTGGACTGCATATCAGGCATGAGTCTGGTTAGTGGGAGTAAGGTTCCTGTGTCCTGATGTTAGCTCCTCTTTACCTGTCAGATTAGGAAGATAAAGCCAGACACTTACACCTGGATGTGTTTCAGCTGAGCTCTGAGAGACATTTAGAGAAATACAGGTTTGATGTAAAAAAGCAGCTTCTTCTAAGTTTTGTGTAGAGCTGCATCTGATGAGCAGTGGCACTGTGCATTTCTTTATTTCAGAAATCCAGTGGGAACACCGTCATTTTGATTGTCTATCTGTCTCAACGTAGGTATCTCCCGGTTTTGCCAGGGGAGGTATATTTATTTCATGATTGATACCACTGTTTCCTCATACGTTAGCTGCCTGAGGCTGACGTGGTGTTATTCTTGGGCAGAGGCTTCCGGGCTCAGGTTTGTAGGACTGTTCTCTGGAGTTTCTTGACCTAGTGCCTCCAGATTGATTTACCCTGTGGCATGAGCTGCCTCTCACAGCATGTCAGCTTTGTCTTGAAAACCAGGAAAGGTCAGGCCCAGAAGTGATAGCCTTAGTAAAAGTGCTGTTTGTTCTGTTGCCAAGGGGTGACAGGCAGAGAGTCAAGGCAGAGGCGTGGATACTTGCATACTCTAAGGTACTGTTGAAAGCAGCTACTCATAAAACTCCCATTAACTTTGCAAATGAAACAAACTAGTCCCAGCCTCTAGCGATTGAATGTCGATCCCTCCTGAGGTCTGTGGGAGCTGTTGGAGACTTGTGGAAATATCAAGTATGTGCTGAAACAGCGAACTAAAATGCCTGTGAGGTTTGAGCAGTCACCCGGGAGTGGGACCTGTGCAGTTCAGGCCAGCTTCGTGTCAGGATTTGTTCATGTATTCGTAGTGGGTGGAAGTCAGCCCTTCTCTGACAGCCTGGAGCTGGCAAATCCCTGGCCTATGGCAGCATTCGTCTGTCTGAGACCTAACTCAGGATCCAGCTGGACAGTTTTCCATTTGCAGTTCTCACGATTTTACAAAGCTGGTCCTGCAGCCTCAGTAGTTTCTTAACTTGTCAGTGAGCACAATGTTAACTGTCATGTTAATGTGTGTAGGAAGCAGGTTTGTTTTTTTTTATGTCCATGCATTTTGGCTGTTCAAAGAAATACCAATTGCAACTGTTCCCTTTTAGTCATTGTTTAGTGATCGTCACTGCCCTTCCTGCTGAAAGAACAGTAAGCTAAGCCTAAGTGCTTTGGGAGTGCTTGTGTCTAAGAGCAGGCACATGGCCAGCTGGTACAGCTCACTTCACACTGCATAACTCTTTTTCGAAGCACAGTGTGCTGGCCATTTTTTAGAGTTTCTCCTACCAGTAGGATTGTTCTAGGTCTTACTGCTCATAGGTTGATGAACAGCTCAGAGAAGCGGGGAAAAATCCCCGTTTGTGTTCAGCAGTGGCTGACTGCTTCCTCAGACATGAGGTAATACACACTTCGTGAGTTTGAGTGCAGTCACTGAATTGTATCCATTTTCTAATCTCTTCCTCTTCTCCTCCAGCGAATTGTCCTGGTTAATTTTATGTTGTGTTAAAACATCCAGTTAATCAGTTTGTAATGTATTTAAATGCAGCCTTGTGATTTCATTAACTGCCTCTTCTCTGTATTGTGAGAGAGCACTTGATTTACTGTGCCTATATACTCCACTGCTTTGGGCTCTTCTGGCATATCCTAAATTAATTAATCACTCAGGTGAACTGCGTCATTTAATATTTGTTCACACAAGACTCTCTGTTTCCCTAACAATGCTCATTGTACTCCTCTTAGACTCCTGCTGTTTCTGGTCTTATGATTTTGGAAGAACACTTGTGGGTTCATAGCATCATTATAATTATCACTGTATCCTGTTGCAGCCGCTGGCATTTGTGTCTGTTCAGATGGCTTTGCACAGGCACCGTTGTTCGGTACAGTTCTGTACGTTAATACAGCCTGGCAAGGCAACTCTTCTGCTGCAGTTTGGCAGGGCAGTGGGCGTGGATCAGAATGCTGTCACAACACCCGTGGCTGGCTGCTATGTTTAGTCACTTGTTTAGTCTCGAGTTTCCATAGTCACTTGACACATTATTTCATTGACTGGAATGGAAGCAGGACTGAGTCTTTTAATGGAATTATTAGTAAAGATAAACTAGTCCATATAAGCAGCCTTGTCGAATTCATGTTGTCTTGATTTATGATTAATAGTCTCGGTACAGGCAAAGTTCTGAAAAACAGTTCTGTACCCTGAAAGAGACTTCTGAAAAAAATTAAGCACGAAATGTTTTAAAAATACAATTTTTTTTAAACTATTGGGTAAATAATAATAGTAGAATCAGTAGAAATTGCAGAAAAGTGCACTGTATTTTGTCTTTAGTCTTTTGCAGGCCAAAATACTATTATTTTTAAAAGGTGGATTTTAAAAAACATCAACCCGATGACATTATATGGTACTGTTATTTATATTACTTTAAAAATTTCTAAATTCTCTGTGTACCCCAGTTGATGGCAGTCCTAAGCCACTATAGTAAAATACACTAAACAAACATGGTGAACATTTACTTTAAAAAAGGTTAAAGTATGAAGATCTCTCCCACTGTGTTGAGAATTGGGGAAGGCAGTATTTTGTTATAATATGTAAATAAATATGTAGTATGCAAAATTCCTACTTTTTCTTACCTATTTTTGTCTTTCCCTGACACATATATGCACTGTTTTTCAGACTACAATTTTTTCAGTTAATGATGCTATCTCTTGTTTTTCTCTTACAGTTTTTTTGCAGGATATTCTGTACCACTCCATCATCTGAATCTCTTGGACAGAGAAAGAATATGTTCCTGTAAGCCCTCCAACGTGGCCCTGAGCAGCAGAAAGGTTCATCCATCCCATATGGAGCCGTGTGACGTCAGGTGAGAAACAAGTCATTGCAGCAAATGAATTTTAGAAGTGAACTGGTTTTATGCAAATATACTAGTGGAAGTTGGTGATTCAAATGTCTGTGGGCTAAATTACAGAAGAAGTGTTTCTTGGTTAAAAATTAATCATAAAGAACTTAGGAAACAAGAACTGGTAAAATAAATCTCAAACTACTGTAAAGCAGTTTGAAATATGACACCATTTTTTTTCCTTTCTATTACTGTTTCTAATTTTAATTATTTATTGATTTATACTGTTAGGGTTTTTATCTTCAGGTCAGTTGTTTTTTAGTATCTCCCTCTTTAGTTTTTGCACTAGTTTGCCTGATGTGTTTTTTGTTGGTTTTTTTCTAATATCCTAAAATGCATGGGATACTGGCTTTTTAATGACATGGAGTTTCTACTGGATTGCCAGTGGAGGCAGTGATTGACTGTGCTGGCAGAGGTTACTTTTCCCATTCCCTCTTCTGGTCAGACAATTCAGAGTGGAAGTTACAAGGCAAGATCAATACATTGTTACAGCGATTTCTGTGGATTCACAATGGAATAAAACCTTATTTACACAGTGAATATAATAATCATGAAACATATCTATCTTTTTCAAAAAAGAAAATTTTAAATTAATACATTACAGCCAATGTGCTTGTATGCTCTTTTTAAAAAGACTGGCCTCTATAGGAAAGGGTACTTAGCTAGCGAGTTGCAGTAATGATTTCTGACCTTGCTGGTTTGTTTTTGGGATCTTTTGTTTTGTTTTTGCTTTAATTTTTTTTAGTCATAGAGCTTCGTGCCATGAATATTGAACTGGTAATTTCCATAGTGGTTTTAAAAATGTGATTACATTTTCAGCTAATTATATATCAAAGTTTATTTTTAGATTTGTTTTTTTATCATTGCTGGGGAATCACACAAAACAAAATTTGGACAAGTTGAAATCTTTTTTTCTGTATATATATTGTAACACTTGGAAGTAGTTTTGCACGTAGGAAGGAATTAGAATAGTAACAAGAAAATACTGTAAAAAAGTTTCAACAGCTTTTATCTTAAGGTTTTGGTCAGTCAGCACATAGTGTACGAATGATGTAATTTCCAAAGTAGTTCCTGTTTGAAGCATCCATGGTATCCTTCTCCAGAGTTCTTGTCACTGGTTTCTTAGGATGGGAATGTCTGTCTGCTGCAGTCTCTCTCGTGGCAGGTGTACGTGTGTGTCGCTGTGGGTTCACCCACTTCATTTAAACCTGTACCCTTTTGTTCTCACTATCCTCAAACCTGCTTCACAGCTTTGCCCAAAGCCATGACTTTGTAGACTCACTGTAGACTTGTTTCCTGCACACGTGTCATTCACAAGATTGGCCGGTACTGAGGAGCTCCCAGCTGGTTAGCAGATGTTTTGCAAAATGTACTTATTATCTTCAGCTGTTTCCTATGAGCCTTTACATGTGAGGACATCATGAAAGCATATGAATTTTAGGGCAAAGGCAACACAAGGGAAATTCTTGATCAGCACTCATGTAGACACTGGAGTGAAGCTAAAGGGTAAGAGAGTGTAATTAAATCAAGAAGCATAACATGTACATACCATGTGTGTAGGTATCACACAGTGGGTTTGTCTTGCTCCATTCTGCATTGTTACTTAGTTCAAACAGGACATGGAAGACTTGTAGACTGGAACTAAGAAAGCTGGAAATGGCTAGAAATAGGAGTAAGGACTTGAAAGGATGATGCTAATAAATTCTTACTGCAAATACTCAGCTTTGAATACTCTTCTCATTTATAAAGCAGAAAGTATTCAAATGTACCAGGTTGCTTTCCACTAAAAGTCCAAGTGGAATAATAAGCTAATTTGTTTAGTATCTGCTGCTGACATTCTTTTTCAGTAAGTAAGGCCCCAAAGTACAACTTGCTGAAATCAATGAAAATATGTTTATTAACTGTGAGGTTACACATCAGGCTCTGCAACAGTTTTAACATGATTTGTTACATATTGGTTACTCAAGACTTACAAGCTTCTGCTCAATTTTTTGCCTCTAGTGTTCTAGATTCACCCTCAGCACAGTAGTGGATGGTGACAACTGTCACAGTATTTCTAGATCCTCTTTAGAAAATGATTAATGTAATTTCTTAAAGGAGATTCTGTACTCCCTTAAGCAGCCACCAGTGTTTCAGAAGTTACTGAAGCCTTTTCTGTACACTTACCAAGAAAATACAGAACTTAGCAGTAAGTTTATCACTTGAACGTAATAAAGACTGATGCGGGCACAATCCCAATAGGTGAAGTGCAGTTCTGCGTAGGCTTCAAAGGTCACTCTCCGCATCTGTTCTCATCAAAACAGCTCTTGCTGTTGTAAAGCCCAAATCAGCCTGAGTAGTACCCTGTAAACTGAATGTAATGGCTTCAGTGGTCTGGTGTACAACTGGGGTAGCAGGGTGGTCACTGAGCTGCTGCCTGGGTCTAGTTCCCAGCTGACCACATCCTGCTGGTTGCAGCCTCATTCTGTGCATTTCAGCTCGATTTAACACTGTAGCCTGATGACAATTCATTATTTATTTGCTTTGAGGCATCTCATCCTTAGAGCATGGGTACCACAGTGAACCCAGCCTCAGAAGGGTGTTCTGTAGTGGAACTGGGCATTCTAGAAATGCCACAGTTCAGCTTCATAGCAGGTTAGGATAAAAGCCTTGAAATTTTACTGTGAAAGAGAGTGAGGCTTCAGCACAGTCTTTGCCGCAGCAAATGAAACTAAAGATAATGAAAAAGAGAATGAGAATGCTCAGAACAAAACCCAGCAAAGTGCATTGTAGCTGGAAGATGCTTTTTTACAGAAAATGAGGTTGTTAACCCCATTAAGGTGTGGAGCCAGAATCCTGAGGGACCCCTAAGAAGGGGCAGTCCTAGAGTTGATAACATATGTGCTCTTTCCAGGGGGTAGGCTGATAGCTTATAAAATCTTCCCTAAAGGCAAAGGGCAGGGGAAAGGGGTGTGGGGGTGGTAGTTGGGGAACTGTTACAAATCTCTACAGGCCAAGAAACTGATTTTTTTGTTTGTTTGTTTTGAACATCAGCCACCAGGGCATTGGGAGAATCTTTAAAATTTTGTAAAGCAAAATATCTGAGAAGGAGCAATTTGTCACTTTTGACTTTCCTCTGAAAACAACTTTTAAAATTTTATTTACTCCTTGCCTTTACACTCAGGACCTTTCCTTAGTTTCATTAAGCAGAATCTATTTTCCCTGGAGAAATAAAGCCCATGGAGGGATACCCTCTTTTTCCTTCCTGAGCGTATCTTTGTCTGTGATTAACGTCTCAATTGCTATAAAAAAATTGTAAAGATGACCATTAACTTTATCATTGAACATCTCATTTAAAAAAAAAATTAACATCCTGAAAGACAAAACTCTTACGTGCTCTTTCATTGATGGCAGATGTGAAAACATAGTTAATTATTTTGAACTAGGTTTTCAGTTGCAAAATACCAGAGAGAAGAGAAAAATACTGAAGCTGGAAATCAGCATACCAGATTTTGCAGCTCATTATCTATATTGCAGTTCAACCTACTGCAAAAACTCTTTGTATTGATGTCATTATTCAGAGAGTGACGGCAGTCTAGGACAAAATTTGGATTAAATGTATCTCTGCTCCAGAGCTGACAGTGGCATTCCACCACAGTTTCTCCTGCTGGTGGATGCTGGTGCAGGCTGTGCAGGGACACTTGTGCATCGGCAGCGCTGGAGAGGTCCTGATCAAGCACATGAGGAGTTAATTGATGCTGAGCAGCTGCACAGAACACATTGTACTTTCTGTGCTTTTCTTCCCCTCGTATATCTCTGAGTTCCCTGCAGTTCATCCTCATCATTGCAATTTCCATAGTTTATCTGGCTGCTGTGTCTTCTTGAATGAGCATTCCTCCTTTGTCACTGCCTTTCAGGGGAACCAGCCCAAGCCTTGCTCTACGCTGTATGGGTACATTAGACCTAGGCCAACCTCTCTATTTCCCGTCTTATCTACATTTCACAGAACAATGAAAATGGATGAGTTTTTTACTCTTTAAATAAACATCCCAAGTTCTTGTTAAGCATCATGTGCCTCTTACTGAAGCTGCAGTGGTTGCAGATCCACGTGGGATGTATGTACAGTGCGTATGCCCAGCTTTGGCACAGGGATAACTGCAGAGCCCTCTTTGGAGTCAGCAGTTATCATTCAGAAGGGAATGACCAGCATTGCTCATGGCTCTTGAAATGTGACAGAATATTCTGGTCACTGTTATGCAATCTCTGCTCGTGCTGTGGGAGTTTGTTTTGCAGGATTTGTTTACAGGCACAGATTTGGGTTTGGATTTTGTACACATACTTAGGTTTTAGCAAAACCCCAGCTCTTCTGTTTATCCATCTGACTCCAGCATAAACAGTGGTGCAAGGGGAGGTCAAATCCTTCGGAGATTTATTGGGGATGTTATGAACCTCATAAATAAAAATAAGGAGTTAAACTCCTTAAATTGAGAACCTTTCTGAAAATACAAAAATTATGAATGTTGGGTTCTTCATACATCTTTTTCTCTGGTTCTGTAACACAAGGTTGCAAATCAGTTTGTTACCCGGATCTCAGAGGTAGTTTTGGCAAGATGATCTGTGCATAAAATCCAACCAGGCCAACCAGGTGACTACAAGAAGAGCAAGAACTGCTGAGTTTTTTATGTGAGTGTTCACTAGATACATAAAATACGTAGGAGATGGTGGTTTAGACGAAATGTAGTCTTGAGCCATTTCAGTAACTGCCTTTCAGTATGGTTTGGATAGTGTTTTCCAAGCATCTTATTTCTTCCCTCTTTCTGCATTCAGAGAAATTACGTTGTCACTCTCAGCAGATGACAGTCTCCAATACCTAGAGGAAAGAAGCAGAACCTTGTAGTATTGAGCACTGGGATTTTACAATTGTTGCCTTAAAACATGCATACAGATAGGATCTTTTGAAAGGTCAAGGCCAATAAGCACGTTTACATACTTGCAGATGCCAAAATTATACATAGATTAGAAAGAGTATATGGGTAAGTTAATGGAAGAAAAATTCGCTGAGAGCAGTTAAAAAGCATATATATTAGCTTATCTCTGAAAGCCTCTACTGAAATCCACTGGTTTTGGTTTTCACATTGAACTCGGGGTTTGCTTTGAGGATACTTGGAGGGGAGATTTCCTTAGTAGTAGTCACTAAAAACATGTCAGCCTCAAAAACATATTGTAATTGCTACCATGAAAATCTATACTAAATTGCTTGTAAATCAAAATTTCATGCAACACTGTGATCAAGACCCCATCAATGAATATTAGAAATAAAATGTAATGCAAATGGTAAACAACTGTGTATCTAAAAATCAAAATAAAAATGCACAGTTAATGCAAATTGCCACACATGAGAGAGAATGACTGAGGATGATTACAGAGCTGTGTTTCATATTTTGAAGTAATAACCTTTGGGTAATACATTCCTGCTGTTCATACAAAAAGGTACATCACAAATTGTTCCCAACCCACTACTCAGTCAGAAATAAAAAACCCCATTCGAAATACATTTCAGAAATAGCATGGTCTCTCTCTGGTCAGATTCCATCAGCAAAGCATGAATTTCTAGGCAGTTTGTGTTCATCATCATCCTGCATTAGCAGGATCCTCATAGCAATCTGAGTGTGCCTGGCTTCCCTTGGCTAGTGATGATGAATGCATTTTCTGAGTGTGGGACACAGTTTCAGCAGCTGTCAGCACCCGTCAGCACCCTTCCAGAGTTCCTCCATGTGTATTAATTCATACACTTAGTATTCGCAGTGGTAAAAAAAGACAGGGACTGCTTTCCATCCCAAAACAGTAAGTTTGAGGGGAGGCAAAGGCAGCAGAATTGTGGGCATGTGTTTTAATGAGTAAGATCTTGTTATAAATATAAACACAAATACCACAAACAGATACCTCATGGAAGAAAGAATAAATGACAGGGGAAAAGGAAGGAACAGTAACCTTAAGTGGTCGAGAAAACTGCATATCCTCATCCCTTGAAATGGAAACAAAACTAGAAAAGAATGCTATAAAGTCCGGGGTTTTAAACAGGGAGAACCGCATGCTTTAAAATCATAGGACCCATAATTTAGTGACAACTCTTTTTCTAGTGAAACAGACTGGTTTTGCTAATTTTCTGGCAAGGAATCTAGAACTAATGTTCTATTAATATAGTGGAATACAAGAGGCATCAAAACAAAAGAAATTTTACAGTAAGAACGTATTCGAATAGACCACATTACTATATACCATATTATTAATGTAGCAATATATTGCCATATGGTATATCAAAGGGGGACAACAAGGCTGATTGTTGAATACTGTCCAGTATTTCATATGATGTTCAAGTCATCTGATGTCTGCCATTAAATTACGAATACTGTTTTCACCATCCTCCAGTTTCTGGATGAAATTGGGGGCTTACTGTCAGAAATACTTCATTGACCAGCATAGAGAAAAGTACCTCTATCCTTGTTTATTTCACTTTTTCAAGGACAGAAGTAATGAACTGGGAAGTCTGAGCCTAAAAACAAAAAAAAAAAAAAAAAAAAGGAAGGAGTGACTGATAGGATAGGAGGAGAAAGCTAAGCTGTTGGTTTGATCCTGGTGAGGTAGCTAGGGCTGGGTAATAAACAGGATGGTTAAACATATTCTAAACACCTGAATAAAGTGAGTGAGAAAAAACCTGTCTCTTGTCCCTTCGCTTCTTTCCTCATCTACTTAAAATACTTTGTATACTGGCCGTTAACAAACGTTCCATTAACAAAAGTTTCCTTTACTAAATCTTAACACAACGTTTCTGGCTTCTCTTGCGAACAAGCTCAAATCCATTCACCTTTCCCCTGTAGTGCTGAGCTGGGAACGCAGCTGTTTTGCCTTGTAAGCAGAGGTCTCCTGAAGTAGCCCAAACTTTTGGCTGTTGGATTACTCCCTTTTACAATTGCACACTTGCTTGCAGGCCTAGCACTCAGCCTGAATGTGTGGCCTGGATTAAAGTAGCTGCTGACAAAAGTAATAGGCTGAAAGACTTGTTTGGTCCAGATCTCTTGTGTTCAGGTTTCTTGCTATTAAGAGAAGGCAAATCCACAGGTGTGCTGAACTAAAAGGAGAGTCAGATAGCTTCCAGGGATCCTGAGTGGATGCACAACGAAGCAAGTATCAAGGGCTTAGTCCAAGTCTGTGAAATTGCCAGACTTGTACATTGCCAGCACTGAAACCAGAGTCCTTGAAGCTGACTAGTTGGTAATGTAAAATTCTGGCAGTGCTTCCCAGACAATCTGTTGAATCTGTAGATGTTTGCAGCTACAAAAGCCTCAGAAAAATTAAAGGTTTATGTGTGGGCGCTTCTGCATCACTGTGTGCCTATATCTATACTGTATGTTTTATTCTGATAGCTCTCAAGTAAAAGAGCAATAAAAATTTTAAGCAGCTGCCCTTCCTTATAGCTGCTATCTTGGGGCTCATTCCAATGCTCATTGAAAGTCAATGACAAAGATCCCATTACCTTTAATCGTGCAGAATCAGGGCCTTTTATGACATGGTCAATCCTGCTGAGCATGTTTTCAAAGAATATTCACTTGAATTAGACCATGCACTAGGCTGCACTAACTCATTTTTGCATTAGCTCTTCCTAAATATTCTGGTTCAGGCATGTCAGTAACCAGGGATGTCTGTCCCTGGAAACAGACATAGTTGAGTAAGCATTGGAACAGGGGCTTGGAAACAGGTTTTAAATTTATTATTATTATACAAAAAAATCTGTGGAAATTCTTCCTAGCAAATCATGCAGTTCTTGGGTTCAGTGGTAACAGAGAAGTCTGAGGTTTAAACCCCACATACTTCCTGATAATGAACTGGTCACATGCAGGCCACAAGCAGGGAGTGATCCACCCATCCTATGTGGAACAAAATTACTTGTCAGGCTATTTGCGTACTTGTACTGTCCCACCCTTAACAACAAAAAGCAAAATAATGCCTAATCTTCTAAAAGATAACATTTTTACTTCCTAACTGTGAACATGTATGTTTGGAGTATAGCCTTTGTCCATGGAGGTGGCAGCTTCTTGCTTCATCTTAGTAGAGTCTACTATTTCTTACTGATTTTGATGCTACTCTTTTTAAAACAGCCGAGTTTATTCAGACCAAAATGCCTCTACAAGAATTCTACATATGTCACGTACGTTACCTTATTTCAGGAGGGAATAGAAAAGAAAAGAAAATCCTCAGCAGAATTATTGCAGAAACCGATTTTTGTTCTTGGCTTTGTTGTTTTATATCCTCTGTTTCATTGTGGCAGGAGAACTGAATGCAAATGAGAAAAAACAGTCCAATCCCAGACACCAATTCTGTGGGATTTAATTTAGGAATTGAAACTCCAACTTGAATTTTTTCTAGAAAATTTGCAAGTTAGATTATTTGAAAAATCCAGATGGTCTAAATATTTTTTTCCTAGGCAGAGGGGTGTGTTGGCTTTATCTACATTTTTTTTTGCAGAGGCTGGTGATAAAAGGCCCCTTGCTTTGAGACTGTTTATGGGGATGTGACATTATCTCTCTGTGCCGCTGTCTTTCTAGGTTCTAGCAAAGTGCTTTAGAAGTCCAGGGATGTCTCCTCTGTTCTTTTGAGAATGCAGTTTTCTCTTGTTTTCTGTCTCTTCTTTCTCCACCTTGTCAGAAGCTGCTGTGAAAATAGGGCGCAGATGAAGGGTATCTTCTGAAATCTGTGCCAGCATTTTGTATCTTTTGTAATTAACTTAAGACAATAACGCTCTCTTCTAGGAAGAACCTTTTTTTCACCCTGCATTGCTAGAGCTTTACACTTTAATCAGAAACAACAAAACCTTTTGTGAGGGATTATTCTATAATGTTACAAGTGTTTGATAGTTTCTTCAAGGTGATTCTTTATATGAGGATGCATATGCAGCTGTTTCATTTGAAAGGCCCATTAAAATCTTTGCTCACTTTTTAGCTCTGGGACTGGATGAATTTCTATTCAGGTCTGCTGAGCTGGGAAAGCTGGGACAAATGTGTTTGCATTTTAAGTAACTTCTATCGGTAGAGTTGATACAGCACTGAGCCCTGAAAGTCTGGGAAGGAGATTATATTAATTTTGTCTGGGTCATCTCCATCATGCAAGTTGATAGCCACTTTTCTTTGTAGCTGTTCCTGTTTACTAGACACCAGTTCCTGGGGTGTGAAAAGCCAGACTTTCTCATCTGCTGTTTGAGAGTAGGCCTCTTCCCAATTTCCATAGCCCTGCTCTAAATTCCTCATGCACTCGTTTATTTCCCTGTTTCGACCGTATCCTTTCCCTCCAGCAATAGTATGGGAACTTCTGCTTGATCCACAACCACTAGTTTTGTCATTTTGCTACAGCACCCTCCAGCCAGTAATTCATGCAGACATGTAATGTGCAGATTGGATTGGTTTTCATGGAGTAAATACCAGTTCTACTCTCTGTTAAGTGTGAGATTAGGCTGTGCAGCAGGGATGAATGAGCACTGGAGTAATCTGCCTCGATTTGGCTGGGTCCTGTGGAAGCTTGGAAGAACAGGCGAGACAAGCCCCTCAGGGGCAGTTGTTCCTGCCTTTCTGCTCAGGGAGTGACTAAATGACCTCTGCAGGACCCTGACAGCTCCAGGCTCTGTGTATTTGATGATGACTGCATTTCATTCATCAGCTTGAGATTTTGTTGGTAGATAAAAGCAGCACACGCTGAGGTAGGACAAGCCTGGACTTCAGAGCTTCCCTTTTGAACCAGAGCTAAGAGAGGGGATAAACTTCCTTCCCTTTTTACCCTCTCAGGATAACCTTTCTTTCCCCTTTCCACACCTCCTACCTGTACCAGCTGTGCTCAGGGCAGGACACCTCTTTTCCCTGCTTTTTCTGCATTTCATTCTTCATGGGCCACTTCATGTGTGAGCCTGTCCAGTTCTGCCCTAAGAGTTAAACAGTTTCCTGATGCACCTGCCCTGCTCCTTTGCCCCCCTCAGCTGCTGAGGGCTTTAATCTACCATAGAAGAGGGAGGGATTTTTTTCTGGACTGGTGTTTCATGTGGCTTGTGCGTTCCTTTCAGCTGGCTTACATGTAATTCCCATCTGAAGGCTTGCTTATTCTAGCCAGAGTGCTCACAAGAAAACAGTCATCTTGATACAGAGGTGTCATGAGTAGGTTGGCAAGTATCCTAAAAAAATACAGTGTTATTAAAACATTGTCTGCCTTGCTTTCTCACCAAATCTTTAAATGTATCTTCTGGGATTTTTTTGTTCTTTCTGAACTTTTTTTCAGGGTTATGATCTCTGTGATCATCTCTAAGACTTTGCACCTCTGAGACACGGTGAATTAGTGTTAGAGTGTTGCTACCGTAGCAGTGGTTCACACAGTCCAGAAAATCTCAGCCCAGCTGCTGTAGTGATCCCTTTCTGAGCAAAATGCAGCTTCAGTTTACTTATTTAAATTGAACTGCATGCTTACACTATAGATCTAATTGATAGGCATTGGCATTTATGAACAAGTCTTCTGAAAATGGTTTGAAGAAAGGAAGCCTCCTAAACTGTAATCTCTTTTAGGTTCTTCGTGAAATGGTATCCTCATGTATCAAGGCAATTTAGTGCCAGTACTTTCAGTGTTTAAACTAATCCATTGAGGAAAGCTAGAGCCAAATTGTTAATATAATAAATACTGAAAGCAGATTATTTTACTCTTTGAATCTATTCCTGCAGTGCTATACAAAGACTGCTCCATTGGTTCCTAAGAATTTAGGGCATGGATGAATGTCAGTGGGAGTCCGTGGAAATAATTCCTTTGACTTCAATTGGATTAGTATCAGTTTCCTGTGAAATAATTGTAGGAAATCACTGTGTAGGAGCTGTTGTTGAGATTCGTAATTCATAGAAATATCAGACTAAAAGGAAAAAGTATCAAGACCACTTCCTTGTTGTGAGAGACAGACAAGTGAGATACCTTCCACAAGCTAACTAAGAAATACAAATCTTTTAAAACATTCATAAAATGCTTCAGACATGCAACATTAATAAAATCAATATTCATTTGGAGCTTAGCTTTACCGAATCAGGGCCTCGTAGATGTCTCTGGATTATGCAGATCTCCTGTCACACAGAAAACCTGTCTGTTACTGAATTCGAGGTAATAATTTGCAGAAACTTCATACATTATGAGAACAAGAATGTAATGATAAGACTATCAGATTGTTTCCAGATGCATGAGCAACTATACTTTGTTGAACCGCTGAAAAAATGGTCCCTCACATTAATGGCCCATAACTAAGCATCTGTCATATTACTTAATGCTTAGGTATTCTTTGAGATTTCTCTTGTTTTCAAAGAAATGGTAGTTGATCTAGATTAAAATAATACTTTTACTGAAGGAAAAAAAGTTATGTCAGGTGTTTGAGAGCTGGTGTAATGACCAAATTAAATCTGATTGCATTTTTTGCTTTGCCAAGTTCTGTATTTATAGGAATTATTTATATTTATCACTAAAGAATCGAAATACCAATTATTGGTCTCAACTGACACAAAAGCAGATGCTTATGTCTTATAATTCAATATATACTAGATTGATTTCTTCTAATTTTTGATCTCTGATAGAAATATATACAGTATTCGGCCACTAAAAGTGTTTTTGCATCATCCTTATTTCCTTTCAACCCCCACTGAACTTCAAAATAGCCACTGGGCTGTCCTCAGTTGAGGAAAAGATTGATTTTTCATAGCCAGAAAATACTTTTTATTTACAGCTGAAGAATATAGAGATAACCATTTTTTAGGGGCATTGCTTAACATTTCCGTGTAATCGAGTTTGAAGAACATTTAAAATATCTCTGTAATTTTGAAACACTACTGGGAGTATAGGAAAACTTATCTAGAAGTTTTTATAGAAGATGAAATGAAGACTCAGCCGTAGGTTTCTTTAGCAGTATATTAACTGTATAATTTGGTGAAAGCAGAGACTCCTTTTCTACTTGATTCTTGGAAGAAAGGAATCTTCTGTATTGGTGTTAGCATTACGCAAAAGGATATATATCAGAATTCAAACCATTTTAATTTAATGTGTATTTTTAAAAATATTTGTGTTTTTAATATATTTTCAAAGATTCTCTATGCAGCTTCATTTCTACTTTGCAAGTCACAACGAAGGTGATGATCATTCTTCTTTCATGTGAATGGCAGTGGACAGCTATCAGAAACATTTTGGTATTTGTTTAGGGCAAGGCTGGCCACAGAGGGAAAAAAAGTGTTTTCGGCCAACTCTTTCTGTTTTTCTCAATGTAAAATGGAGCTACTCTAGTGTCGGCATAATTCCAGACAGCAAGGTGGTCGGAGAAGAGCAAGTCATCAAAATTCCTGGAGAACAAGTTACCACTTTTTTCTTTCTGCCATGTAGCAGTGTTTGCCTCCCTCTGGGCAGGTTCTTCCATCTCCAGCCTCCAAGAAGAGGCTTTCCCCCAGCTTCACAGAACCCGTGCCCATATCCTACAGTGTCTTCCCTGGCTCAGAGCAAATCGTGCCTGCATGCTGAAGCAGCATTTCAGTTAAAATCTTGCTGTCCTTCCAGCGTGCTGAATCAATACAGACATTCTCAAGAGTTCCTTGCAAAGTTCCTGCTCGGAAATGCCCAGACCTTTCAGCAGGGTTGTGTTCTCCAGTGTCTCCAAGCAGCCCTGTGTACACAGTGCTTGCTGAACTCTTGCCCTGGCCCCCAGTGTCGAGTGTCCCTGGCTGCGCAGCCACTGATGGATGAACATTGCACAGCCTTTCCCTCTCTGGGTTTTAAGCAGGACCTGTCAGGCACAAGTAGAAGCCTGCATTAGTACAATTTGGGGACAAGCTAAGCAGCAAGGTGTGTCTGTGTTCTTTATGTGTGCAGTTCAACACTGCCTTAAAATAATAAAAATGGAGGATAAGGGGGGGTGTGTTTTGTTTGAGGGTATGGCTAAACTTCATTAAGAGGTCGTGTTTCTTCAGGCCAAGTTCAATACTAGAAGCAAGGTTTAATCAATAATACAGCTCTGCACAGGCCTGATTGATTGATTCAGCCTTTCATGTACTCATGAGATGGGGGAATGAAATACAAAATGTTCCCTGGAATGAGCAGTGGATGATCCTTTTCAGGTAAATGGCTGTTTTCTCTCCTTGGGACAAAGCCCCATGATGCTTATTCGTGTGATTTGTTATTCTGCTGCACACTACATTGTCTTGTAAGACAGGCTCTCACTTTCCACATCATCCTGGTGATCATTCACTTCATCTGTTCCGGCCTCAGTTCCTCTCTGCCGAACAAGAGAAATCTGAATGGCACCTTCTGGTTTTAGGTAACGTTTTCCTCTGGGTCGTGGGCATGACCTGATCTTTACAAACAGAATTTCAGAAAAAAACTTTGCAGAGTTTCTGCGTAGCAAAACTCTGGAAACTTGGGCTGGTGAATTATCAGCCCAGCCCTGGATATTGCTTCCTGTACCAGATAGAAGTCTTCTAAGATTCACTTGAATTTTTCCACAGGAAACTGAATTTAACAATGCTTATGCAACCAATTTATGCTGAAATATATATGTAAACGCAGTACAAGGAAAAAGACACTTTTGAAGGGCTTCTGAGGATATGTATAAATGGGTAAAGGCACCCTGAAGATGATACACACAGTATGTAAAGGCAAACTACTAGTCTCCATACCTTTGTATAAAAAGACATTGTTAATGGTTATACAATAATTTATTTATAGCATATTATATAATGCTCTTTGAATTCTGGTGACAAAGACTTCTGTAAGACCCATATAGGCACTAGGATGCATTTCAGTTTGGTTAATTTACTGTTTACTGGGATTTCAGTTCTGCTCTCCTCTGCCAATAGTTAATTAAAAACTTCCGTAGTACTTGGCTACCACTGAAAGAATGTAGCTGAGTGGATAAAAGTTCCATCTCTACAAAAGTTGTGATATTTTTATTCGCAATGTTCCCTTGCAGTTTTTCTCCTCCATGTAATATTGGTGCTGGTATTTTTATCTCTGTCAGCCTTAACTCCAGAATTTTATTTGATAGTTTAAGAATTTTGCAAGATTTTAAAAAACCCAACTAACCAACCAAAACTAACCAAGGAGGGGTGGCTTGCATGCAGAATTTAAGATTGGCAAATATAGTTTTACTTTATTCTGGTTATTTTTGTTCTTATTACTTTCCCCTTCTTTCAGATATCTTCTTTTTTTAATGTCTTGTTATATTAAGTATGTTCAGCAATGCATACAGCATTTGAGAGGTTTTCTGAACACACTCTAAATTTTAATTACCTGGTTAGCTTTTCTGCTAATGTCGGTATCTTTCTTTGTGCTCTGAACTAGGTAACCATCTCTGGTGGCTAATTCATGAAGAAGGTTTTTGTTTAGCCTTTAAAATCCAGCTACTAGAAAATGGCCTTTTAAATAGAAGCAGATGTTGGTGAAGTTAAATTAATTTCACCTAGTCTACATTAAAAATGTCAACTACATGAATGAGTGTATCTGCTTGATTGGGTTTTATTTCAAATAAGAAAGTAACGGTTAAACAAAAAAATCTTTCACCGCTGCAGACCATTGGTGGAACACTAGTCATGATAATGAGAGAGTATTGTCAGAAATAGCCCAAATCAGAACTAGGTTAACCATGAAAATTGTGTAACTGGGACTAATTTGACTGCTGTTCTCCTGGGTTCCTGCCTTGGATGTATAGACTTCAGTGTCTTGGGAAGAGGAGGTACAGCTGTCTACATTTTGTTCATCTTAACTAGAGAAATACTTGATCTTTCTTTTTTTTTCCTAAAATGTCCTGATTGTGCCTGTGCTTGGTCTTGATTGCAAAGCAGGTAAGTTTTCTGATTTGCCAGCCCTTCACTGACAACAGGGAAAACCCAGTGCAATTCCTAAGTACCACCAGGCAGTCATTTATTTGTTTATCTGCCTACACCAAAACAAATCCCAGCTGGTGGCAGCAGGTTGGCGTGGAGCCTTGGGCGGGCACAGATTCCTCCTAGAAAGGTTATTAATATCCTTGAAGTAAAACATGTATTGAAATGTCTTAATGGGGGAGAAAAAATAAGTTTCTCTTGGAAGAGTAAGCTATTGTTCTAAAAATTTGCTGAGTTACCACTACATAGCAAATCTCTCTTGCTAGTTGACCAAGCTGTATTTACATACGTGTCAGAAGTACCCTGCTATAGCAGAACCTTGAGCTGTGTTCATAATGTCCAAAGGTCTCACTGGGGATGAAGGTCACTCAGCATCCCTGGGTTAAAACATGGACTTTGTCTCCTTATTCCTGGTTATTCGTAGAACATGCTGATGTTTTCTGCATGTGATGGAGTTATTCTTTAATAGATTTCTCCTGTATGAAGCTTCTTTGCAATCTCAAATGTCAGCTGCAGATCATCAGATTCATTTCTAAAATGAATTTTAATGTATCACAGTTCCTTCTCCTTCTATTTATACTTGACTGTCTCCAGCACAGAGCCTCTAGATACAAGATATTATCCAAATCCTACCTTTAATCCATTTGTGTTTATGTTCATAGTGTCAGTTAACATTAAGAAACTGTAAATGGGCTTAAAAATACATTTCACATAATCACTAAATATCATTAAACCTGTTCTTTGTAGCAGCAAATCCCGTACCCCCTCTCCCCTAAGAACATACAGAAGATTATTTTTTCAAATTAAGATACAGACAAGCCAGTATACATGGTATACATTTATATATACTTTGAGCTGAGGATATAGGAGTGGCAGACAAGGAAGTGGAGTTTTTTGTGTGTGCGAGGAGCTTGGGATGTGGTGAGCAATGAGAAAGGATCGAACTGGGAGCCAGTGATGTGTAGTGAGAACAGACACCTTGAGCATGACAGTGAAAGGCAGCTTTCACTTGGTCAGTAACGTGTAAAGGCTGGAGAGGAAAGCAGACAGATTATTGCAGACAGGAGCCTGAGAGAAAGACTGTGATAAGGAGTTGAAAAAAAAAATAATTGTGAGAAGGAGCCAGAGTAGAAGGGATGTGGTTGGCTTTTTACAGGAGTCGAGAAAGGAGAGTGGGGTCAGGCAGCCTTCCTCATCCTCCACCCTGAGCAGCCTCTGGAACCCACCAGGATGGCAGCTGCCTGGCAGAGCAGTTCATTGCCTTCAGCCACTCCTAATGCTGCTGAGTACTGTAGCTTTGAAAGTCACTTGGTTGGGTTTTTTCCTTTAAATTTTTAAAAGTTTTTTTAAACTCCAGCTCGGGGTGCTTGAGTCTGTTTTTAATATTATATTCTGAAGAACAGTCAAAATCACTCTAAGAAAAATGAATCTATTGAGTAAAAAACAATGTTAAGTATTTAATGTAATAATTTGGATGCATTTGGGTAGTAGCAAAAGATATCCAGTCAGTGCATAATAGTAATTTTCCTGTTTGTGTTAGCACAGCCTTGTACTGTCACACTTGTAATTAATGTTACCACTGAGGTGGAATTGTGAAAAGGCTGTGCCAGCCAATTAAAATGGTAATATGACTTCAGAATCTGTTTGTGATCATATTGATTCCCTTAATGGAAAGCTTCTCTGTGACCTTTTCCAAGCACATACTGTACTTTTCACACTTTTGTAGATTAATCTTGTAGAACAGTATTTTAAATTGTTGCACAGTAGGCTTGTAGAATTTTATAAATTGCCTAAAAGATGATAAAAACTACTGTGATTTTGTTATAAGGAGCATTAGAGCACTGCCAGGAGATCATGAAAAGTGCCTCTGAAAGTCTGCTGGGAATCCCCCATGGCAGAATGAAAATCACAGTAGAGCAATTAGGAAGAGGAAGATGTCTTCTATGATGACACAGGTATTTGTTGTGGTGGAAAACTTGTTTTAAAAATGTTATACAGTGTTATCTATCGAAGAAAATTTAGAATAAGAACAATTTATAGTTCATAAAATATAAAAATAGGAGTAAAAAGACTTCTTGAGATTTGGAGGAAAGCAGACACTACAGCAGAGTCTGTTAAACCATAAAATGTTGGGCATGGACTTCATTCCTCAGATACTCAGGTGTGAGAGATGGAACCTAAAGCAAAATTCCACACTGTAGTCCAACTCCTCTCAAGCTTTACAAGTCTGAACCTTCAGATAGAGACCAGTGAGTTAGGTGTGATGGGATTTGACCTTTCTGGAGAGAGAAGAATATTTGGGGAAGGGATTGTGCGAATGGATTTTAATTGTGATGAAAAAATGCTTTTGAATCTCATAAAGGCAGGAAATTATTGTGCTGCCAACCTTTCTGAATTTTAAGAGATTCCTTGGCTCATAGAAGGCAGTTAAATGCAGATGGCAGTGCTTATTGACTACTTGCTTATTTGAGTCAGCTCTTCCTCTCTTTCAGGAAATAACAGGAATGTACACGAATTCCTGAAGTGTTTCGTGATAGGTGACAGGCTTTGCCTTCCACTGCCAAGCTGGGCTGTAGGTCCCTCAGCCTTTAGACTGCTCACACTGCTGTGCCTGCTCTTTACTGGCTGATTCTCACTCACCTCCTGCGTACTCCTTGAGACCAAGTCGAGGCTGAGTCTTCTCTTCAGAGCTCCCTTAAAAACTTGGGGTTTTTTAAGCAGTCTTTGCTGGCACCTAAGCACTGTCACCTTCCCATCCCAGTATCGTGATCAATCACCCCATCTGGCATGGCCTGTGAGTAAAATAAACCCAAAGTGAAAGTATTCTGATTGAGGCCTATGGGTTTATATGGGGTTTATATTCTTCATTCACTGGATATTTGATTTTAAAATCTAAGTTCTCTTAACCATCACAGTACACTCAGTCTTTCCTTTTGTTTTTAGTTTGTATTGCCTTGTCTCCTTGATTATCAAATTGCTGTAATCAGATTTCTTTCTGTGAAATGCCTTGGTACATATCAATAAGGTCTAGACCTTCGAGTTCATGATTTTTCTGATTTTTCTTATGTTTTGAGTGTTTCTCTGATGCTGGAAAGGCTGTGCCCGCATGAGGAGGAATAAAGGGCAGCTTAGTGGGCAGTGTGTGCTGTGAGGTTTGTGCACCCGCTGCAGGTGTGTGCTGGGCAGGCAGCGGGTGGCCACGTGAGCTGTGAGCTCGCTGGTTGTTACCTGAGCTGGACTCCCTCCTGCATTACTGCTCCCACGGCGGGAGCGGCTGAGGGAGACTGATGGTAATGGAGGTGGCTCTGCCTCTGCAGTGCTCTGAGTTGCACAGATGTGCTTTCAAACACATTTCCTTTGCAGCAACGATGATGACCAAAACCTGACCAGAAGGCTGGAATTTTGTCTTGTTTCCCATGGTGAGTGTTTTTTGAAGAGACCTCATCAGAGGCAACTGTTCCTTCCTGTATATGCCTCTTCCCATCCTAGGCAAAGGCAGATGAAGAAGCTGTGGTGGGTGCCAGACTGCTTTACCCACCCCTCCCCTAAAGGGTACTACACTCATTTGGTGAGCAGGACATTGTGGAAGCACATTTCTGTGTGCAGTGAGTGCCTGAAGGAATGCTCTTGGAGATTCATAAATCTCAACAGGAATAGTTGGGCAGCCTGTGGTGGCCCAGAGAGGCCACAGTGCTGGCCTTGCTCCAAACAGGTAGAGGTAGGACTACACTGGTCTTGTCTGGGCTTGCTGTGAGATCTTGGAGGCCTGCATTAGTGCCTTGTGGAAGGTCAATTTAATCTGCTTTTTGATGCTCTTGCCCATTACATACGATAATGAGTACGCTGCTGTGCATCAGCAGAAGTGGTCTGCTAACTTTGTCAACATGTTTCACTTGCTGGTGCAGGAAGACGTGTGAACATAGAGGAATGTAGGAATTATTTGGATAGTGCTGGAGAGTTGTTCAGCATAGCAGGCACAGAGGCTTATCCCTACTACCCCTGCATAAACTAGCTGCCCTGTGAGTTTTGTCACACAAGGGACTGGGAGGAGAGTGGATGATAAGACAAGTCTGGGAGCAAAGAGTAAGACTGAATTAAGTAATAGGGTAGGCACACCCAAGTTTTGAAAATACCATAAATACTGAATCAGCCGAATGTAAGTATATCCCTTTTACTTGAATATACTCCCAGAGTACATATCTTGCATTTTATTTAGCTTCAAGTCTGAATTTCTGCTAAGAAGATAAAGATTTTCTTGTTGGATCAATTTTCCATGACAAATTGTCTGATTTATATAACAGTGCTACACCTCTGGGCTTTGCAACCTTTGTCTGTGTCAATCTTGTATCTGATGACTCTGCCCTATTAAAGGCAGTATTAGTGAGTCCTTTCAAAGATGCTCTCAGATCCACCTCTGAAGACTTTCTGCTTCTGGTGCTTTCCACCTACAGCTGAATTCCAATTGAATGAACGCATAGGTGTCATGCAGTGGCAGCAGACAGTGCTTCCACACCTTGGCTTTGCAGCCACGTGGAAAGCCTTGGGAAAGCTCATGAGCTGCACCACCTTCTCTAGCAGCACTCCACCTGTTCATATGCCCTTTTTGAGTTCTTTCTACATCAGTGGGCGTTAATGATGGACAGTTTGCAGCGGGAATAACGTCCCTTCGTGTATCCCGAGCGGCCAGCTGGTGCGGTTCCCACGGGAGATGCGGTGGGAGGTCTTTGACTTGGTGACTCATCATTCCCAGAGGCCCCTGCCGTGCTGGGCTCACCAGATCCGTTTGAGGCGATCTGGAACAATCTCGCAGCCCACACGACTGTTCTCGTGTACGTGCAACTCCTTGCTGGAATTTTGGTGTAACTTGGTGTAATAACTGAAGCACAAGCTGGCCAGTCTCCAGTCTGGTGAGCCACTCTGTCAGTCAAGTAGAACTCCATTAAACTATCAGCTTCTGGTTTGAGTATTCCTATATGAAAACAGATTTTCTCTCCAATATTCACAGGTTTGACAGAGAGCAAAATATTTCCATTTCCCCCAGCAAACAGCTTGTCCTCCTGTAATGACAGTTTTCCATCTGCAAGAACTGCCTTTTTGATACCACAAACCACCTGAGGTGAAAATGTAACTGACTTGCTTTGCTGTAAACCTGCCAAAAGTAAAATTATTTTTGCCTGTAGCAAGAACTGTTTTCGTGCCAGTGTATTTTCCAACTTTGCTAAAAGTTACATACTTCTGATTTTATCAGAACAGAAGAATAGCTGTAGTGTATCTCTTGGCAAATTAGCCTATTTTATTGTGAATCAAGGCAGCAGTTTTATTTGGGACTTCAGGCTTCATATTCACAGAAGAAATCTCTGGTGTATCAAATTATTCCTTGTCAGTACCTGAATTTGAGATTCTAAATCCCAGGTAAGACAAAGCAGACCCATTTCTGGAAATAAAGGGAACTGCAAGTGTGTGTTTTCAGCTCCTTTTGAAGTCAAGGCATTTTTGTTTTGATTTAGTAATACAGATTTAAGTATGTAATGTATTCATTTTGAAAATAGTTGACCTAGAGAATCATACATTAGTTATAAATGCTCCAATTAGAAAGAGAGATTTTTAGAGTACAGAAAAATTACATGGGAGAAAAAGAAAACAAAGTTATTTCTGTCTTTAGAGGTCTGCACTGTAGTGTTTTGGCCACCATCATGTTCTCACAGACTCTGTGACTGATCTCAAATGTAATTTTTTATTTTAAAATAATGCTGTTTCATGATGTACTGAGAATTGACTTCTAACAATCACGTATTTTTTCCATACACTGTGATTGTCCTTATATTAGGAGATATTTCATAAAAAGGCATTACTTGCCCTGATCTTGCCAGCTTTCCAAAGGATTTGACAAGTTGTATCATGTGTTTAATCCAGTGCAGCATTCTAAATTCTGAAGAAGTTATTTCTTGTGTGCCTGTGCAAACTTTGGCCAGCAAGGGGACTCTCAGAACAGTGCATGCCACAGAAACCTGCAGGCTTCTTCCTGCTCTCTGATCTAAACCAATGGCATTGCTACAGCATTTTCCTTCTCAGAATCTTGCAATTTTAGGAATATGTTGGTGTTAGGTAAAGCTTCTTCCTTACTGTGCTTCCTATTTATGCAAAAATCCATCTGCCGTGGTTCCTTTATACCAAACAACCTTGCCTTTTCCTCCCATTACCGATGACAGCATCTCACTTGCTCCTGCTTAGTTATGTTATTGCCCAGGAAGGTTGTTCCCCCTCAGAAGGCAAAGAGCAGTGACTTTATCCTTGTGCTGCTGCACACCCTGGCTGTGCCCTTCCTGTGCTCCCTGAATCCGGCTGTGCTCACGGTGGGGCTCAGGGGCACTTCCTGCGCTCCTGCTGTGTCGGGTTGTCCCCAGCTTCTCCTGTGGTCACAGAGGCTCTGACAGGAGGAATGGACTTCAAGTATCTTTCCTAGTTTGTTACTGCTGCAAGGATGGGGAGTTCTTAAATGAGGTTTTATGCAGTGTGAAATACAAAAGGAGAAAAATATGAATACAAAATACCCAAGTATTCATCACAGTTGCTTTCTAGGAGAAGAGTATTGGTCCCAGTGAAATCAGTATCAATATCAATGTCTCTGTTGATTTTTGTAGAGCTGAGAAAAATTTCAGCATGGAATAATAAGCCTTGGCTGCCTCTTTTCCTGGTTCTATTTGCATTTCATGAAGTAATGGAGTATCAGCTACAGCATATTAGAAAAGCCAATCTATATTCTGACCAGCTATGGACTCAGTAATTTGACAGCGCTTTAAGTCAACATTACTTTAAAGTATTTTTAATCACAACAACATGAAAAATAGCGTGGATTATTATTCCACTAGGAAATAAATGTAAAACTGTGTGAATGTTAAAAAACCCCAAACCCTCTGCTAGAAGAGACTCTCTTTAACAATATGCAATAAAGCTTAACTCTGTGACAGTTTAAAAATTGACAGTTGAATCATCTTAAAATAATACAGTGAGAGCAGTCCAAATGTAGTCCATCAACAGCTGCTGGATACCAAGCGCCCTAGAAAAGGCATTGCAATCACCCAAATTATAAGAGGCATTCAGAGTTTCAAGATATATCAGTGCGGTAGTGTTTGCATGATAAACATGCAGACCAGTGTTAAATCGTGTCTTGACTTCTATTGAACCAACTAAAATGTTCCCCCGATTAAAATATTTAGAACAGAATATCATGTCACGAGAAATTAATTTAAAGAGACATTCCACATATTGATGTATATATTATATACATAAATCATCTTGAAAGTATTTTGAGTGTCACGTTGGATATAAGCAAAGAGACATTGCGTTTTCTGTGTGAAAGAATTATTAGGCTGCAGCACCAGATTGGGGCTGTGGTTGTTTTGATTTTGACAGTAAATCATTTCAATAGAGATGGAATGCAAAATGTTTCAAGCCAAACCTTTAGGGAAATGTATAGGCACTGTCAGCATATCTTTAAATATTCTAGAAAAGAAAAACAAAATTAAAAAATGAGAAGATTCATCAGGAAGAGAAAGACAATCTCAGTCTAGAATTTCTGCTGGAAATAAAACTGCTGTGGTGCTAGTACCGAATTATCAAGGTCACAAGGGTTTTTCCTTGGACGTGTAGGTCTAAATGACGGAACAGTGATGCCACACTTGCCTTGGAAACCAGCAGTAATACAAAGGAGAAGTTAGTTGAAATAAGTTTAATATGAGGATCCTTAAATATTTGGTGGTTTTAACTGGGCTGAATTGGTGCAGTTCTTATCTCAATACACAGCACTTCCATCACTTGGAGCAGTTGCTTCGCTGTTGCTCAGTGCTGCCTTACAAGGCTGTGCTTGTTCTGAATCAGGGCTCAGAGGAAGGTCTATGGCTCTGTCACAGGGAGGGTGTGTGTGTATTTTCATAGTAGCCTGTGAAGACAACACAATAAACCTTTGCTCTTTAAAATAAAATTTTAGTTTGATGTCAAAGTGGCACCTGTTTAGCAGCACAAAGTCTTACGCTGTCAAGTTGTAATACGTGGTAAAAACAGAGATTTAATGCACTTATCACTGTTCTATTCCAGTCAATTCTTAACAATAAATTTTTTTCACAAATTGTTGTAGCACAGGTCCAAATACATGTAGTTGATCTGTTGAGTAGCTTTCCAGCAACACTCATCTGGTTTTGGGTGCCTTGTAAAGACATTCTGACTTTTAAATCTGACTTGTAAATCTGTCTTGTAAACTGCAGTTGTACTGTAAAAGTCCACTTGCTCAGTCTGTTTTCATTTCAGGCAAGATCTCCCTCCCTCTGGAATTAGAAGAAATGTGGTTTAAGTGTTCATAAATGCATACCTTTGTGGAGGACAGTGCCCATATCTAGGGAGAGATCTGGATGAAGTTACTGTTGGAACCATGGGCCATATTCACAGCATGGCATGTTTTGAAAATCGTGTTGCTTTCTCCTTTACCATTCCCTATCCATATGTGCTGTTCCAAATCCATAATTCCTTCAGCCACAGATTACATCAGTACAGACTTTGTAACTCTGAGGTTTGCATATATCTCAAGATATGCAAAAGAAAGCTTTTTGCTTTCTTACAGCTACTGTGGATCAAGAATCACTGTTCTTTTGTGATTGAGAACTTTTGTGTTTCAATCCTGTTTTAACTACAAGTGGTAGATGAAAAATGATGAGAACTGTGTGTTCCTGTATAATAAAGCCAGCCTTTCCTGCAAGCAGCCTGTGCTCTAGTCTGCAGGCTCCACGGGTGCCATGGCAGTTGTTGTTGTTGTTGTAGCGTGCCTAGCAAGAATCGGTGTGATCTTCATGATGTGTTGTTCAGCAGGGGTGTCCTGTCAGCGTCAATGACCTGAGAACTGAAGTCTGTTATAGGTACCTAATTTTCTTACAGGCATTTAAAATTAATCTTTCCATGTTATGTGTAGGGGATCTTTTTGGTCTTACTGCCTATACCCTTGGTAACATCTTAAAAGCCTTTTTTTACTGTAGTAAATAAAAACCTAACTGGAACTCAGGGCTTACTACAAACTGTTGGGAAAAAAGCCCAGAAAATTGCTGTTAGAAATCTCTTCTTCATGTTTTGCAGACCTCATCCTGCATTATAGTTCAGCCAGTCACAGTTTGTATGTTTGTTTGCAGCTGATGGATTTCAGCATTTGCATAGAACCATTGCTGTCATAACCAACCATAGCACTAGATGGTTACAAATCCTTGGAAGGATCCTCTCACAGGTAACATGGTTTTGTGCTTCCTTTTCCCAATACCTGAAACTCAGGTTTCTTTGATTCAGGTCTTTATTTTCTCAGAACATTTTATTCAAATGTATTTCCAGTATATCCTTATATAGAAAAGTTTTTGGACTTGGTTTTTATAAAGCTGTTCTGGATCTGTTCTCCTGGGAATAGATTATTTTTCCCCTTGTAAATAACCATCACATCAATCTTTTGTGCTTTGGGGATCCATCTTTATTTTTCACTTTGAACCAAAGTCAGGAGAATCTGCCTTTCACCCAGAAGGAAAAGCCGTGATAGCTCATTCCTGCCATTAGTGGCATTTTGTGCTCATTTACGTTTCTTGTGGTAACTGCTGCATTGGACTGACAGCATCAAGGCGGGACCTGCTGTCTGCCTGACCAGTGACAAGTTAGGGCTGCTGGTACTGCTCACCACTGCAGGAAATTGCTGCAGTCACGGTAATATTAGATGAGAGTTAATGAGCGTGTCTGTCTGCTTGGAAGAGTCTGGGGCTTTGCTTGCTTATTTGTTTTCTGTGGTAAAATTAATGGGGACAAATGTTCATTTGGGCAATATTAATAAGGTCACCATCATATAATCAGTCTAATAAATTGTGTTTTTAAAAGTTCAGTCTTAGATGCAAATAGAAGATAATTAGCTACGTAGAGCTAGTGATCACTACTTAGTGGTAACTGATTGATGAAAAGTGGTGGGAGTCTACAGAAGCAGTTTCCAAGTGTTTAAGTGGTTATTAGTGTGAGAGCCTGTCAGTGGCCTAGGAGATGTATTAAAGGTTGTCAGATGCCTTTTGCTGTCTTGTTCTATGTCAGTTACAATGGGGGATTTTTGCAGCTAGTAGAGAAATATTTTAGTTCTGCTGTTTTTCTTGTAATTAGCAGATTGGTGTGGGAAGATGTCAGTAGGACATAAGTGATGTTTCCTGATGTGCAGGAGATAATGTTTTTGGGTGTAATCAGCAGCTTCTTAAAATGGATTTTGCAGCCTTGATATGACAAGGTATCAAATTAAAGCGCTTCAGTAATTTAATGTAGTTTATTTCATGGAGCTTCCACATACTGCAGAAGGATTAAACATTCACTGCATAGTCATTTCAAGGTTTTAAGCCAAAACAAAGCTCTGTATGTATTCAACAAAGTATGTATTCCTTTTACTTAGCATTGAAGAGTAGCTGAAAATTTTCCAATATGAGAGTCAGGTTAATAACCTAATAAGTAAATAATATCATCTTTGTGAGTACACACGTAGTAGTTTATAAACTGGACAGAATGCAGATACATAAGGCCGTAAAAGAAAACGTACGATTTGCAGTGGGTTCCTGTCTGTGAATTAGAATGTGCCCATCGTCCCAGAAATCTCAGTATCTGGACAGAAATGCCATCATTTATATCAATTCATGTATATAACAGAAGAGTGTCAAAGGTGGAGTAATTATCTGCAAAAAAGCTGCCTAAATATTTCAGGGGCAGGTTGAAGAGTAATAGTAGGGAATGTGAGTTCTCAGGGACTCTAAATAGGAGGATCTATTTTCATCCTAATAAAACTGCAGCTCCAGAAAGGGCAGTCGGAGATACGTAATTATTAATTTATGATCTAATAAGGAAGAGCCTTCAGAGATGGAAGACTACCAGCGATGGAGTGGGATGTCGCAACTGTAAGTCTTCAGCCATTCTGCAAAAAAAGACAAACTCAAACTCTCTTCTTGGTGAGGCCTCTTCACCTTCATCTGTAGGCAGACATTCAACCCTGGTGTGTCTCTCACAGTGACACTCAGACATCCCCCATTGCATTCGAGGGTAAATGATCTTATCCAACATTTGGAACTGAACTGGAAACATAGCGCGTGCTAGAGCACTCAGTTCCTGCTAGAAAGAAAAAAAATATGGCAAAAAGGAGAAGGGGATGAGGGAAGGACATACACAATCTGGGATACCATCATTCCAGAACTTCTCACCCCACACACTCAAACTGAAAGGTGTCTGGAGGATTCAAAAAACATCCAGTGAGCTGCTGGAGGAGACGCTTTATAACTCTGCTACTATGAGGAGCTGAACAAGAGGTGAATGAATTTAAAGCACTGAGATAGAAAACTGCTGGTAACAAGAAGACTGGAACAGCAGCTGTCTCAGGAAAGAGAAAAAAAGTGAGGTGTAAGGAGCAATGGTGATGGTGCAGTGAGCTCGAGGTGTCCTGATCCAGAAACTGATGAGATGCAGGGAGTGTGGGCCTGAAGTAAAGCCAAAGTGCTGTACCAAAGGAATTCAGTGGAAACAGAACAGAAGTAGCAGCTGTCATCAGGCAGCAAAGAGAGCTTGATTTGTGGCCTAATGAAATGTTCAGGGAACATGTTAATTGACTAAAAAACTTCTAAAACGCTGACTGAATTGGAACAGACCCAGTAGTTGTAAAGGACATTAAGGGGTATTATGGGGACAGGAGCCTTCAGTGTTGGGCAGAAACATCTTGTGTGGAGTTTAACCTTACGCACGTGACTGATGCATCCGTGTAGGGCCAGTCCTGCATGTGCTGACTGATGGACTGAAGACAACGAGGCTCTCTGGGTGCTAGACAACCTCATCTGTGCTGCCCTTTGCCAGATGATTTGTCAAGGTGCCTTCCAGCCTGGCCTGTTCTGCAATTCTGAGCTGTGTAGCTGAGGTCTGTGTAGGTGGGGAGAGGCTGAGATGGGATATTCTCCCAGAACAGGCATTGTGCTGCAGGAGGAGCTGCCTGCAAATGGGAGCACCTCCCAGAGGAGCCAACCCTAAGCATCCCTGGGGACTGTGGCAGAAGGAGGGGACACAACTGTGAAGGTCTGCCTTCACGGAGAAATATGGGAAGCTTTAGGAGAGCTGCCAGACAAGAAGCAGCAGAGGATTACCTAAGGAACCACAGAGAGAGTCTGTAGGCATGAGTAGAGACTTTCATTTCCTTGCTGACCCCTAAGAAAGAGACTGGTTGGTGCTACCCTAAGAGGAGAGATGCTACTAAAAAGCCATCTCCTGTGCTTTATTCAGTAACCAAATCAGACAGCATCTAGAAGGCAGATGCCAGCTGTTCCCGACTTGTGACTACCTGTATTCATTTTCATAAGGTCCAAAGGTGTTTTTCCTTCCATTTAACACCCCTCTACCTTTAATGAACAGCAATTCAGTAAAGGACCTGTGTTTGTAGGGTAGGTAACAGGCCACAGCCCCATAAACTGAGTCATGCTTGTATCAGTTAAGAATTAGAAGAACTGAGGTTCTTTGTGTGTCCTACAGGAATTTCTCCTGAATTTTGACAGTTCACCAAAACAATCAGTATTTTTCAGCGTTTCAACATGCATCCAGGTATGTGCCCTGCAGAGGAATTGAGGCAGTGGAGAAAATCACTGTGCTGCAGCTCACACAGGTTTTCAGCGTGCTCTCACCCTCTTCTTACTGCAGGGATGAAAGGGACCACAGGAGTATTCAGAACGTGATCCCCAGTGCTCTTTGTTGCTTTAAGCGAAAATGTTCTCCTACAGTCGTAGGAGTGATATATTTATGATCATAACAGCTCACAATTCATGGTGAACATATTTGGGGTGATGGCAATTCTACTAAATACAGATTTTCTCTAAAAAGGTTTAATGTTGACTCTGTTAAAAGAGAAGAAGCATGTTATGGGAGCAGATGGTGTAGCTTCTTCTTATTCTTGTTGCTCGAGTGGAAGGTTCAGAAACTATTTCTTTCTTGAAGACCTGTGCTTTGTGTGGGAGTGCTTGGTAAGCCTGTGCTCTGTGCTTGGGTTTTAATACTTGACATGGGATTGAAAAAAATTGACCTCTTAGGTAGAATACCAAGTCCTTCAGAAATATGTCTTGTAAGAAACAACTACTTAGGGCTGTTTTAGGGAATGTTTAACTGTTTCTCTCAAGTATTCTCCCCAGGAGGGGATGATAGGAATGTCACCAGGTTTAATGAGCCCACGCTGGGCAGAGGGCACACAGGGAGCGCAGGTACACTGTGGAATTAGCACGGCTCCAGGGATATTGGAATGCTGGCGCTGAGCTGCAGGGCTGACATGGAGCTGTGCTCCTGTGTGATTTAACCTGCTTACCCAGGAGACTCAGCATCCACTTGGAATTGGAGCGTGCTCCAGTTTTTTATGTCTTAAACCAGCCCTTCTTCGTGAGCTTTCAGTGCCGTTCATTTCAGTGAGAATAAAGGGTTTGTTTCAGTATTCTTAAAGCATACAGTGTAATTATTAGAAATGGTTGTTAAAGGAGGTTGCATTCCGTATGCTAGCATTATCTTGGGATAAAATATAATTATAGTCATAGAATTACTAGGAGAAATTACTTCAGTACAACAAGTGAAAGACATAGTAATGAGGAGGTGTATTAGGTGAAATTACAAGAGAAAAATCGTAAGTGGAAACAGCAGACTATTTTCATTTTGAAACAGAATTATTTATAACAAAGTGTGTTTCTCTTGCGCTTGTTAGCTACCTGCTTTTGGGGGGAATATATTATTAAAGGGTTTTATAGATACAAGTAAAACAGCTAATTTTTTCCTCCAATACTAGGCAGAGAGTGTTTTCAGTAGGAAAACTCGATTTCTATCTCAATTCTGAGATTTTTCTGTTGAAATGAAAATGTATCAGAATAAGTTATTATTATAAGCTACGAAGTAAAAGTTGTTTTTTTTTTTTAAATTAGTGTTAGTAACATGTAAAACAACGAGAAAATAAACACATAATATGTGATAATTTACAAAATGCAGTATTCTCTAGTAATTTGGTTTTCTGGAAAAGCATTTGCATCTAAGAAGTTGGTTTCTATGGAAGACAGGCAGGAGGAGTACTGTACTGTTTCCTATCACTAAATAAGCAGCAAGGTGCATTTAACCACCCAAAGCATGTTGTTATTTCTTACGTCTATACATTAAATCCAGCTGAAAATACATATATTTAAAAAATGCTTGCACTGGAAAAGTTTTCTTCGGTATGCATGCATCCAGTTTTAGGTTCCACTTCTTTATTGCTTTTACTGTGTGCTATGCCATGAAGGAAATTCCAGGCACATTATTATTGAGCTTTACATTTTTATGGGATATTTCGGTCTATTCTTAATCATACTGTTTTGACCCCTCTGTGTGAACATCATGTGGAGGTCCAGAATGGTAGAGCTGCTTTATTTTTTCCAACAGTTCCTAGCTTTATATGCTAACAGACTATTAAATTGATGTCCCAAAACTATACATACAAAAAGAGGGGAAACTCTTTGTATTTTTAATGGTGTTTTGGACAAGGAAAGAAAAGAAACAGTAGAAGTGTTTTTCACAGCCCATCCATCTTTTGTGCTCACCCTGGTATGCGTAAAAAGGGGCATATACACTGGAGGAAAAAATCCCTTCTCACATTGCTTCCTGTGCAGGAGCCTTTCATGGCATGTTATCAACCAAAATTAGGGTGTCATGCGAATATGTTCACATGCTTGATTTGGGTCCCTCTGTATTTACATGTCATGGTGAAGTTTCCTCCCATTTGCCCCAGCAAAAGCACAATTCTGAATCAAAGCTTTTCTGCTATAAAGAAGATAGACTGGTCCATTGCAGACTAAAAATTTAAAAAAAAAAAAAACAAAAAACTAACATTTTGAGGACACTTGACCAGTTGTCTTGATATTTTACCGGACATTTGTCCTTACTGTTTAAAGCTATGCAAGGGTTTTACAAATACATAACCAGTTAAAAGGTAATGAAGGGAGAAAAATTGGAAATCAGAATGTCAGATGCACTTAGCAGTATCTCCATAAGAAGTCCATTCTCTGATTAAAGCCTGAGCAGTCAAAGCATTGTGTGTCCGACATGCTTTTAGGCCAGATTTATGACACTTTGAGAAGTGGACCTGCTTGAAAGCCAAACCTGAGATAGCTCTGTTAGCTGTATTTTAATTAGTATTTCTTCCTTGAAAGCCCTAAGATAGTGCTAAGTGCTTAAATATTCTCAACCCACTCTGTATCTGTAGAACTGAGGCACTGAAGAGAAAAATGAGGAGCCCTTTAGTGGTCTTTAAAACATTATCAAAATCCCCAGGCTCTTAACTGAGTGTGAAATGGTTTAAGAGGCTTGAAGCCTGCTGCTGATATTTTATGTAACAAAAGTCAGTGGCAGTGGGTGTTTCAAGAGAGCTCTGGAGCACTGAGCAATCTGCAGTCCCTTCGCTGCTGTTTGGGGCTGACTGACCTGCAGGGAAATGGAAATTCCCGTTTTGCCCTCATTGCTCAGTATTTTCAAGCTGAGTTTGGGTTTTCCTGGTGATCTTCAGTGGCTGATCCAGGGACGGGGGTGTGGATCAGGATGTAAAACTGGCTGCATCTGAATGGAGTCTTCTTTCATAAATACCATGGAAATCTTGTTCTGTGGTGGCTCCTCATTGGAGTGAAGAGTGAATACTGGGACAGTGGCAGTTCTTGAACGTAACTGTCAGAACATTGTCAAAAAACCCCTAACAAGGCTTAAAGTTGATGCAAATCAGTAAGAATTTATTTTCCATGTTTCATTTGTGAAAGATGAATAGATTACATTCCTTCTTTTTTTAACATGCATATCATTGTACTGTGATTTCCTTTTGCTTAGTCTTTCTTGTTTATGCACTACAGATAAATTCTTACATTTCTAGCTGCAAGAAGAAAACACAAAACCGACTTCCTAGTGGTTTTTTTTCTCACCTGTTCTGGGAAAAAATATTTTTGCATGTATACATCTTTGCTATTTCCACTCTGCTGTACTTGTAAATAAGTTATGATCTCCAAAAGGATATTTCCATTGCTAATAAGATTAGAAATACCTTTGCTGTGAGATATAAATTATTCATTGCTTTTCATGTTATTTGTTTGTAAGCAGAGAAATTTGTGTCTTTTTAATTCTTAAAATAGCTAACAAAACTCCCTATATGTGGATTCATTTCCTTTGGAATGTTTTCATCCACTGTTTAATTTTTCGCTTTTTATTTTTAACTCCAGTTATTTTTGGGTTTGAGGTGGTGTTGAATTTATGGAGGTTTTTTGTGTTTTGTTGTGGAGCTTTTCTGTGGTTATTTTTTCTTTTAAACACCGGAACAGAATGAATGGTATTTATGTGATACTTCATAGCATCTGATTTGATACAATCTGTGTAGCAAAGACTAAATTTCCACTATATTTGTCTGCAGCCTAATGTAGCAAGGCCCAGAGACATCCAGAGACATAAAGGCCAGATGGTATAAAAATGTGAATAACTTAGGGAAATGACAGTGGAGCAAACATAAAATTGACATTAAATCACTTAGTCTTAAATAACGGTGCCTGTTACTCTAAAACACCACTCAAAGCTTTCTTAAAGATCCATTTAATGCACTAATAAGAATATAAGACTAGAAAGCCATTAAGCACTGAAAAGCAGTGCTGTAGTTGCCGAAGGCCAGTGGCAAAGGCTGGGTTGCAGCAGCCCCATACAGAAATGACCCTGGTTCTGCAGGTGGGAGGCCGTGTGGAATCAGTGAGGGAGCAAAGCTTGTCATGGAGCACACAATTAAACGAGCCACAGAGATCTAAAGGGGGCCTATTGCACTTCCTTCTCATACAGTGTTTTACTACTCCTTCCCCATAAAATACCTTTCCTTTTTTTCTCCTTTTCCAAAGAGCTGATTTTTAGCATTTTCTTCATAATGCAGTTTTTTATTTTCTCAGGGGAACTTCTGCATACTTCAGAATTTTTACTGGGACTTGCAAGACTTGAGCTGTATTTAGTTCTGCTTTCTTTTCTTTGTGTTTCAAGTACGTCTGTATTCTATAAAGGACCTGAGTATCAGTTTCTCAATAGCCTCTGGTTTATGGTCATCAGAAAAGTAATTCCTGTTCTTTAAGCATAGATATCACCTACTCTCCAAATTAATGGCCACCTATGTAGGTGCAACTGTTGGACAAGTATTTCTTGGAATGGTTTAAATTTAGGCTTTCATTTCTTTAAAAAAAACCCCAAACAACAACAACTCCAAACAACCACTTACTGACTGCTCCCCCTCAAAAAAATCTCAGTTTTGACAACATACTATGCTCTAAAGTCTGATTTTCAAAGCCTTTGTTTTAGATCGCGTTAAAACCAAAACGGAGCAGAGGCTTACTGGCTTGATCCAAATCTCTTAAACTAGAGCATAAATACATTGTATAGCATTCTCCTGTGAATCAGGTAGATCAAATCTTTCTTGGATTATAATCTTACTTCAAGATCTGTTTCCCATATCGTGGCTAGTGGTCTGAATTATGTCTGCTTCCTTGTGTTGAAGCTTATGATTTATTTCCGTTTCAACTTTGTGGGATAATAGAATTTCTCACTGGTGTTGCTTGTGTATAAATCTTAACAACCCAGAAGTGTTAATAGATAGAGTTAGTGTTAACATGCATCCATACTCATTTTTGCAAACAGCAGGACAGTGTCAGACAGCATGTACTAACCTAGTACAGAGGAGGGGATTAAGGGATTTGGAAAATTGGTCATGTATGGTTTAAAGGATCACTAGTATTTAGAGCAATGTGTTTTGACTGCAGAGTGCTCTTCTACCAAATCTTCCTGCTGAGCCTCCCATAAAATTCCAACATAGGAGCAATACAGCGAATTGCAATAAAAACACTTCATATTGGACAGTGGACAGTGGATCACACTGAGTGGGCAATTGACTGCAGTGGAGAAAAGCTGACCTGTAAAGCCCAAGCAAATAATTCCAAACAGTTGCTCCTTCTGTCTAGTAGTTCCAGACTTGTTTTCAGTCTTACCAGTGAATACAGCTGCTAATTAATATTCTAAGAATTAAGAGAGAGAAGCTTAGCATGAAGACACCACCAAGAATCCTTTAAATCAGTTTATTGGAATCTTCGCCGATGTGAACGTAAAACTCGTTGGTGTGAAATACAGCTAAAGCAATATCCTATTGATGTCAACAGTGGTCATATCAATCCCCTGTGGCGGCTCTTTGGTGACTGATACCAGAACTGACAGCCATAGAAAAGATTCTTGGAACACCTAGGGCTTTGCTGACTTGCAGATTTTTTTCTCTCTCTCCCAGGTACGTTTCCTGTCTCTCTGAATACTCAGAAGCTAGAAACTTCCACAATTAGGATAACGATTTACGCCCTTCTCCATTTGCAGTCTGATCCTGCACTCAGCCCTGTCACAGCGCATTATTTCTGCAGTGGGCAGGTGCCTCATTTGTTGCTCAGGTGATCAGTGCTGGTGGCTGTGTGTGACAGAAGCTGTGACAGAGATTGAGCAATATGCAACCCACAATAACTGTGCAATCTCACTCTGGATAGATGAGATACAAATTTTACAGGCAGCCTTAATCTTACCAGTTCCTACTGGTTTAGTATTTAATATTGTAACTGTAATAACTTTTATTAAAATATTTCATGGGTTTCTTAGAACTTTTTCAAGAAAAAACTGAAAAAATCACACCACACCAGGACTGAATTTTCCAGACTCCTGGGATCCCAGCAGTGCCCAAGGGCAAAGCTTTGACTCTCCCTTACAGGCCTGTGCTCTCTGCATTGCTGAGATGGTGGTGTTGGGGATTACTTTTTACCTGCAGCAGTTCCAGGATGACAGAGGACACTTTACTCTTAGGTTTCACAGATAATTGGTGGTGGAAGTTGGGTTAGATTACAAGCTGAGAACAGAATTTGTACTGAATAAAAAATGCTCTGCCTGTATCTTTCGAGCTTTACATTTCTTCTGCACCATGCCCTTCTATCCTGCCTCACAGCGAATCCTTTTTGGCAGACTCCTCATACTCTTCCCTTCTTCCTCCCAAGGAGTGTGCAAGCCAGCCCTGCTGAGAATTTTTAATGACACTTCTACTCTTCCTGCCCTTCCAGCTGTAGCCTACAGATAGCTTCCTGAGGTTTTTGTCCAGGCTGTATATTTGCTCTTGTTCTGTCCTAACAGAGATTTGTTGACACTGTCCTATTGAAGGAGATGGGAAAAAGGACAGAAAGGACAAGCTGCTTTCAGATCTGTGTTCAACAAGGTAAGAATAAGAAGAATTTCATATGCAGTCATCAACTCTTTATATTTGGGATGTGTGGGTGGAGGCAGCAATTACTTTCTCAGCTATCTTATAAGGTGCTTGAGTAGTATTGTTTGAGTTTTGAAAAAGACATTCTGGGACAGATTCATGACTTGGGCTTTATGCAGAATCCTTACACTTTTGAGAAATGTTGAATAGTTCTAAATGGATTCCAAATAACATAAAATCCAATTTTTTTTAGTGCTGAGAGGAACTCTAACAATGCAATAGTGTTAGTGTAAGATGTGTTTCTGTGGTGTTGCAGAATGTGCGGTGATGTGCAGTTCTGTCAGCAGCGTGCCTGGTGCTGCCTTCCCTAGGGATGTGTTCATCCCCAGTGAGGGACACTCATGGTCTGGCCCATGCTGGGAGGTGTCAGTGATGTGTAGGGCACACAGTGGGGCAGAGCCCCCTGAAGGATAGCATCACATTCGCTTCACACATATTTCCAGCTCTTACATACAGACTTTAATTTACTGATTATTTTTATCTTTAGTCTAAAGCTCTTTTACTTTAAAACATCTATCCTTACACAATGCAAAAATATATTTTTTTGCCTTAGTGTTTAGCTAGAATTTTCAAATCTGAAGCTGTATGTTGTCCTGTTAAAATCAGCAACGTAAAAAAAAAGTGTTCAGCATTGAAAATTACAGGGCAGAAAGTTATGACAAAGAGATATCTTCCACAGAAGGTGTGGGATAAATAACCTGTGGCATAATTTCATATAATTCAGTCTGTTTTCTTTGCCCATGATTACTGGTAAGTAGAAATAAGCTTGAATTTAACTTAAAAAAAAAAGTGATTTATTATTAACTCTTTGAAGCAGAAGTCATGAAAATGGGTTGCCTGGAAAAGCTGTACATTGTGTTGGAAATACTTAAGAACACATTAGACACCTATGTGTCAGAATGACTTAAATAGATTTAGACAGCTGGCAAGCAGATAGGCTACATAACCCCTGGGTTTTGTTACTGAAAACTATGAAAGCACTGAAGAAGTAAAATAAATAATACGTAATATTTTTAGTTTCACATGCAGAAATACAGGCAAACATTAACACAACAGGTGATTGGCCATTTCTGTGCAGTTCCAAGATTTTCGTTGCGCTGATTCCATTCCTCATTAATACTACGAGTTTACAGATTAATTTAGGGTGCTCAGTAATGAATAAGAACAGAGACAAATGGAAAAAATGTTAGTGAAATGTGGGCCTTTTCAAAAACCAAAATCCACTTTTTTACTCAATTAACTGCTCAACTCCATTGAAAAATCTCAGTTCCTGGCACTGTTCCATAACATTCTCGTACAGTCGGTGTAAGTTTAAATATTCCGTAAGCAAGTTAAACTGTAATTTTCTTTGCTGTACAGGGTCACAGCGCAGTTCAGATTCACAGCCTGCCCTCAGTCAATCCTTTTCCTCACCACCTTCTCTCTGACACCTTATAATGTCCTCAAACCTAAAGATGCTTCCCAGCAGTTCTGAGAGGCTTAGACTTAAGTTTATTAAAAGCACATGTTCATAACTCTGTATGGGAACACAATTTTCCCTTGGGGGTAGAAAGGAAAGGAAGTAAGTGTGAATATGACTTATTAGCCTCATGATAGCAATCCATTTTCTTACCTTGCAGTTTCCCTAGCAACTCGTTTTGGTTGTCCCCAAAACGTGTGCTTTAAATAACTCTAAGAATGTTATTTCAGTCTGAAAGACAAAGTGCTGCTGGTGCCAACCTAAGAAAAGTAGATTATCTATTGCATATTATTTGAAATAGAAATATTACCAGTTACTGATACGTATGCCTTAAACCAGTTAATACAGAGGTTGTGGTATAGGTTTCTTGAAAACAAGCTGCTACCAGCTGGAAGTGATCTGGTGGTTAATTTTTCCTGTCTCAGAACTGGAACATTTTCCATCCTGAGTAAAGTGGGAAAGAAACTACTGTACAGACTGTATGGTGTTTGGAGACTGCTAATTACATTGCCACTGGCTGCAGCAACCTCAGGGGTTGCTATTTTGATGTCCTGCTGAGATTATCATCCGCATTTCTGTTCTTTGAATGCAAATCCTTTGATGATACAGCTTAAGTTTGGCAAAGGCCTTTATGAAATTAATGAAATGTTTTCTCATGAAAATGTATGTTGGCACCATTGTGCTCATGAGAACTTGAGGGACCTTCGCTACCTGGAAAGGAACTTTCCTTTCCTGCTCTGAAGCTCCCTTTTGCAGCATGTCCTTGAAGGACCTCCAGAGGCAATGTCATTTCCTTCAGAGTGTGGTTCTGGGGCAGTTTTGGCCTGTAAGTTCACATTGACTTTAGGACACCATTTTCTTTGTGCAAAGGCTGCAGAAGTGACTGCCAAATGAGCCTACAATATGCAGTGGCTTTCATTACGTGATCATGGAGCTGGTGGTCACAAGAGAGGTGGAGTATTTTAATGGAAAGAAATGTGATCTATTAAAAGAACTCTTTCCCCCGTGTCTGCCTTCCCCTCATATTTTCATTGCAGATGAATGAAAGGCATCTTCTACTTCAATACAAATCAAATTAGTTATTATCGTATCGATTTCAAATGGGCTAGTAGCAAGAAGCAATTATAATAAGTGGGAACTTAAAAGGTTTACTACTGGCCATTTCAATTCACAAATGGCCTGGTTAAGGGTGGCTTACATGGGAAAAGCTCCTGTTAGGCTTTAGAGGAAACTGTGCCTGAGCAGCAGCAGTTCAGCATATAGGCAGAAGCACTGAAGCTTGGCAAACGTACTCATGTCTGTGTTTTGGAGGTCTGTTACATGGCACTCCTGTGCAGTGTCTACAGATATATTAAAAACACCGTCATTATACCATTAGAAGAAATTACAGAAAGTGATTTGAGGAGGTATAAGTAATAGTAATAGGAAGAAATTAAAGTAAAATATAGTAGACTCTTGGGAGTGGAGAGTAACTTGCAGGTAATTACTGAGACACAGCAATTGGGTTTTCATCCTGATGGTTAGTACAGTTACTTCATGGTCATAGTGAACATTTACATTTCTTCATGCAAAGTCCAGAACAGAAGAGGAAAAAACATGGGCTAAAGGTTCCTGTTGAGCGAATGTCAGAACTTTTGTACATCCCATTTCAACCTGTATTTCAACTCACTCTTTCTTGGACACCTGTATCTCAAACCCTCTGCTGCCAGCTTGCCCAGTTGTTCAACCCAGCTGCTGTTTCTGCTGCCAGAAGCCTGGATCAAACTGAAAGAGCTGGTTTCAAGAACACTAATGGGGGTCTGGTTTCTGGCTGCAAAGGAGAAGGTGTGAATTGCCAGTCTGGCTGCAAGGAGGGCGCTGTGCGTTTTCAAAACAGGGAAGGGTGAGGGGCGAGTTCTACAATAGCATCTCAGCAGATGTAAATACATGGGCAGTGTTGGCAAAGGTAAGAGATGTTAGTCTGTTCCAGCTAAGGATCTGACCTTGGCTCTGGAGCTGTTTCCTGACGTCAGGGTCTCTTTCATTTCAAGGGCTTCATTTCTGGTTTAGATGTCTAGGAGAGATTCAGAGCTATAAACCAATAGTAAAGGATGAGTGAGAAATGTCTAATAATAATAATTCATAGGTATCAAGGGGCTTTTAGGTTGTGTTTGTGTCAATATGTTGTAGGTTCTGTTTCTGCCTCCTCGCATTGTTAACGAGAAGATGACCATATGAGCATGCAGTCAGAACTAGATAAAAATCCTGCCTTTTTCATCCCTGATCTCTGTGCTGTTCCTGGTTTTGGTACTGAATGACAAGGAAGCTGCGTGTCGCAGCAGCAAAACAGATTCCCTGCATTTGGGGATTTTGCAGAACTGCTTTGTTTTAAAGGTTTTCTTTTCAGTGTGTTGAAAATTTAAATCCCAAAAAGTCTGCGTAAGTTATAAATTGTAATGCAGTCTGTTTAGATGTGTCTTGTGATTCATCTCATGTAATCAGAGGTGATGATTCACTGAGCACATTTAAAATATTCATTCTCACATCCTTTAGGAAATTCACAAAGCTGTCATTGTTCAGTTCTACTGTACTGTTTGCACACTGACAGTTTTTGGCACTTCAGCACATTATTAATGTGTAGCTTGGTTGTTTACTTAGTATTACAAAATTATTTTTCATTCTGTGGAGGATACTTGGGAATGATTCTCCCTGTAATCCGCACAAACATCTAAACTTTGTGAACAGCAGAGGTTGTTCTCTAATGAGAGAAAGAGAGCACTATTTGGCATGTGTTAAAGTATTCCAAAGTGATGATCAGCGGCTGGCCATTTCATAATTGTTAAATAATATCTAACAGTTTATTTGATATAAAATTTGAAGACAGATCTCAGTGACTCTGTAATATAAACAACTAGAAAGCAATTACAATTGAAATAAGATATACTTGTCTTTTGGACAGATGTTTTCTTACAGTTGTAAAATTGTATTATTCTGTTTATGTGGTTGAATTTGTCCTAAAGAGCACTGTAAATGCATTTTCGGAGTTGAACATACATAAAGTCATTTCGTCTGTCTTCCAAAGTAACTTTTATTTGTGCTTGCTTTACCTTCTGTCCTTAATTCTTTCCATGTTTTTGGCCTGTGATTAGTGTGGAAATCCCATGATGTGTGGGGTAGATAGCATTTTCTTGTGAAATGATAAAGCCTCTGAAAAAGTCTGGGGTACTGGGGTGTCTACATTTGAGTTTCCTAGTCCTTGGAGTATAAAGCCCAGGATCTGCAGCGCACAGCTTGACTCCCTGTGCAGGGGTGCAATCTCCAGGGACTCAGGAGCTGCACAAAAGCTGCACAGGGTGAGCAGGCTCGGTATGGAGCTGCTTGAGCATTGCAAAATGTCAGGAGCTGAGCTTCAGGGAGCACCTGGGACTCCAGGATGGGTTCAGCCCTCCTTGTGAAGTGCAGTGAAGTTCAGACTATGAAGAGAAATGTGGCTGAGAATCTTCTAGCACAGAGATGTGTAAACAAAATTCCCTTCCTCACAGTTTTAAAAGAATAGAACAACATAAATGATGTAGGATTAGTTAGCATGGCACTCCTTTTTCTATAGCTTTGTAAGTCATAAATCAGTTAGCAGGGCTGAACACTGACATTTGCATCTCCTTTCTCAGTGGGATATTATGTCAAGGTACTGGTAGGGGAAGCCTGAACCATTAGGCTGAAAACTGGTTTGGAATAAGAGGAAGTTTCTGCATACTTTGCGGAAGTCAAAGGAAACATCTGTTTATCTAAGGTGTGTTTAGCTGGGGTAAAAGCCTGAGACAGTGCAGGATTCCTCTCAGCTTGTTAGAAAAGAAACAGTGGGGTGGTCAGTGCCTTGCTATAGGGTTTGCTAATGCATAAACCCTCAGATCTCTATTAGTCATCCATAGAATCAGTGGAAACTGCTCAGCACTCATGGTGTTGAGGCTCCTGAGCTTGGGTGAGAGCAGAACTGTCTGGGGAGCTTTTAATGCACATGCAAAGCCTTTAAAGGGAGTGGCAACGTTTGGATTTAGGCATCCTGAAGGCATGAGGCTGCTTCTTTGGATTTGACAGAAGAAGGAAGAGACAGTTAATTTTTGCTTTTGATCAGGGAAACCTTTATGGCCCTTAAATCCTTTCTAAGTTCTTGTGGGGATCTGGCCCATTCTCCTTTAGTTTTATTATGTGCTTGATGGCCATGAAATATTGGAAGGAAATTGGATGTGATAATATCATGAAAAGTCCATATGTAGCATTACTGTCTTCATTATGACTCCAGTTGTGCTGTAATTACCTGTGCTCCATGGTGAGCGTAGCAGGAGTGAGATGGATGAGCCACTGGCAGAGGAGTTCAGGCACAGGGACGATGCAATCAGTGCCTACTGAGCTACCATGGAAAGTGAAACAAGTGTATGAGGCATCCATGCATCATCACCACAGATACTTACAGATGCAGTTCCTAAAGCCCCATCATGTGAACGTGCTGGAGTGCTACATTCGTATTCCTAACTGCAAACAGGGTGAAAGTGCTGCCAGTACGTCACAGGAGAATCTGTCCTGTTGCAAGTCAGAAAATACTTGGTCATGAAGTTTCAGTGAGGCCAGAATCTCAACTCTCGGGATCTGTAGATCCAGGTTGGCAGGGTAGTTTAGGTCTATATTCTTTGACTGTCCTATTCATTCAGGGGCTTAGTGATTTTCTTTTTTTCCAGCTGAAATAATTAAATTTTAGTCATCTTTTTCAGTCTTTTTCTTTAGCTGTTCTACAGATATTTGTACTCAAAAATTATCAGCAACTAAGAATTCCACATTCCTTTGTGATTATATGATCTATATTTGGTCATACATAATCTTATTTTACCATTTCAGTGTAATTAGATGCTCAACACAGTAGGATGGGTGGTGGAATTTTTCTGCTTGGCTCTCCTAAGGTGCAGAAGGAGCCCTTGTTGTGAGCTCTGTAGCTCAACTGGTCATGTGTTCTATACATTATCTGTAGCAACGTGTAATACCCTATAGCTCTGGCAGGAGCCTGTGGGTGTGGCAAGTACAGAAAGGGTGAGAGGCACCTAAAGAGATCATAAGCTGTTTAAAACCTAAATCCTTTGGGATTTTTTTGGGTTAAAATTTCAAACAGGATAGGTTAGAATTTCAAGTAGGAAAGTGTTATGTTGGAAAAAGCCTCCAGCTACCACAGGTAACATTGGAATAGCTGGTCTGTTTTTTTACCAACACTTAAAGAGCACAAATACCTACAGGTATATGTGAATTCTTTAAAATCATATTCCAGGTGTTGCTAGCTCCACATACTTTGAATCTGGAAGGTCAGTTAGTGTATTTAACCCCTACATGGTCTTAAAAGAATGGTATAACAGCATATTAATGTTAGTAGCTTTGAGTTATGTTTCGGCGCTCAGTGTGTAGGCAGGGCTCTGTTAGGTGTAGTGAGAATCACAAGCCAGCAGCTGAAAGCTGTGTCATTCCCTTTGTGTATTAAAAAACCTGAACAGGGACTATGGTTTCTCTGCTGGCCTGTTGGCATCAAGGCTTTGCAGCTCCCAAGGAAATGGAAAACCTGGGTCCTCACCGTGTTCCACACATGATGTGTGGCTGCCCTGTGACTGCCCCAATCCCGCAGGTGTGCCCTCCATTGCATTATTTAAAATTGTTTGAACTCAGATTCTGCTCAGTATGTGTTGCTATCTACAAAATGTTGGTCGTGGTTTGCTCAATTCTATGAAAGAGGAGAAGATCTAAGTAAATTCTGTAATGAATACAAAACAATTTAGGAGCATTATGTTTTCAGCTGAAAATTTTCATGTGTCAGAAGTTCATAGGTAGTGCATTTTTGTTTTGTTTTGAATGTTCATTGTAGGAGGACATTTCCTTTGTCTCAAAATAGAAATCTGTTGTTTACTGTACTTTCCTTCTTGCTTTTCAGAGGGTCAGTTTGTCAATGGTGTGCTGCAGTTTTGCAGCTCTGTACAGGTTTAATACTCCTGCCATCTACTGCCATTTCCAACAAAACTGAATAGGAATGCATATGTGGCTTTACAGGATGTGTGTACCTCCTGCTGGTCTTCACCTCAGGCAGGCTGCTTGTGAGTACTCTGCCCTCAGGACTGCTTTGACGTGTGCCCTACAAGCCGTGCAGCCGAGCAGAAGGAAGGCCCTCCTTTGGGCCTGCTGGGTAAATAGGAAATAAGAGGCAGATGTGACTCCAGATGTCTTGTACATGAGCTGTCTGCCCCAGGACGGTGACACCTGGATTAAAATGGCAGCGTTGGGTGGCACTGTGTAAGCTGGCCCGCATCACACCTTGTGCAGGGAGTCCTGAGCTGCTGCCCAAGCAGTTCTGGTAGCAAAGGGATGTTCTGCAAGTGCCAAGTCCTGTCAGCATTTCTACATCTGCACTGCTGGAAACGGCAAAAAAACCAAAGACCTTGTGGCTGTTAAATGCTCCTTCCAAAGGGCTCTTGAAATCATGAGTGTCTTAAAAAAAGTCTTGAGATGTGAGAGTCCTTGATAGCCTTAGGAGTGCTGCTAACTCTTCCCCACTTGTTGAAAATGTAAAAACTCCCAGCTGCCCCAGGCAGTCTAGGAGACGCTGTCAGAAACACATGCTGGCTGAGAGGTAGTGTGTCATCTGGATTAAAGTTGTTCAAACGTTCTTGTAAATATCAGTAACCTATTCTCAGCGATCAGTCCTGGCTGGGTGAGCACTACAGAGGTCTGACGCTTTCAGCTCTGTTAGATATGGTCTTTACACTGTTAAAAGTTCCTCTTTCTTGGAAAACAAATCTGTTACTTTTTCAAAACAAAATCTTCCTAATTTTCAAGGCTGTAGGTGCCTTATCCCTGGGAGCAAAGCTGACAACAAACCTACGTAGACATCGTAAAGTCATGACACTTTTATTAAAGACCAGGCAAAAAAAAAGCAGCTCCCTTCACTTTTTTGTCCCATACTTGGTGGTGGCTTGGAGTGCAGTTTGTACTGAGTATGCTTTCTGAAAGGGCAGACATGCAGGATTCATCTTCTTATAAAGAAGTAGCAGTTCTAGGACTTCAGTAAAGAATATGGGGGAGGTGGTATCTGAGTCATGGAAAAGATGTGTAAGGAGCTACTGTGCTGAAAGACTGGGTTTGTGTTTATAGTCCGCTCAGCATTTTGTTGCTTGCTTTATGGCTGTATTAAGGGCTTATTAAGTGTCTTAGGTTGATGCCATACACCCCATCTTCGTAATATATGTTTGGATTTGGTGTGTTATCTCTGTGGTAGACAATAAGTGTGCATAATCACCTCATCATTTCTATGTAAATGATAAATCAAATGGCTTCAACAGTTTAAAGAAAAATACATAATTTATAAAGGAAGTTCTTGTACAGGAGATTATGGAGAGGCATAATATGAAATAAAAACTCCTCTCATTTTTGGGTGTGATGTTTTTAAACAGCCCCTTCTATGATAACTAGATTTTCCTATTGATTCAGGGCCCTGTAGTGTGATGACACCTCATGTGCACTTGCTTTTATTTCCCCTCCGTATCAGCAAGTCAGGGGAGGTGTTTTTGAAGAAAGTACTTGGGACCAGAGGATCTTAAAGAGCTGACAGATGTTGCCTTTGCCATCATACATATTTTCTTTAATGCCCAGAATTAGCTGAATGTGAGCTGGCTGTTCCGCCTCTGGAGAACTCCAGTGCCTCCAGGAGCAATCAGCTTGGGCACAGCAGTATGACCCTGTAGTGAATTTCTGAGCACAGCCATGGAACTATCACCAGCTTTTATCCCTTTGCCTTGGTTCTAAGTGCATGATTTTGAGACTGAGAAAAGCCAGAGTAAATGAAAGCAATCTGAATAACCACACCAACAAATTTCCATTTATTTAACACACTGTTCTTCCACTGTATTTATCAATTCTCTTTTACTCTTCACCTCTTACTAAACCTAAATTGAAAGATCAGAGATAAAAAAACACAAAGGGAGGGAAGGATCAAGTAAGTTTTATCTCACTGAAAGGAATAGCAGAGGTCCCATTGACTTCAATGGCCGCATCTCCTTTTGTGCTTTCCTTTGATTCAGAAGTGTGCTTTTGAAGCAGATCATCAGCACTTACTGTGCTATGGCTCACATCCTGAAGTGTTTGTAGAGACAAACTGAGTCCCTTTTGAATTAGACTAAGCTTGAAGATGTACTCCAGAAGTACAGCTCATGCATTCAAAGGAACAGTCAGACCACGGGAGGAAAGAAGGGCTAGGCTGAAGTAAAGGTGCTCTCAAATGGATGTAATGTGGAAACTGAATTCTGGATGCTGCTGTTTCATTTTGTAAGTCTGCTCCTGCTAGGCCACAGGATCTGCAAATACAGCCATGAGCAGTGAATCCAGGATTGCTCTGTGTGGTCTTTGTCTTAAAAGGCACTGTACTTATTGGAGTGTTAATAGCTTCCTTAAAATATGTTGACTTGATGTGATGGCTTACAGAAATGAGGAGTGTTTCAATTGAGATCCGATATGAAATCGAAATGATGAGAAGAAAAGAAGTATCTGAAATTAATTTGAAACTGTGATTCATCTCCTGAGTTTAAAAATGGGTTTTCTTGTATGGAATTGTTGTTACAAAGTACTGTCAATGTGCTTGACTGGTCTAAAGCATACATGTCTTGAAGAAGATGACATTTTTAGGATGTATGTCTGCAGAACCAACTTATCACCATGAATTAAATACTGTGTTTAGAGTGAAATAGCTGGGCTGTATTTGCATTCTTTCTAGTACTGTAATAGTACCTTGTGAAGCTTCAATGTTTAGTCTTTGATGTGTTTTTTAAAGGAAAATTTGAAAGGAAAAAATGGAAAACTCTTTTATCAGAGGGAACAGGAACATATACCTGGTATGTGAGTTTGTGCATTATTTTAACTTTGTGTGGTCTTACAGCGCATCTTTTTAATTGTGAAGACTTTAAAATATATTATTAGTGATCTGAATTAATTAGAGCTAATGTAAAAATCAAGGGCATAAAAAGACATGTCACATAGCATGTGTTTGCTCATTAGATATGACAGTAACTCTGCAGGGGAAATTAATATTGATATGTATATTGAAAGAGAAATACACTGGAGAGGAGGAGAGGCTGAGCATTGTTCTTTGCCATCATTAATAGTGGCAAAATAATTAATATTGACTGCAACTTCTCAGATGCTGAGCGTTTTCTGTCGGTTCCTCCCAGTACCATTTCATTTCCTGAGATAAATGGTGATTCCAGTAACACTGCTGTGTTTCAGACAAGGACTACTCCCTAAGTGGGTTAATTTTCCTAGCTACCATTATACTAAAATATTTTTGTGAAAACTTGGAGACTCTGTTACAGCCTGCACAGGTTTTGTGGTGTACATGAAAGCAAAAGCAGTCAGTGTACACATTAAGGTTTGCATAAATTTCTGCATTTAATTATCTGACTCTCTTTGTAGGGTAATCAAATCTGTGTCACTGTTGCTACTGTGTTCTCTCTGGCAGCAAGCCAGCAGCTCTTGCGTATTTGGGGTAGGGCAACAGGCTTTTGGGCTAAGCATATATATTTCTGTTGTTTAATTTTTAACTGGGATTTAGAGCTGTATCAAGATGTATATCTAAGCTGTATTTCAGAAGCATTTGCAAATGCTTTGACTAGCAGAAGTTTGTCTTATGTCACTGCAGTTGGGTAAAGCTCTAGTATATTTTATTTAATGGAAGAATATGTTCAATAGTTAAATAGTTAAGAACATGAAGCACGTTGTAAATCAGTGATGTGCTGCTAATCTTGCCTATAAGAAGTGCCTCGTCTCTGTTGGGATTCTCCGGTAGGACAGTAAATGGGACACAATGTGCTGATATGGTTTCCTATCATTCTCCTCAGTCTCTTTGCTTTGTTCCTACTTTGTCTTTCTGAAATATGCATCAGATATAAGGAACTCCCACTACAAAAGTTCCCATAGTAACATCCCTGAGGAATTGAGAACAAACTGCATGCCAGCAGCAGACTCCTGGTTTGGATGCAGCTGTGGTGACGAGTGCCTTTGGTGGCTCAGTCTGTGGCAGCCGGGGATTTCTGCCCCTCTGCCATCTCTCCAGAACAGCCCTTCCGTGTGTGGTATCTCCGGCAGCAGGGCCTGCTGCTTTAGCTACACTGCAGTCACTGCTAGGGATTAAAACTTGAGCACTGCATGAAGCCTGCAGGATTTGAAGTGCCTTGAAGCAAGAATGACTTTTGTTGTATGTGTGTGCACATTTTTATAACATCCCTGAGTACCACAGGAGACCTGGCTCCAGTGCTCTGCAAAAAAAAGTGCTATTTTAGGAGGGAATTCTGGCCTTTCTCCTGTGTCAGATGATGGCCCGTGACCCAAAAGGGCAGGGCAGGTAATCACAGCCACTACCACTGAAGCACCAGTTTCCTGGGTGTAAATAGAAATGTTATAAAATAGAAAACAAAACAGAAATAGAAAATAGTAGAAACTAAATTAAATAGAATCATGTACACATCTTTATGCTCTCAGTGTAGACCAAAATAATTGTTGACTTTCAGGTATGTTCCAGAGGGTTTTAGAGAAACTTAATACTTACTCCAGTGTTCAGTCTTGCATTTCTCTTGCTGTTGGGTCATTGATTTGTTTTAGTTGTTTTTTTCTTTATTAAAAGGAGAATCTTTATTCTTTTCCAGTTACTAGCAAGCAGAGAGCCTTATGTATGTTAAGCATAGAAAAGGTTATTTGAATCTTGCAACCCTGTCTATGTTAATTTGCTGCTTGAGTCCTGTGACCAGGATGTTTTTTCTTCTGTTGAAGACAAGAAAGTGGGAAGTAAGTGGTGGGCTGAAAATTGCTGTTGTGCGTGTGAGTTAGTTTAGCAGCATAAGCAGCTCCATTACCTGTCTGCTCTTCCCAGCAGGTTGGGAGGGGTGCGCTGACTCCTAATAATAAAACTGTGTCATGGCTACGCTTCAATTCAACAAGTTCCTTATTTGTCAAAACTTACGCCAAGGAAAGGATAATGGAGTATTTCCTTTGGGAGCAAAGGGGTCAAGATTGTTGAGCTGGCTCAAAATCCATTTAAAAGGAATAGAAGAGTTGCCAAAAAGGGAGTTCTAGTAGAGAAAAATTTGTGCCTATGAACATGCAAGTAAATGAACTTGCAAGTGAATGTACACAGTCTGGTTACCTTCCAAAAAATGCTCCATGTGGAGTATCTGAGCTTTGGGAGAGCTGCAAGGACTTTTGTTTCTCCTTCTTTTGTTTGCAGGTGTAAAGACCTACTGATGAAAGTTATTTCAAAGCAAGTAATGTGCACTCTGCTTGGGTACTAGTGACCACTCCTTTGCTAGTGTTTAAACCTCTCCAAATAAGCCTGGAATTAACAGAATAGTAGAAAATAATTTTTTGAGACAGCTTGAATTTGGAAGCAAGTACTGGTATGCTGGTAATGACTGGGATGTCAAGAAAACAGTGTTTCAGTAGTGGTGAAAACATGATGCAATTGCCACCTTTGTTAATGAATGAATGAAATAAACCTTCCATGCGGAGGATGAGGTATAAATCATTTTGGATAGTGCTCCTCAAATGAACACAGGAGTCTGCAACATTTTATGGAGGTGGTAAAAATTAAGGAGGCATTATATGTGATGCACATCAATCCATCAGCATCTAGTTGTGATATATAACTGTATGCATTTGACAACCATCTTTCCGACTGGGTTGCATGGATCAAGAAAAGACAGTGATTTGGAGCCCTGCACCAGAGTATGTGTCTGTGCCGATGAACATCATATCAGTTATCCAGTTTATGCTGGAAATTCAGTTGTAAAAAGGTGGCCTTTCAGAAAACAATGCATATGCAAGTCTCTTCAACAAGAGAGAGAAATTTGGTTTGCTTGCTGTGATGAAATTTTCAGATGTTAGAAGCTGGTAAATGCAAATTGAGCTTTCTTTTTCATTCCAATGTATGCTTATTAATTAATAGAATTCTCTTTATAGGCATGCTGTATATTTTATTACTGAAGTGTGGGAGCATATACTGCATCTTGCAGTTTGAGTATCACAGACACTTGATTTTAGAATAAGCATGTAAGTCCAGACATAGATACGGTCACAGTGGGTTTGTTACACAGCACCTTACCATACCATGTTTTTCTTAAGCCTGAAAAACAGCTTATGATTTGGTAAGTTGGCCTGTGGTAACCAGGGCTATTCATGTCAAAGGATATGAGAGCAAACGGAGAGGGAAACCTGCCCGGGTGCTGCAGAGCAGTCCCATGAGGTGTGTTCACCAGGGTGTACACAAAGGCAGGCAAATCAAACTGTGACAGAGCTAGTGAGCAGGAGGTGCACAATAGCCAAAGGATAACACTGAGCAAAAAAAAAAGATCAGCTATCCAGGTAAGCAGTGTGTCCTTCAGAGCACCATAGCAGTGAGATAGCAGCCAGGGGCATGGGGACATCACAGCGGAGTTGGACAGAGTTGAGAATATTGTTAGGAACTGAAATAATGGGGTTATGAAATTTCCTATTTCAGAGGAACTTTATGTTAAATCCTGTGGACCTCATCCAGTCATTATGTGCAAAAAATCTCTTTTAGACAAGTATCAAAGTCTAGATAAGTCTACTTTCGCTTCTGAGAGGGGAGGACCTTACACATAGACGCTAGTCCTTTCCCCTTGCACCCTGGTGCTTTAGCTCTGCATCCTTTATCAATGTGGATTTCAAATGGACAAAAACATGGTTGGATCTGTCTGGCAGAGTTTATTTTCCATAATTTTATTAATTTCAGTAAAATACAAAAGAAAGAGTGTATTATGCCAGAATAAATGTGTGAACATGAAAACCAGCTATTCTGCTCTAATTTGAAAAATCCTTTTAAAAAAAGAAAGGTGAGTAGTGAACTGAGTCTTTACAGGGTAAATTCTTCTAGGAAGCAATACTGTCACAGGTCCAAGACTGCTTGGCACAGGTAACCCTTCAATTGGGAATTATTTATGACATACAAGAGTAGTCTTGACTGTGTGCAAACTGTGAATGCCTGCACAGTAGTGCTATGCTGAAGGAAGGACTTCTTTGGGTATGCTGTATTCCCCCCAAATTTTCTGCTTCCTGGTTACTGCCTGGAGCCCCTTGAATGAGAATATAGGTCAGAGCAGCCGAAGGTTGTTTCAGGTTCCCACGTGTCCAAAGAGGCTTTCAGACTGCACTGTAATATATGGATCCGTGACTGCTTTCAGCTCTGTTTCAGTCAAGCACAGCTCTCAAAAAATAAAGCACCTACAACATAATAACTTGTAATGACATTCTGCCGGGGGATTTACCTCAGCTTGCAGTTACTCAGCTTGAGAAATGAGTACTGGCTGTGTATGTTTATATGACATGCTTTGTAAAAGAAAATCTTTGAAGAGGAATTATCAAAGTATTAGACTGCTACAGTGTTGAAAACAGTTTTCTGGGTTCTGCTCTGTACCAGTGGAGGGTCATCATGAAGTGTAAACTGGAGTGTTTTTTCTCTGAAGGTGTATGGCATACAGAAGCTGTGCTTTGGAAAATGTGCCAAAATTACCCCTTAAAGCTGGGGTTTTGAAAGTGCTTGACCTCAGCTGTGCCCGTGCTCTTTAGCTAAATGCTAATGCTCTTCAAGGTAATGGGAACTCCTCTGAAGGGTTCTTTGCCTCCACATCTGTAGCTTCCAGCGCTGTGCTACGGGAGAGGCCTTCAGAGGAGTGTCAGTCACCTGTGAGTTCTGATACAGCACAGTTCTCCCCACGGCTGTAATCACAGAAACCTGCAACTCACACAGCTCTGTCAGACATGCTTCTTCCCTCTGCAGTGCTGCACAAAATCAGAACTGCAGAAAGAGCTTAGATACCTAATTAAGAGTTTCTTCTTCGTGCATTCATCTTCAGAGTAAGGTTTGCAGCTTTTCTTTTCCCTTTAGCTCAGGTGCCATTTAGAAAATACTTTTTAAGTTTCCCAGTGAGTTGTATGGAAATTTCCTCGTGTAAGGATTAGTTTCTCATCTTTATCTGTCAGTTTAAATAGATTAGACTTTTAAATTTACAATATTGCCATTTATTTTTAATATGTCAGATACTGTGTGGTGTGAAGGAGAAAACTGCAGCTTTTAGTTTACAGAATCACAGAATCCCAGAATACGCTGAGTTGGAAGGGACCCACAAAGATCATCAAGTCCAGCTCCTATTACTTAGTATTTTTTTAATTTCCTGGTAATCACTACAGATAATTCTGATGGATCATAGCGTATTTAGTTTTTTACACTATTTCCTATGCTTGAGTTGGAAGTATATTATTTAGCCTTTTGCACTGTTATTGTGGAGTTCTTATCTGGATTCTCTTGACTTGATTTTTGAATAGAGAGCATTGTCTCTTAATGAAAATAGACTTGAATTGTGTTCTAAAACCGTGCCATCACTTCCTAGAAATTATTTAAAATCATGACATGAAATAAAGATCTCTGGCAGTGCCTTATTACAAAACTGTTACAAATGTGAACAAATGTGGAATGAGGACCTGCCGTGATCACAGGATGTGTGAACTCTGCAAAGGGCAGAGTCTGGGAGCTGGTTTAGACATTTAAACACACTGTGAGTGACTCACAGAGTGAATTTTTTAAATAATTCAAGGAAAAGGCATAAAACTCTAAAATAAAACCAACCCACCACCACAACAATAAACAAACAAACAAACTCCCACAAAAACAACAGCGAAAACAAGCAGCCAAACAAAACCCAGAAAGTCAGTGAGGATTTTTCATTATCCACTGTCAGATCTTTCTGCAGGAAAGATTTGGAAACTTTCACATAGATTGTGTCATGATAATCTAATTAAAGGTACTCTGAACTGTGCTTTTCAAAAGGAGCCTCAGATTGTGTCATCTTACGTGCATGTGGAGTGCCATGGTGTAGTTAGACACTGAGCTCCAGGGAAGCATCACTCAAATTGTGAGTCAATCCAGAAAACACCCTAAACAGACCCAACAAGGCTTGCAGGTTCTGTTTCTGTTATAAATTCTGGAAGAATGCTATATAATTTTACATACTAGTTGAGAAGCTAACATTCTTCTTGTGGAAAAAGAAATCAAAGAAGTTGCTTTGGTCATAGAGGTAAAAGGTGGTTGTGGAAAGAAATACCGTGTCTAATTCTCCGCTGATTTCTTGAAATTAATGTGATTCTTGTCTTGCATTTTTTGCAAAGAAACAGGCTTCAGGCAGCCAACTGCATTGAGGGAATGAACAGTTACGTCACACACACTGGACTCACAAGTTTCATGTCAGTGAGTGGCAGCTCGTTTTCAAAGTGCAGTTTCATGTTAATGTTGAGAAGAGAGAGAAAGTATGGAAGTGAGGTTTTTTCTTTTCTTCTCCTGCTTTCCCAAAGTCCCTAATTTCTTTTGTGATTTTAATGCCATTCTGATAGTAGATAGCTAATTACACTGATGCTTTATTTTCCTATGGAACACCATATAAACAGCCAAGTTAAAGGGAATGTAGTGTAGAAATTGTGGACAAAGCATTTACAAGAAGTATCCATCAGAATGGATATGAAAATCTGGGAATGTCATACAGGATTAAATTGCATATCTTTATGTAGGAATTGCAGATTGCTCATTGAGCATACGGACATGATTCTATAGTGTGGGTGATAACTTTAATAGTACTGAGTGTCCATGTTGTGAATAGCTCAGTCTCCCTGAGCTGTTCATGAGAAGAAGCCTCCACATGTACTATTTTGAGTGGCTGGATAAATAAAATAACTTTTCCTCTATGAATTAGCCTATTGTTTACTAGAATAAGAAACTTCCCATTGTGTAATTCCGCTGAAGTCTCAGTGTTTTTGCAGGTTTCTTCTGCAAGGACAAATCCAGACCTGCTTGTTATATGCTCTATGCCTTGAGCACTACCTGTGCAGTAAATTCTCAGTTCGGAATGTTTGTAGGTATTACATTTATTTGGGGTGTCAAATCCTGCAGTTTTCTGTCACAGTCAGAGGCATGCCATTTGTCCAGGGGCTTCAGTCATTAGATAAAAAATTTTAATAAAACCATTCATCATTTATATAGTGCAGGTAAGCAAACAGGAATTAGGGATTGCACCAGTTACTGACACCAGTAGTTTTAAATCCACCCAGAGTTCTTAGACAGCTACAGTAAAGTCTTCTCTCGTCCCTGTCCCACTGGGGAGTTCAGCAGTGTTTGCTGTGCTGGCCGGCGTGCATGGGCTGGCTGAGGATCCGTGCAGAGGCCAGCTGGGCCATTGCCAGGTGTGGCAGCAGGGACGGGCTGGGTGCAGGAGGTGTGGGGTGCTGCCCCCATCCTCGCAGCCGGTGCCATGCGCTCGATCTGTGGGTGCCCGGCACACTCCTCCCTGAGCACATCGAGGCTCCTGGAGGATCCCTTGTGCTTCCCATCCAATCTGTCCCGGCACCTGTTACATTCACTGCCCTGTTGTTCCTCCTGAGTTCTGATTGTTCCATGAAAAATGAAATATTACAAAATGTAAATCTGGATCCCAGCCAGCTTTTGGAAAGCATGCTACATCTGGAGCCTTTTGTATTTAGGGTCTGTCTTACCACAGATATGGGGTTTACACTTGCTTTTAACTTTGATTTGGTTTCTGAGCTCTTCCCAAACCACAAGTCCATACACATCTCTGGTCTAAAATTTTTTAAAAAACTTTCTCTAGTTGTGATTTTACCTGAAGTGATCTTTGCTTACGAGAGTGAGATAGTTACTGGGAGGGTGAGGGGGAGTAAATTACTGGGTACTAGAAACATTCGTGTTCTGTGAAGATTATGTCACCATTGCTAATTAAACAAATAAAATCTTACAGATTTCTCTCACTCTGTCCTTTTAGTCTGTGTCTGTTCTTCATGATACTTACTCTGTAAATATCCTAAATGTTTATTGATCACCACTGGCAAACTATTCTAATTAATTGCGAAATTCATTAAAGAAGTACGTGGGAAACAACTCCATCTGGCTGTAGAAAACGAAATTAATATTTGGTAGTTAGTGAGTTCATGATTGCAGTGTAAAATCCACATGAATAGAAAGTGAGTTTGGAAACCTTAAAAGCTCATTACCAAAAAGTAACACTTTTACATATTAAAGTTATTAAAATTTATATTGAGGAAAGTGAATCTTGGAAGTACTTAGTTTGTAAGGCAGGTTAATTTAGAACTGCATTGTTCTATAATCAGCAAAGAGCAAGTATACTGGATAGTAGGTACAGGCCTAGAAAAGTGAAAGGACAGGAGGATGGATTAGGAATGGAAAACCTTAGAAATACTCTGATCCTTGAAGAATCACATAATGTACAGTGCAGAAGTTACACACAGAACAAGGGAGGCTGATAAGCACAGTGAAGGGCCAAATTCTAGAAAGGAATATTCAGGGAATGGATGTTGACAGAGAGGGACAAAAAATAGACCAAATACAATGTTAGAAAACAAAATTTTGCTTCAAAGTCCTGAAAATACTTATTTTGAACTCCTATTTTAGAAGAGGTTGTCTGTTTTAAGTCTAGATATAACCCAGAGATACAAACTTTAAAGGCAGTGGTGTATCCATACTTAGCAGAACCTGTGCTAGGTACACTAATAGGCACAAAAAAGGTTTAGATCCAGTGTAGTCAGGGAGCTTTTTTCTGGTGTAAATTTATGTGGTATTTCTCATTTTTCTCTAAGTTGAATTTGGTTAGAAAATGGTGTGCCACAGTAAGTGAATAAAGCAGAGTCAGTGGTTAGTCACTTCAGAATTTCAGTTCTAACATACCTCATTCTTGCTACAGCATAATCTAAATTTAGCAGTGTAATTTTTTAGCAGAAGGAAGAGAATTCCTTTGATTTGATAGAATGTTCATCATCTGACAAGGCCCCTACTCAAATGCAGCATGTTACAAAAATCCTGCATAAAGCATGCTAACAAAAGACTAAACCAGACAATAGTGTGATGTTTATAAGAGAAAAGAACTTGCCAAAAAGTCTTTCTACAGTTGTCTGATGTTTTTCTGTACTGTAAGGGACTTCTGCTATTACAAAGAGAATTTAAGAAAATTTAGCTGAAATGGAAAAAACTTCTCCTTAAGAACAACAACTAAGAGATAATTGTAGTTAAAGAGTTCTTGAGGAGTGAGGCAGTGCTACATGAGATTGAGTATATCTGGTTTTGTTAGGGCAGATTTTATATTTCAAAGCTCTGCTAACATTAGTCATTGAGTTAAAGATCTAAGTGTAGCACGGCTGGTTCTAATACAGTGCATTTGATTTTGCCCTTTGATTATTTCAGTATCCTGGAGGATATTCCTCATTCTGCAAGTGTTTCCACGGACTCAGTGTTCTCATTGTCGGGACAGCTCTGTTAATTGACACCAGTGTTACTTTCTTCTGTTCTTGAGGTGCTTACGAGTGTTTTCACATTTAGTATTTCTTTCTTCTTTAAGTTGTTAATTCCAGTATTAGTCTTTTTTTCCCCAGTGTTGACTCATTCCTTTGTTTCAACTTACTGTGTTCTTCCCTTCTTTCTTCTCTGTGCTACTCATAATCATAAGTCATTTTCTCTGAATCCATGAATGGCTCCAAGGGCCAGGCATTTCTAATAGAGGACGTTTCAGAAGTTCAGTTTAATGATTCATGAATGTGCAGGTGAATGCCGAACTGCCAGGTTGCTGCCCCAGCATTTCACTGCTCTGGAGTGATGCAGATCTCAAACACATGGGCCCGATACTTGCCAGGCAGATGATGTCATAAGGCCGTTCTATGGCTTTAGCCATTTCTGTTTCTATAAAGTAGCAAAAGCAATGTAAGCAATATTTTTTTTCCAATTTATTTCCTTTTTTTTTTTTTTAACCTTAGTAATTATTACTTTATCATAATCTCCTAATTTAGATGTCGCTGTTTTCAAGAGAGGTCTACTTGCACAGTATCACTAGTAAATGCCACAAAGCTGTAATGAAATACAAATGCTGCTGGATACAAGGCCTGACTGGAAAAACCAGAACTCATAGATTTTAAGCAAATATCTGCTGCCTGAGACTGAAAGCATGAGTGTGTGCAGGGTTTGTGCAGTTTGTTCTGAGAAGCACTGGAGATGTGGTAACTCTGTCATAGCAGTTGTAGATAGTGAGTAAGAACTAAAGACAAAGGCCTGACTTTTGGTAACTCTGTGTTAGGGTTCATACTGAAGGTCGCACTGAATGACCCTTCCCACTGTCTCTTCCATAGAACGGGACATCTTTCTTTATGTTAGGAGAGAAAGCACAGAGGAACTAACAAAAGCTGTCAGGTGTACTGTTACATAATGCATGTGCTTAAGCAATATTCAGAAGTTTATCTCCTGTGATGCTCACTAAATAAAAAAGTACTTACTTTAAAAATGACTATTTGCTTTTTTTTATCTGCCTCTGTCAAAGTACATCATGTCTGCCTTCGAACAACCGGAGGGCAGGTTCCCATCAGCAGAAACTGAGCCTGTGACAGGAATCCACCAAGGCACAAAACACTCTCCCCTATAGTAGCATATCACAGTTTTTAAGGGTAGTTACTCACCTAAAGTTGTAACCACGTGCATTAGAAATCCTGGTAAGGCACCTGGGTGTATATTTAGGCATCTGAATACCTTCAGCTGGCAGAACTAGCAGACACCTATTCTCTGTGGAGCACCTGGAGACAAAGCATATGGTAAACAGTGCACTATAACAATGCCCTGATGAGACAGAGCCTGCTGATGCTGGAGCATGGTTAAGAAGCCGGCACAGTCCTATAAAACTCAACAAAGTAGTGAAGGATGTTGATGGAGTATCCTGTGTTCATGTTTTCAGTTTTTGACTTGGCTTGCTCGTGTGTAAAATTGGATTAAGGGATGTTCTTGCTGAGAATTCCATCTTGTAGATCTGTTCTTCCACATTTGTTGTTGTGCCATGGTCAGTGCTCACGAGAGGCTAGAGATAAAGTCTCAGATCTTAGATTTGAGTGATCTGGAGCTTGGCTGTTTCGTCAAGTATGAGAAATTGTTGCGTTAAAAAGTGGGTGAACTGGTCTGTATACACATATCTCAAACAACCTCTTTCAACTGAAGTGAGAACCTCTCCTATAAAAATCTAATTTCCTTGTTTTAAATATCACTTTAAAGGAAAACAATATTATATGTTCCTGAAACAGCTTTTCATCTTCTGGAGGGTTCAGAATTGTCCTTGTCTTTAGGGTGATGCTTCATGTAATAATGAAGTGTTTTGCTATGAAATGAACTTTCAATTTTTTTGTCATTGCCTTTTGTTCTTCTGTTCTGATGGTCTATATATCCATGTAGAGTAAGGAGGGAGAGAAGAGAGGACTGCACTGAGTTATGCTTTGGTAAGCTGTTTTTGTAATGACTTGATTCAGGTTCTCACTGTGAAACAGCTCACTGTCATCAGTTTCAAAGTCATTTAATGGCTGTACTACATCTAAATCAAAGGTGAGGGTCATATTTTTACTTGGTAGTGGTAAAGTCTTGGGTCAGCATTGGTTGTGGATGAACGCACACATGCATTGTGGCTTGAACCCACCTAGAAATGGTGAACTGCTTTCACTTGTGCCAGGGAACAGCAGCTTTATTTCCTTCTGCCTGCTAGAGGCCAGTGAGGTGTCAGCCTCGCACTGTTAAGTCTTAATTTTGGAATTATATTTACAAAGTTACAGCAGAGAAGGGGCACTCTGTTTGCACGAGCTCACCACTCCTTCTGATATACAACAAAGGTATTTTCAATTAGTTTTGTGGCCCTGTTTCAATTTTTTCAGGGTTTGCTGGTGATCAGACTTCTCCTTTACTACCCCGTTCCCACTCCCTCTTTCGTAACCCTGCACCAGTTTTTCTTATCTCATTATTTTTGCTGTCCTCACCTTCTTCCTTGAACTGTAACTCCCTCAAGTTACTTTGGCAGCTACTCTGGCTGCTACAATGCTCTTTATACTTTTTTAAATGTACTTCCACACCATTCATATCCCTGTCTTCTCAGAATCTTACCCTTTCTTCCCAAATTACTGACCATAGTCTGCCTTCACTGAGTAGTACAGGCAACATACACAATATTCTACATTTCCACACAGGCACATGTTTAAATGCTTTACTGACTTCTGCTGATTATACTTCCAGCAAACGAGAGAAATTACAGTGCAAGGATCACTTTGAGCAAAGCTCAAGGGAATGCTTTTCAGAAAGCTGCTCAAAGTTCTGACAAAACACAAAAAACCTAACATTAGCTGTCCTCTTCTTCCAAATACGAAATGTCTGAAAGAGCAAAGACAGTCCCCTACTTAACCTGTGTAGAAAGAAATTTGGCTGCTTGATTGTTTTCATAAAATGTCTTCATAGATAAGAGTTGGTGGATTTATAGGTTGTGTTTATGTAATGAGAACACTTTAGATGGCAGTTCCTGATAAGATGGATGTACAGGATTATGTCAATACTGCACAAATGCTTCGTTTTCAGTTCTTAGGTTGATTCCAGTGGAGTTCGTGAAGCACGTTAAGCTTTCTTCTGTGAGAACTACAAAATCAGAAGCACAGATGTTGTGTCACTGAGGAAGGGCACGTGTACTTCGGAAGCATAGAAAACTGTGTTCAAAGCAAGTTCAGATAGGCAGAGAGAACAAATGGTTACTTGCAAATACTGTTCAGAAATAACTTTCAAGAAGGGTAAAACAGGAATTTGATTTCGCAAATATTCTGGAAACAAACAGTTCCTTGCAAACCATTTGCTGCTCTGGTTTATCTTTTTATTTTGTTTGCAAACTGTTTTACAACAGACTTTGAATTTTACAGTTTTGTTGTCCTGAGTTATTTTGCAAATGCTTAATAAGGAGAAATCTTCGTCTTGTGGATTGTTTACTAATTGTGTTTTCCATATGTTTATATGTTTAGCTTTTCTGTTGAGGGTTTTCATCACTTTCATCACATGCTTAAGCACTGTTTTTTCCAGAAATGATTATATGTAGCATAGTGCTGAAAAAAAATATGGAAGCACTAAAATCTTTACTTTCTTTCAGATGGCATCTTTGAGACCTTGCGTGCTAAAGATTCCGCAGAACTTTGTTTCATACATGTTTTGAAGAATGTGTCCTTTTGCAGCTCATCACTGTAAAACCTGCTGATACTAAACCCAGTGCTGTTAGCAGCTTTCATCTGCATTGGGGTTTATTCTTTGTCAGATACAAACATTTGTTTTCAAGGAATGAAAGCCAACAACTGTGGCCACACACCAGGCACTGTGTTTGATGTTGTGGGCTTGGAGCAGGCTTAGGGCCTTCAGATTATACACAGATAATCTTGGCCTTTTTACCTCCTGAGTTCAATTCTCTTGCCTTTTTTTGTACTCAGCCTTGCATTTCCATTTCCCGACTGATTTATGTTCCTGAGGCCTTTTCAGCTTTTTGCCACCCTTCTTCCAGGATTCACAGGGCAAGCCTTGGCCTGCCAGGGTTTACATGTGGGGCTTTACTAAGCTCTCAGTGTTGAGTTGTTTGTTCATATATCAAATCATCTCACAAACTAGGAAATCTCATCTCCAGTCACTTCCTGGCTCTTGGAACAGTAATTGGAGAGGGGTGGACACTTAGACTGATTCAGCATTTCAAGTAGGCAACGTGTAGGTGAGTATGATCTTTGCTTCTGTTTTGGTTTTGAATATGCCTACAGTATCTTGTAGGAGGCAGAGAAAAGATAGAATTATGCCTGTCATTGAAATGAAGTGGGAGTTTGAGACTGTTAAGGGTTTTGGAAGCATTACAATTTCTGCACTGATGAAATTCACCATTTCTTTATGAAACCAGTCCTAGAGGATGTGCCTAAGCAGTGTGAAGCAGTTTGAAGTGTAATGCTTATTGGTTTCAAAGCACAACATGACATAAGTTGTCCAAGTCCCACTCTGTGTTTATTTCTTTGTAACTGGGGAAAAAGAGGAAGAGAAATAGCAGAACAGGACATGAGTTTACCTGTGTGTGAATAACATGCGAACTGTTCTTGCCCAAATGAAGTCACTCACAAAGATCCATTCTCTTCCACAGGAATATAAATCAGCCTTTGTGGCAAAGGGTGTTACAGGGGGCCTGTCTTAAAAGATCTCTTTAAAATTGTCCACGTGCATCCTGTAAGGTTGTAGTGTAGTTCTGTGTCAGTATGGCCTGGTTCTCTCTGCCCAAAGTGCAGTCTCAGTGTCTGCCCAAGTCTGATCTGTGCAAGCCAGCAGAGCTCAGCAGAGCTTCTGTAAGGCCCAGCTGAAGCCAGAGACTGACTGTGTATCTTCTAGTGGGGGAAACCTCTCACAGAAGTGTCAGCCCCCACGTTATGTGGATGCAGAGACCTGTGGGGGAACGTAGTTTCCATGTCTATAGCTTGCCTTTGCAGGTACAAAGGTTAGCTCCTGTTTATCACTGCTTCTTCATTTCCTTTACACATTTATTTATTTGACAATCTCTACACTTTGCTGCTGATGATATCAGGATTACAGGGACATTACTTTGGCACCAGAGTGCCAAATGATACAGTCCTATTGTCATTTGGTCACTGGCCTAAGTACGGGAGTTTTTATGGGTTCAGCAGGAGAAGTTGTTATCACATTTTCTGTAAATAGCCTCCTCTAAGTTCAGTGAATTGCACTGTCCTTCAGGTCTCAAGCAGCGGGTCAAATCAATTTTGTTCAGCCTGTAAGTGTTTTAGGACAGCACATACTCAGTGTCCTGTGTTAGTGAGGAATTTAGCCACTGACTCTGGAAACACCGGATCTCTTGGCAGTATACAATTTGCAGTCATCCTCCTCATTGCCTGTGGTATGTTTGCTGGGATTGATAAACAATTGAAAAACCCAGACAAACAGAACAGAATAAGCACAAAATTGCTTCTTGAAAACAGACCTGACATCAATCCATTTCCTGTTCAAAACACTGGGGTTTTTTGGATCTTGGAGGGGCTAAGCCCAACAACACAAGCAACCATTTGCTTAGTGAAACATTCATGCGAGACTCAAGATTAGCCTGTTAATCACAGTCATAACCTTTCTAAGATGAAAGGGCAAAGCCTGTGCTGTGCTCTATATACAACTATACCAGACATTAATTTCCCTCTCCCTTCCACTGTCCTGACAGGTGGTGATTGCTGGTTATAAGCACTTACAGTGAAGGTTATTTTTAGGGAAAATATGGCAAGGTAGTAAAGCAACAGATTTACACCTGGTCAAAACTGAAAACAAGGGTCGTCTAGAATTTATTCATAGTTTTTCAGACAGTAGATCAAGACCTACCAAATATGAAAAAATACTGTGGAAAAAAGAGACATTAATACAACGAGCCATAAAATTGCATCAAATAGAAACAAAACAAGCAGATAGGACATCTAAACCCACGAGAATCCACAAACAGCTGCAATAGAGCATCAGATGGAAAGAGAACCTAAATATGCAAAGGTGAGCTTACACTGATAGCAACAGCAGTTTGCTCACTTTATGGGTCACACAATTATGCTGCAGCCAAATGATAAAAAAAGGGAAGGTTAATAAACATGGGAAGGGAAGAAATGTACAGGGAGACGCACTTCTCAGCGTATTCCCAAATACAGAACCTCAGAATTCTACTTCCATCACCGTTGAGGGATGGCCATGCCAAAAAAGCCAATTTCTGTGGCTGCAGTTTGATTCAGCGAGCAGAAAAGAAGCAAGGTCTTTGCAATACAACACAGACAAAGGGATTTTATCTTTACTGGAAGCTTTATTGTGGCTCAGATGACACCGCTTGATACTGCTAAGGAAAAACAGGCTGTGTCAAGCCATGTGCAGAGTAGCTTTTTAGCTGACATCCTTTGACTTGGACAAGTGAGCAGAACATCTCAGTGAATTATTTTGTACCTATGCTTCACAATCCAATCTAACAATGTCAGAAGTGTGGAAGCAGGGGAACCAACTTAGCCCACAGGCTTCAATTAAGACTGAATGACAAAATGCCAACTATCAGACAAAAGATAATAATGACATTTATCTTCAAAGACATTATGTAAGAATAAGAAAATATTTTCAGGAATGATTTGCACAAAGAACTATCTATTAGAATTTATATAAAATATATGGAAGAAAATACTAGGTGATAACCATGAGGGGAAAAAACCCCAACACACCCACAAAGCCCCAAATTGACAGATGTAGCAGACAGCTGTGTGACTATGGAATAAAGAATGTCACTACAAGTGCCATTGTAAACCAGTTTTTGCACAAAAAAAAAATACCAGAAGATGCTTCCAGTATAATCACCCTGAGATAAAATATTTACCTTAGTATTTATGTTACTTGTGCTGGTATTACTGTGTTTCTTGTCTGTCTGGTTTGAAGTCATAGGTGAGGTTCAGATCTCAGTCACATCAAGGAGAAGCTTCTGGAGGGTTTTTTTCCCTGAAAACTGAAGACTAAAACAAGACATTTGTGAAAAACAATTGTGCCTACTACTTAGCTTCCTGAAATATATTGACTTCCCCTAATTTTTTCTGCACACAAACATCAAAGAGGAAAAAAGGTGGAATTTCTAGGAGGAACAGTCCAAATACTCAGATTGTCTTCTCAAAAATAAATAACATGATTAGGGTATGCTTATAGCTCAGCCTTGTTCTTAGTCTATATAGGATGGACAGTTTGATAAAACAAACGTGGTCTTCAAATTCAGTAGCTCATTTTTGCTTTGGCATTGTCTTTTTTCTGAAAAATCGACACCACTGGCAACTATGATCAGACACTGTTGTCTTTCATTTGACTGAGCTAGAAAGAGAATTTTGTCAGCCCATCCAGAAATAAATGTTCAAATTCGTAGAGGTTTTTGGATTTACTGTCTTGGATAAACTGAAGAAGGTGATCTGAGCACTGAACTAGATGGAGAAGTTCAGAAGAAGAATTAGATATGTTCATGGACACGTGAACTCATCTCAGTTTTTTTTATATCCAGCTTGCCAAGAAAGCATTCAGAGATGCAAGATCCAGGAACTCTCCCAGCAGTGTTCTGTAGGCATTCTGAGACAGCTGTGATCAGAGTCCCAGCTATTCTTCTACATTGAGAAAGTCTTTAATTACAAGGTAGGGCATATATTCAAATGATGTTTTCATTTCTAAAGGGTTTTTTGTCTTTGAAGATCCTGACCACAGCTGATAGAGTTTATGAAGCCCCACAGCTCTGTTAAGATTAAATAAGCAGAATTGCTCATAAAACTGTGGTGGATGTGGTGATTATTTTTTTCTGTCAGAGAAAAATGCCAGAGAACACTTCAAAGAAACAAACAAAAGATAGAGTCGGCAGGATGAACAGAGGAAGGGAATGACGTGGGGAGCAGATGTGATGCTGAACCCTCTCACAACTAATTGCAGACAGGGTTGTACAAGAGGCAGAACCCATGTTTGCTCTGGCTGCAGATCTGATGGCAGGGTAGCACAGAGGTGTCCCCGGTGTCTGTACCCGAGGTCAGCTGGGTATTGAATGGCCAGCAGTGATCAGTTCGTGCTCTGAGTGCCCTCGGTGGCAAACAGGAGCAAACCCCGAGACTCCTGCACTGTTGGTAGTGCTGCCATCACGAGATTGCTCAATCACCCAGCTCTGCTCCAGTGCCTTTCCAGTCACCTCCCGGGCTGCAGCACTGCAGTGTTTGTGTGCACATCCACCAAGGGACGTGTAAAATGGGCCAGCTCCTCTCTCACTCAGAACAGCCAGCCCAGCATGAGCATGTCCTTCCATAAAGAGTGGTGGTGGCTCTGTGCTGGAGATGACGAGAGAAAGACAGCTCCAGTGTTCCTTAGCAGCATGTTATATCTCAATAATTCAGTAATATCAGGGGGTTCCCAGATGTCTTGAAAGCAGAGACTGAATCACTGCTGTGAGGCTTTTTCAGCCTTGTGTTCTCTCCTGTAGAGGCTTTTATGGCTGTGTTTTGGTTTCACTCTTTTTACTTTGCATCTTTGGGCTTTAGGAAAGAGATTTAGCATTTTATCACAATTGCTTTTGCATCACTCAGGAACTGTTTTGTTCTGTGGCTACTTAGAGCATTTCCCAGTGTATTTAGTTAGCTCTAATTAACAGCTCTAAGCATACAGGGGTGTTTAGATTTCATAAATTTATATGTAACATATATTAATTACCAACAGTATATTACACATGAATAAGGTATTATTATAATATCATATAATTAGAGTGTTTAGATCTTATAAGCATCTCCAAACATCCAGAGAGATAATAACTGGAAGTTGGAATGTATGTGTTGGAAGGGAAAACAAAGTCCATTTGCATTGGCCCTAGGAACAGTGGTTTTCAGTCTCTCTGTTCTCTGTTTTCATATAGCAATTTCTAGTAAAAGTTACTTTATTTTTCAGCAAACAGGTTTTAAGCCATGTCTAGCTTCCCCTTACCTGATGATGGGTTCCCTGAGTTGTCTGTTATAGTTAGTCGATTCCTTTGCTCAATAATCTATGCATTTGCCTATTAAAAATAAGCTCTCTGACAGTTCCTCCTCAGAACGGTGTATTTTTGTAGTAATTTATTTAGTGGAAATTAATTAGCTTGTTAAAATAGAATTGTGCGAGATCTTGCTGAAATGTAGTCTGTAAACTTTAAATCAGTCATGTGTCTAGTTTCTGCCTCATTTAATCAAACTCTTGCAAATTGTATTAGGTTGTACTGGATATTTCAGGTGCCTAGAGAAATAAAGGTTGTGTGTCAGATCTGGTCATGGATCCTGGTTTAACTGGCTTTATCAGGAACTCTGATTCATTAAACATTAGTCATTGTGTACAAATACAGCTGTGAGAGATGAAAGGTTTCTCAGCTGGTAAGGACAGAGGTGGACTCAGAAGTTGTGGGTTTGGGGCTCCCCTGATGGCAAACCATTGTTCAAATTCTGCTCTAATTATTATTCAAATTACACAGTGAGACAGCTCCAGCCAGGAAAAATTGGGATAAGCCTGTCTCAAACTAATTCATAGGCTGGTTGTGTGGTGGCTTTTATTAGCATTGTGAGAGTTCCAAATTCAAATCCCTGTTCTGCCAGCAAATGATATGACTATGGAATTTTTATGTGTTATTTCTTAGCAGTTAGCATTTTTCCCCCTATTCTCATGAGCCAAGTTTAAGGGATTACATTAAAATGTAGTACAGATTGTATGATGTAATTTGCACAGGCAGAAGAAAAAGAGCACCAGAAAAGCAGAAGTTGAGAAACACAGGATGGCCTCTTCCTATCCTCTCTCATGTGCTGTCTCTATAACACTTTGCAGCTGCTTCAGGCCAAGTGTCCTGCCTGCTTTAGGAAATTCCTGTTCCACTTGCTTTCCCATGTCATTCCTGATTGTCCTGAAAAACACCTGTGAGACCCATACAGGTTACACATCTCAGAGAAGTCAGAGAAATACTATGTTTTATATATTTTTGTTTTAGCCTGCTCAGTCCTTGGTCAGTGCTCAGGAATTGGGATGAATGAGCTTAAGGGTCTGAGAACACTCATGCCAGCAGTGCATGGCCCTTGGTACACAGTACAACTGAGGCAATCTTACAGGGCAAATAAATACTCATTTAGGCACTCCATGGCCTCACCAGATTTTGCTCTGCATGGTCAGGGACCAGTTTGTCACTGTTATCTTACTTAAGCAGTGCATTTCATGTATATAGATATATCTGTAGCTATCTATCTATATGTATATGATAGCCACTTGCTCTCAGCCAGATGGCATCAATGTTCAAATGTTCCTCATCAGTGTTCAAAACTGAAAAAGCTATTTTAAAGAACTGCAAACAATGGAATGCTGAGATAACTTTTGCATCTTTACCTTCTCATTTAATGTAGCCATTACTTCATTCCACATTTGGAAAAATGTAGCTGTGCTGTGCCTTTTTGTCATTGAATTACATGGGAACAGATAGAGAAGGAAAAGGATATCAAGCAAAGGAGGAAAAAGATTCCTGGGTGAGGAGTGTGGTTTCATAGCATTTAATGGAAGGGGATGCATGGGATTAGGCATATCCAGCTTAATTCTGTGTAAAATAAGGGGTTTGATACAAATCTGTGCAGGGTGTTAGGATAATTCTAGTAAAGCAGGCTGTTGGCATCAGCTTTATTTCAGATTGCCTACTGGTGCTGCTTGTCTGTCATCTGCCATGTGTGAGCGCAGGTTCTTTGCTGCTGCTTCTCTGCTTTAAATATACACACCTGTGTAGGATTGAAATCAGCCCTGGTGAGACCTGCTGCAATTCCCACTGAAAGCTTGTGCCAGCGAGAAGTAATTGATGTTGCAGGCTTTCACTGATTTATAAAGGAAAAGTTACTCTAAATATTGATTTCAGTCTTCCATTAACTATTGGAGTAAGTGTTTCTTTGTAGGGCAGTGGCACTTCAAGTTGTTATAACAGTTTGAGAAAATCTGAAGACATGTTTCACTTGATACTATTCTGTGGCTTTTGTGTAAAACTGTGTGACATTCAATTTATCAGTAAATGGATAAAAGCTATAGTCAAAGCAATATAAATCAGTTCTGGTTTTGTGTTAGAATATATCTCTAGGAAATCATGGCGCAAATTAAATAGAAGTTAAGTCAGAGAATCTGTAAAAGCTCTATACCTCTGGATACTGTCTTGAAATTCCATTGTACTTGAAATACTTTTCAATTTGGTAACTGCCCTAGCCCAACCATGAAAGTGTGTGCTTTCAAGGATATGTTAGGTATGCTTGTTAATAAGTAATCATATGATCTGCTTGATTCTAGTTATTTTTCTTCATTTTGCATTCTTGTCTGAAAAGAAACAGAAAAAAGGAAAATTATGAGAATTCAAATAACAGTAAGAGTGATTTTGACTGACCCACTGCTTTCTGGTATTCTTCTCTGTAGCAGGAGACTTTAGTAGCAAAACAGCCAAGAAGCAGTGCCTAGAACTGGAAGTGGGCTGTAACATTTTTATTGAGGTTTGTAAACTTACAAGAGGTTTAGATGTGATGATTCACACACAAGTGCCACTTCTCTTAATAGGAAGCTCAAGACCCTGTCAACTGTAGCATGTTGCTGCTTTTTTGAGTTTCTGTTGTGCTGTTAGGAGGTAGTTGTATGAAGAATTTTTATCTGTCATAATTCCTGGAAGAGAAGGGGTGACCTGGCTGGAAGCTCGGATAGATCAGTGTGCAGACACAGGTGCAGGACTCGAGAAAAGCTGCTCACTTTGGCTGTGCTCAGTTGCCTGAAGCCGTTGGGCTGATGTGAGAGCCTGTACAAGTGAGCAGCCACTGCCTTGGCTAAAGGGGCTCCTCATTCTGTGTCCTGGCTCTCTGCCATCCATCCCAGCTCTGTCCCCTGCACCCCTCGCTGGGCTCCAGAGAGGCTCCTGAATCCCAGCACAGAATCCCAGGGTGCTTTGGCTTGGAAGGGACCTCAGAGATCATCTTGTCCCACCTCCTTGCCCTGAGCAGGGACACCTTCCACTATCCCAGGCTGCTCCAAGCCCTGTCCAGCCTGGCCTTGGACAGGGATAGGGCAAGGATAGGGCAGCCACAGGTTCTCTGGGCACCCTGTGCCAGGGTCTCACCACCCTCCTTTCATTATGTAAGTGGAAGTGAAGAGACAGTTTTCTTCTGATCTAGGTGGACTGATGTCAGAAGAACAGTTAGTATGACAGGATTATCAATTCTTAAAATGCTAGAAATGCTGTAAAATCGTCCAACATTGCATGTAATCTACTCTGCACAAAACAATTTCAGTAATTTTTTTCTGTGAGCTCTGTTTTCTTGAGTTTTTCCCCAAACACAGCTTTCAAAATGTGTGGTAAACATGATATTTTTGGGCCATATGTGAGTATCAACATTTGGGCTCCACATTTCTAGTGTTAAACCCCTTTGTTTGGGGATGTAAAGCTGCTTGATACAAAAGGCATTGAGATTTTTAAATTTTAAATTGCTTTAAAAATAGAATTCAGTATCCTAGTCAGATTCATGTCTTTGGAAAGCTAACTACTAGACAAGTGAAAAGAACCTGAGAAAAGAAAAGCTTCTGGAAGTAGGAGATCTAAATTTGCACTTTTAAAGTTTTCCTAACGTTTGAAAGAATTGCTTTGTGAAAAGAACACTGGGTATGATTCATTGTAAGGAAATTGTGCAAATTGTATTAAATATACACTTATCCAGGGAGTGAAAGTGAAGATAATGAATCTTCACATTCTAGCCCATATTTTTGCTGTGATTGGTTGGGGAGGCTGCTTAACACTGTTGAGTACCAGGAATGAATTCCCTCGGGCTCTTTGCAGTAGGAGTAAAGAATGGCCTCTGCATTTTTGATCCCTATGTTTGTTAATTTCCCAGACAGCAGGATATGGCTCAAAGAATATTGCTGTGCTGTGCTACTTCCTGCAGTGGGTCGAGCTGTTTTCAGCCCACTGCTTTATATAGCTGCGGCTGCACTTCTGTGGACTCTGGTCCAGCCAGCTGTCACTGGGCACTTCCTGTGCTTCACTTAGGTAAAAGAGGAAAATAAAATTCATTAAGGAGATAGAAGGCAATACAAATTTCTGAAGCTTAAATTCAATCTTTAATAGCTTCCTTTTGTTTCTCTTGTCCACAGTAATTTTTTTACGTACCAAAGGGCAGTGTAGTAAAAGTAAAATGTTATTCTTTTCTTTCCTCTATTCTGATAATTCACTTTCCTCCATAAAGATGCAACTTTTCTTTCCTCCAGAAGCCCACAGACTGGTGTGATGATCTTTGTAGTATTTTTTGCTTTTTAATTTTTTTTTAATTGCCTGCATGAAGGCTATATTTGCAGAGAGTTTGCAAAAGTTACTTCTCTTAGGTAAGTACCTTTCCCAAAGCATTGGCTGAACCTCCAGGAGTGAGCCTGGCTAGTAGTCAGTGACTTGCTTTAGGCAGGTATGACTTTGTTGCTTCACTGCCTTTTGTAGTTTTAATGTATAAAGGCAGCAGTACCAGATAGCAAAAGGAATTCAGAATTGTTGGCAGTCAACTTCTGTGTTAAGAAAGAACATCAGGAAGTATAGAAGAATGGAAGAGGGCATGTGCGTAACAGAGCAGTTTGATGCTCTGCAGTCACAGCTGTGTACAGCTTGTAACATAACCTCTCCATTTTTCAAGGTGGGGTAAAAAAGAGACCTCAAATTACTGATAAAGTGGATGTAAAAATTCATTTTGCGGTGTGCTGTGTAGCATTTATGTGTCTCAGTGTTGGAGTATACTCTGATTGAGATAGAGCTCACTTGATGAAATGTGCTTTTGTGCCCCCTTCCTTATGTGAAGGTTTTCACATAGCAAATTAGTGAAAACAGGAAATCTGATAGATAAAAATTCAGTGGTTTACATTACTTTGACAGGCTTTTGAAGCAATGTGTGCATTAGTTAAAAAACTCAGCATGAAAATTGACCGGGGAAAATAAAGCAAACGGAGGAAAGGATGAAGACTGCAGCAATCATATTTGTTGACAAAAATGAATCTAGGAGGGCTTGCTAACATTTGTGAAGTTGGACATAAAAGGCTGTAGGAAGTACAGCAGTTAACAGAGAGGCAGATGTTAGCAGAGTGAAATGTAATCAAGATGAATACAAAGAGGTTCTCACTCTCTAAAAGCCAACAATGAAAAACGTAAAACATGGGAATGCTGACTAAGAAACAGTATTAGAGAAGCGGGATCTTGGGAGTGCTAAATTGAACATAAGCATGCAGTATGGCACTGCTACAAAAATGCAAATATGGGGATATAACTGAAGGGGGACTTGTAATTTCTCTTTCGTTGGACTAAGAAGAATGAGTTTTCTTAAAGAACATTCTGTGGCTGTGAGAGAAGCAGTATCACCAGAATCGATATGGACAATGTTCTGCTGGGTCACTGTATCAAACCGACACTAACCCATTCCATTAATTCTTTCTCTCTTCAGAAGTGACTTTTCAAAAGGCTTTGTAGATAAAATTATGATCATTCCCTGCTCGTGGCATTAGAGAAATTGTCCCTTACAGCCTTTCTTTCTGTCTTTGTTCTGCTTAAGGAGCACTACTCCTCTTCTGCAGAGAACAGTCAAAATTGCTGCTTTATTCTGTGTAACGTGTTTATTGTTGCATCTCTCCATTGAGTTTTCCACCTTCACCTAAGGAGCATCCTAGAACAAGTACTCCTCCAGACAAGTGTTTTGCCAGTACTTCCCTGTGCTGCTGCCATGTTCAGCTGACCTTTTCTGCATAGTCTCTGCAGCTGAAAACGAATTATGCTACAAGGAATAGAGAAGAACTTTTTTTAAGACAAAGGTTTTTGTGCTTTCTTTAGGTTAATCATCAGCTTTTCTGTTACCACTAAATTAAAGTAAAGCCAGTTATGGAGAGTTGTATAAATTGGAATTCAAAGGAGGTAGAAGCTGGATGGTTTTGCTGCTATTACAGTTATTTCTACTTCCGACAACTTTCATCTGACTCATGCTTTGTAAATGGTCTCTTGCAGAGGTCTTTCAGAGGCTTCTTTGCTTAATTTCCTTTTTAGCATTCTGTTGATTTATTTCCTCTGTTGCCATCTGAATCTTACTTTATATGGCTTTTGACAGATGCTTCTGGATTTAACTTGCTGCAAGCTATGGCTGTTAGTTTCACATTGTACATTTGCTTTGCTATTGCATATTCTGGATTGCACTTTCATATTATTCCCTTTTGGTCTAATAATGCAAAGCCATATGCAATTTTATCTTCAGAGTTATGAACTAGGCACATAAAATTCTTCACCACATAAACAATTGCTCTGTTTGAAGCAGAGGTTGTTCTTCCTGTGAAGCTGTCTGATCATAGCATGCCTTGTCCTGACTGAGTGCCACGTATTTCACTGAACCCTCTTAGTAGCAACTCCTAACACAGGTGGCATGGGAGTTCTACGTCAGGCCGATGATATTACTGTTCAAAAGAAACAAAGCTATTCTTTTAATTATTTTTTAAATTATGTATGTATGCAATGCTATATTCAATTTTACCTGAACATTTTCTAGGCTGTTGTAGGGTGAGATTAGTTTAGTTGTCTGGAAAAGAATTTGTAAGTTCTTAATTCTTCGGAAGTAATGAAAAATAGGTGGGGTTGTATTTTCTCTGCAAATTTCTCAGACCCCATTTAAGCTTCTAGGTAGTTAGATAGAACTGCTGAGAAAAAAAGGACAGATAAATCAGAAGTAACGGCCCTTACTGATAACAGCTGTGGTCACAGAAATTAAGAAGAATTTTTCAAAATGTTGGATTCAGAGACAATAGGATGAAGGACTCTCTCAGACAACAGATAGCTCTTGAACAGCTGACAAAGATGGCAGCACTTGTGCCACAGCACAGTCCAGACCAAATGTCTTGTCAGGAACTGTGCAAGTGTGTTTCCTGCTGGGGGGCATCTAGTTCTTAATGATTGAGCTGAGCAAAGGAAAATGGACAAGGCACATCAATAAGTTTGCCAAAGTGGGGGTCAGGGAACTCATGACAATTTGGTTTCTTCTATTCTGTAACAAAGCTGTAAGGATCTTATTTCACTGGTCTTTGCAATTCAGTGTAGATGAGGTGTGAAACAAGAACAATTAATGGTGTATAGTGAGGTTTGCCCTCTGGAAATTTAGCTGTAAAGGGACTGTGGTGGGCAAAGGGACTCCTTCCTCATGACCTTGGCTGTATCATTTATGGACAGAGCAGCTTCTTCTATTAAACTGTAATTCACATAGTTTAAATGGAATCACCAAGAAATAATAAGAGCTCAGGAAACAAATGATTTGCAAGAAAAAAAAAAATCACAATTACAATAGATCAGCTTGCTCAGTTTATAACAACAGGGAAATTTTGATTTTTTCATTTAATGGTGATTCAGCAGGGAAAGGTCTGTAACCCCAGAGTTCACACCAGACAGAATGCTGAAGACGCTTAGGCATGAAGAACATTGTGTGTATTGGTGGACTTGCCAGTGACTCCAGGGGAGGTCACATCCGCACTTCTCTAGTGAAACACTGAACAGGAGTCACAGAGATGGGAACAAAATAGCATGAAGGGCCTTGTTTATGCTTGGGTTTGGGAGTGATCTGCTGTGTGACACTGGAGAATTTGCTTCATGTGCTTTGTTTGCTTCATGTCCGTTTCACACTTGGGCTGTGAAGTGCTTGGACAGGGCTGGCTCCCACCCTGGGTACCTACAGGGCCTTTCAAGCGGGGCTTTGGTCATCCTAAAGGCCACAAGGTACCAACTCAGACTGCACTGAAAGCAGGGTGTCACTGCCCTCCTGCAGCAAATCCCCATTGCCTCTTGCTCTCTGCAGCTCAAGAACAGAAGAGTACCACGCTTCCAAGGACATTTTACAGGAATACCTGGATTACCTCAGTTTAATGATTTGCAGTTTTCCTTCTCAGTTCATTATTATCTAAATACGGGCTTCTATACTCGTGCATCGTAGCAAAACACCCATTTGTCTAGAAAAAGCAGTGTAAGAAGATCGTGCTGGCAATTACAAGTTATTTCCGGCCTAAATTACGCCTATAGTATGCTTCTACTGGATTGTACTTAAAAATCATTTACTCAGTAATAATGCAAAAATATATGTATATCTTGCAGTCTGAAGTCTTCAGTAGTTAGTTTATTGGGCTTTAATCCATTTTAGTGCAGAAGGCTGCAAAAGTCTTGAAGAGGAGAAAAGTGTACACAATTCTCTTGTGTAATCTTGTGAATTGCTATACCATGTTACTTTAAAGTAACACAATTAGGTGAAAGTCTTCATTAAAACTCAATGCTGATGAAGGAGGCATTGGTGCTTGTTTAAGCACTGCTTTAAGGGGCTAATAACAGTGGTAGTTGATGTAATGGGATTCTAAGGAATACTCCATGATAATAAATAATCTCATAACAACTGATCACTCTAAAAAGTAAGAAAACCGAATTTGGAGGGGGCTGGTATGGAGTACTACTGTATTTGAACATGAGCTAGTAGAAAGAATGTAAGGTTTAGGCTACAAGTTAGAACTATAAAAAAGTCACAGTTTCAACTATAATTTGAAAATTAAAACATGGCAAGAGGTAATGAGGATTACATGTGGAACATGACTTTTCAAGTTACCATTGTACTGGCTTGGTCCAGTTCTTAGCAGCAAATAATGCAGTTGTAGAAGGCGACCTTAGAAGTGGAATTTATCTGCTTGCCCTTTGATGACTTTGATTATTCTAGCTGAAAAAGCATTTTGTAGTGTGGATTTGCATTTTTTTAAGTTTTAAATTTGCAAGTTAGTCTTAAAATAACTGTGGAGATAGTAAGTTGTATTAAACCAACAAGTGTAGCTGAGAAAAATGAGGCATTCAGGAACATGGGGGGAGAACCTCTGTGTTTATATTTGAGACACTGCTAGCTCAGTTTGCATTTTGATAAGCAGAGTGAGATCTGAGTGCAGGAAATCTCTTGCTTCTTAAAGAGAACAAGCACATTCAAAGTCTTACCCCCAGAGCTCATGATTGTGTCACATTTTCTTAAGATTAAATTGCCACCACCTAGCAAGAGTGGCACTAGCAAGAGCTTTCCGGCTCTTTGCACTGTCCTGCTGCATCCAGAAGAATTCCCTGGGCTTGTTTGAGCCCTCGTTTTGAGCTGTTCCCTTTGCACTTTCTGCGCTGTGTAACCGTGTTCTCCATTCGCCAACATTTGTGCTGTTCTGCTCTGCAATCTGCCTTAGAAGTTCTCTCTTCTGAAGCCCACCCTTTGATCCATAGAAAGTGTAAGATCTCACCAAATAGCTGCCTGACTCTGCTGTACCTTTTCTCTTCTAGATCTTTGTGTTTTCTCTCACTAAACTTCATTTTTTCCCTTTGATCTCTTCTGGGTTTGTTTTTATTCTCTTTCGTCTAAACAAACTGTCCTAAAGGCAGTTTCTTCTTCTTGCTCTGCACAACACATTTCCTGGCCTTGACCCCCCCTTCCTTTTTGTTTATTTACAGGTATTGCCCTGTTATCTTTCCTGCCAGCTAATTTTCTTCTGTGTCACAGGTTTAATGTGTTTGAAATCAAATTGTGTGTTATGGTATTGAAAATAGCATGCTCCCAGCCCATGTGGAAAGCTTCTTTCTCATCGGTCTCCCCTTGCTCCTTATGTGCCATGTCCTTTCTCTGTTCTAGACCTAGTGCAGTCAGGGGGGAACACAACAAAACCCAAATCCCTTTTTCTTTTGTGGCCTCACTGTGGACTTAACTGTGACATGATAACGTGAACCCTGTCAAAGTTACAGTGCAAGTTTCAGGTTGTTGATTAGAATTCCCTTCCTCTTAGCAGGGGAAATGGGCATTTCTGTTGGATAATTCAGGACATCTTCAAAAGCACACAGAGAGTTGAAGCAGGAGGTTTGAAGCTCTCCCTGCAGGGGTCTGTGGCTGCTGACTGGAGAGGAACCTCAGCATTCTGTGTCCACCTGCTATCAACCAGGCACCTCCATGAGCTCCCAGGAGGGGAAAGTCCCCATAGGCCAGGTTTGTGCAGCACAGCTGCCGGCAGAAGCTGTGAGGAAAGGTAGGTGGAGTTACAGGCAGCAGGATTTGGAGATGGGGACATTTTCTTTCTTGTCTTCCCTACTGGAGGTCCCACGGACGAGTCTTAAGGATGAACGTAATTGTGATTTGTACTCTGAAACAGTAAACTGGTCTCACTTGCCCTACAAAAATCCCTCTGAAATTGGTTCCCTGTTTCTTTGCTTGTTTTAAGTTTGAACAAAATATCTCAAAGGCATAGGACTTGCAAAATAAAGATCTCAGTTATCTCAGTCATGAACCAAACACCAAATTTAGGCAGGAATCAATCTTCATGTGAACAGCAGATGTTTCTTAATTCATCTGTTCTTTTTAAAAGAGGAGGAAAGCAAAACAGAATTATAGGACATAATGCCAGTAAATGAAGGACACTTCTTACTGGAGAAGAATATCTTTTTAAGACAAATGCACAGAAGTAGCCTTTTGGCTGTTTCTGTGCTTTAGATACCATGGGTGACTAGCAAAATACTGTAACTTTGTAAGATAAAGCCTCCTGTACTTACCCATACTATGCACTTCGTATTTTTTTATAAAATATATTACCATGCATCTAATGGACCATTTATTATTTCTTAGATTCAGGAAGGGTTGTGATTTTTCTTACCTTGAGCTTACAGAGACCACATCAGGGAGAAGTCTTGTGAAATGCATAAGGGCGGTGGAAATTAAATTAATGTGGTTTTTTGTTGTTTAATTCATCCTGGTGTTTGCTTATAGCACATCAGAATATCTTCCTAGAAGGAGCTGCTTTCACGTAAAGTGCAGAGGTGCTGCAGGAGTTTCCTGCACAACTTGATGGGATAATGGAGATTGCCAGGGGAGAAAGCAGCATTGTGACACACTCCTGTGGAATTGTCTTTTAAACATTCCTTTTCTAGATCCAAGTGCATCATTGCAGGGGCCCAAATCTAGATGTGGGAAAGGTGGCAGCTATGTTTTATGGGAATATTGCATTTCTTTTGGAACCTGCAAATGTGTTGAAACAGAATTTCTGTTGGGAAGTTACTGGTTTTTAAGTTCTCCTTTCAGTCTCCAATTCATGATGCTTACCAGTAACAGGTTTTGTTTGTGTAGAGCTAAATTGGTGGTGCTGGAGCTGGGTGAGACTGACCGTCAGTGAAGTGGATGGGAGGAGGAGGAGGAGGAGGGGGGTTGAAGTGATACTTTCCCAGTGCACTGAGAGAGATGGGATTTTAGTGGATCAGGACTGGTGTATGTGATAGAGGGATCCTTGTTGCCTGGTGTTGATGGCCATCTGCTCTCCATGCCGAATGCAGGTGTGCTTCACACACACACACACAGTGATAGAAACTCCTTATGGCAGCTCTGGGTGCTGCTGGGGCTGTGTGGCCAGGGCAGCACTGCTGAGCACTGGGCTTCACAGGGACACAAGGACAGGTTCACAGCAACATGGGTCGGGTTGGAACACGGTGTGTGAACAGAAAGCAATGGCACCATTGTAAGTGGGCCAGAAGCTCTGGTACCAGAGGTCAGGCTTTCTCTCCTCCAGCTGGCAAGGAGCAAACTAAAATTTAGCCAAAAAAATAAAAGAAAATCTTTCAGATTTCCAGGAAAAATATCTCCCATGGATAGTTTATTATTTTTTCCTTCATTTTCGTGGTATAACCAGGGCCTCAGGATGAGAGACATGGGAAAGTTCATCCAGCATTAATCTGTTTTTAAACTAAGGGTTGAATAGCATGCAGTAAATACTTTGACGTGTTCGTGTGCATTACAAGGAGCAATAAGAATTAAACAGAATAATACCTGCTGGGTGCTTAATTGACCAGGTTTCACTCTGAGCCATAACTGAGGCTGGAGTTCTTTAGGAAAAAGAGTTGTGATTATGTTATGAAAGATGATTACAGCTCAAGCACAAGGGAATGAATTATGTTTGCAGAGATACCAAATGCCAGAACTAAGATTATTTTTGCACCTGTAGCATCTGGTCCTGTCAGAAAGTAAATTAGAATAAATAGCCCCCTGTTCATGTACAATGACTTTCTTATATTCTTATGAAATATTTTTAATCCACACTTGTGGAATTCTTCCTCCCACATGAGAGATAATTTTTACATAGAGCATCTGCCAGTCATTTTTGCATCCAGGCCCACGGAATGCACATGAAAAGAATGTCACAGGGAATTTGACTTCTCGGATTGCAATGAGACATCTTGGACACATCCTTCAAGACACCGTCTTCTCAACATCAGGGTCATCCACGAATGGATCTCTTGCTTGTACAGCAATGAAAATCCCTTAAGTCTTTTACTATCTAGGCACAGATAGATCAGACTCACCGTCAGACCTCCCTCCTCTTGTGTGAGGGCCACAGGGATTTGCAGGTCGGCTCACGTTTGTCTGCAGTTGGACAGTGTGGCCCAGGGTGAGGTAGTATTCTTCAAAGTTGACTCTCTTGCTCTAAGGCCAATATTCTGTTGGAATGAGACTTCTTTGGTGTCAGCAAGAACTCAGAGTATTCAGCCCCCTTTGTTCTCGAACTTATTTTCTCCTAGCGGGAGAATATGCAGACCCTTCTTATCCCAGCTCTGCAGGATGATTAACTGTACTGTAAACAAAGGATTTGCAACCAGGCATTATTTTCTATTCCATTTTAATGTGACTGTGTCCTTAGAGTACACAGTTTAAGTTTTAATTGCTTATTAAGAGTAGCCATTGCAGTTAGATAATTCCATGAAGAAAAGGGAAAACAAATTACTTGCAACTAATCTACGTTCCATTTCAGCATCCAGAAAATGAAGAATTGCCAGCAGAGTGGGAGGGAAGAGGAGGGTAAAACTGGTTAAACACACCTCATTTTTTCCCCCAAATGTCAATAACAGCTTATTCAAATTTATTTTCTGGATTTCCAGGGCATTAGAAGTTTTTGCACCCACAGACAGTATTGTGGTTGTTGGATGTGGAAAATTGTAATAGAAAGAGATGGAAGCTACAGTCTGCAATTATGTAGTAGAAAAACACTCAGTCCAGAAGCACGTTGAAATCTCCTTTTCTCCTAGGAATAATATCTGGTGAAAGTTGTTTTGTTGCACTGATGTGACACTGCTGTCTTAGAAAACAGGTTTTAGTAGGTTTTATTTTTAGTACTTTCTTGGAGAAGCCAACTGTGTGGTTCTCCCTATAAAAAGTTAGAGAAGTTTTAAAAATTCCTTTCCATAAACAAGGTGTGAGAACTAACCTGAAGAAAACTGGTGTTCTGTGTACTAATGAGCTTCAGTCAATACTTTCGTAAGACTTTGTGATGGAAATTGTCTTTTCACAGTGTTTGCAAAAAAAGGCGGGTGCAAAATGAACTGGACTCCTTTAAGATTTCTAGAGGAAAAGACAAGGTCAAGGAAGAAGTCCAAAAGGTGTCACTGAGACGGTGCTGGGATCTGCTAGGAAATAGTCATTTGGGTTTTCTGTAAAAAAATATTTTATTTATGCTGACTTACAGCCAGCCTACAGAAACAATAGCCTTTCTAAAACACTCCGTGCATTCCTACGGAGCGTGAGGGTCCAGAGCGAAGGACAGAGGCAGTGGGGCTGTGCGAGTATGCAGAGCGTAAGACAGGCTGGAAGTGAGATGTGCTCTTTAAAGCACAATGCAGAATCTGTTAGGGGAGTAGAATATTTTATTCACACTGTGATTCTCTGAGGTTTTGGTACCCAGGGTTTGACCATACCTGGGGGTAAGGTGAGTTTTACAAGCCATGAGTAAGGTAAAGTACAAGGAAGGTGTTTCTGTACGTTCCCAGTTCACTGTGTGTGGTGTGGAACAGGACCTTGCCTCCAGTTACACACAGGAAACTATCCTTGAGCTCCAGTCAGTCGGCATCACTGCTGCCAGCTGAGTGCTTTATTAGGATACATCTCTCTGATCATTGTGCTAACAGAGTTTGATGCTGCTCAGCCTGAAGAGCTGCCTGCTGCATTACTCAGCTTTTACAGTGCCATGAGTCCATTGTCTTCAATGGAGCTACATGATTTAAAATGAATTCTAATAGACATCTGAATTAACTCTTGTATTTTTTTCCCTTCAGGATGATACAGGAGACGGGCTTTTTATTCACTTCATTTAGTCATGTATTAATATTTTAAATCCTTAGAATAAAAGACTTCCTGGAGAACTGGAATGATGATTTGTGTTTCTAGTATGCTCTGCCAAACAGCAGAAGTTAGAAAAAGTGAAGAAGCTTGTAATGTCATGATTTCTTTCAGGGCAACTTGGTGGCGTACTTTGAAATTACTTCTTAAGTTTTAATGTCAGTAACATTGGAGTGTTTAGGTTGTTATTAATAATTGACCTTAAGTACCTTCAATGAGCCACTCAATTTCTAATCTGAATTTATGAAGTCCTTTATAATGCTGTGCTGGAAAGCAATGATGAAAAGAAAAAAAGCATGTGCTTCTGATCTTCTAATAAACCTTTTTTTCTGCACAGAAAAAAGGGTTTTTTTAAGTAAGATTCAGTTCTTATTTAAATGATAAAATAAAGAAGAGGCATTCTATGGGCACTGCATTTACATAGTTGTCTCACATTATTGTTTTTACTTAAATTAGCCTTCTGTCACCACCCACTTACCAGTTAGAGTGGTATTTTTGAAGGGAGATGTTCTCTGCAGTTTCTTAATTAAAATCAAAGAAAGAAGAATTTGCTTTTTTGGTTTATTGTTTTGGTTATTCTTTATATGTTTTAATAAAAGATCTAGCTGCACAAATAGGAAACATTGGACACAATATTGCACCAATATAGGTGCAGTTTAGACCATCTGAAAATGCAAATGATGAGTACATTTGTCCCGATCCTTTAGAGTTGTTCACTGGAATGTCTTTAATTACTAATTTCTAATGGCTTAGTGTGGTGTTAAAGCATTACCCCTGGACTGCACTGATGCTCCATGCCTCAGTTCTCCAGCATTAAAATAAGGGTAATAACTGCTTCCTTTTGCCCTTTTGTTTTGTCTTTGGTATAAAGCTTAAACTTGGGGCTCTGAGTCTCTCTGCCCTGTGTTTGCTTGTTCAGCAGGGTGGAATCCTTGGGTGCTACTGTTATGCTGCCCATATGAAGAAATGTTATCTCCCACTTCTTCAGCTCTTGGGTTTGCTGTTCATTGGTAGCAAGGTGATTCTCTTCAATGTGTTCTAATAAACCCCTTTAGGCATTTTTTCATGACTCTTCTGCTCATTGTGAAGATCTCTTCCCCATACCTACTACATTAGGCTTTTATTTGAGTTCGAGCATATATTAGCTGACAAGACTTAGGAATTTTTTATGTAAATCAACCTGCCATTGCTCAACTGAGTTTATTGTCTCCTGAATTATTCCACCTCTTTCCCCTTCCCCAGCATTTGTGCCCTGGGAAATGGATGGCACTTTCTCAGGGGAATATTTAATGGTGTTAATTTTCAGAACCAGAGAAAGGAAAGATGCTTAGAGCTCTCACCATAAAAAGTACACAGAGATGGATTTGTCCTTAGCATGCAGGCAGTCCTTAGACTGTCAGTTATGCAAGTTCATAGACAGTGATTTCTGACCAAACTTCATACTCACTCCGGATTTCTAGCAGGCAGATCATCAGTGAAATATTTAAAGATACAGAAAGAGTACCTGCATAAAAAAATAAAATGAATGCTTGTAGCTTGAAATGAAAATGATTTGTTTATGCTCTTTCACAGTAAAATATGTTTTAATTTTTTCAGCTGCACTGCTGCAGTGATTTGAAAGCCAGATCAAGTTTACCAGGGGCATTATTATAAAACTGGAATTAAAGCTCAGCCTACTCAATTTATCTGTATCATAAAGCAGTCAAAAATGCTGATGGCAGCTGAACTATTGATAGTTTATCAAGTTTTATGGACTAATGGAATGTAGATCACCAGTACTTGTGTTAATAATGATTTTATAGCACTGTTTTTAAACAAAGGCAGGGATTAAAGAATGTTGGTTAAACAACAGGCCTGATAGTTTTCTAGAAAATATTTCTTCTTTCTTTTTTTTTTTCTTTTTAATTAAATTCAGAAGCCCTAAGAGTTGCAGTTTACTTATTGAAAGAGAGCATGTCAATAACCATAAACTGGAGAATAGCTAATAAACATGCATGGATACTTTTAATTAATTTTTGATTGCTAAGTGTCAGAGTAGCAGAGTGTGTGTGGTCGCTTGCTTTGCCTCTCTTTGCCCTCCAGCGTGTGGCTGTACCTGGCTCCAGGTACAGACTGTGTAGTACAGCAACCACATTGACCTCGTCTAAACTGGAAAGCTCATTATTTTGCAATTAGATGTCACTGATACGACATTTTGTAGAATATGCAGAGCATATCTAAATGTGATACCCAGAAGGATTTATTTGGCTGGTTTTTGTCAGTCATCCTAAAAGATGTCTCGTTTTACAGAAGTAGCTCAAGTGGGAGATCTGCATTATCAGTGTATCCTGAACAGGAATGGCTGTTTGGTGCTGAGAAGAAAAAAGTTCTCCCATAGCTCTCCAGATAAGGCCTCTCATGCAAGGGCAGCTGAACATGGACAGGTTCCCAGCAGGCTGTGGAATCTCCTCCCAGGGGCAAAGGTCCAGCATCAGGGACTATGTGAGCTGGAGCCTGTTCTGCTCATCATGTCACAGCAGTCACAGGACTGCCAAGGGTTTGGGTCCTGACAGAAGTTATCAGAAATACCACCTCAGGCGGGTGGGGGTCTGCCTGAAGCCCACATTTTGTTACTAAAAGCTAGAAACGACTGGAATTCGCAAAACCTATCAGAATAAGATGAAACATGAGACTTGTCTTGGTTGCTGTCTGAAATGGGCACAGTGGGGCTGAATCACTGAAACCCTTTCACCTGGCTGTCACCTTATGCCTGACAGTGCTGAGTACAGCATTGTTTCGTTTCTTGTAAGTGTGAGCTTGCTAATAGTTTATAAGAATCGCTTCTTGTCATTTTACTGGCATGAGGGACTTTGTTAGTACCTTCAGACCTCTCAGCTGTGGTTTCTATTGCACGCTTTTTTTCTTGGCTAGGGAGGAAATGCACCTTGGCGCTGAGAGGAATTATTTTTATGCAGGAGTAGTTCTTGTAAAATTAATCTGAATTTAATATAATGATAAGCATATAGTTCATCAAATAGCCTATTTGTCAGGGGCAAAGCTGGCTTGACTTAGGGAATTGTCTTTAATTTATTGGCAACTAACACAAACTTAATGAGTGATCCATATATTGAGAAAAAAAGCCAAGCAATTTATTCCCTAGAGAAATACTTTCTCTCCCCAGACTCAGGTTCAGCCCACCACATTTTCACCGCCCTTCCTACTGCTGTTCCTGCAGGTGTTTTCCCCCTTCCCTCCGAACTGGAGGGCTGCTGGTAGGTGCTGGGAGGCTGAAGTCACCTCTTCTCCTGGAGAACAAACCCACACGGGACAAGTGCTCCAGCGCTGAGCCTCCCGAGGGCTCTGCAGAACTTGCCTCTCCATCAGGTGCTGGCACCTGTGGGCTGCAGTGAATTACAGCACCAGAGCACGCACAGGATCTGCTCAGCTCAACCTGGCTGCCTCTCTGAGAATATAAAGCGGTTTTCTTGACCATGTTGGCAACCACCTCAGGTTTCTCAGTAGTTCATATGATGCATCTTCTCTGGGGTGCAACCTAGTACTTACTGCTTCTCATAGTTCATCTTTTGAGGGCAGCCAGGGTGTGTTGCCAGGGCAGAAGGAGCTTTTGCATTTCATTCATTGCTCTAATTTTTAGTGTTGCAAGGATAGGAGTACAGTGGAAACAAAGAGGTGAGAAAGATGTTTCAAGTGAAATTAACTGCTGTTGTACTGAAATAGCCTGGTGTTATGAAACCACCCTGCCTCCTTTCCTCTAATAGTAGGTACATCTTTTCTCTGTAACTTTAGAAACTGTGGAATAGCTTTCTCCCAATATTTTAAATCCTTGGGGATAAATAATAGAAGGGATCGACTTGTAGCTTTAAATTACTTAAATAACAGGCTGTTAATTTAAAGGTACATTAAATGGCAGCATCCAGCAAGGGAAGAGATGCCCTCTTCTCACAGCATGTGCATTCTGGATGTTTACTTCATTCTGTGTTTGCTGTTAGGTTCCTATCCATCATCTCCTGTATAAATCACCAGTCTGATAACTGAACCTATGAGGCAAGTTTAATGTTTTTCTTTTTTTCTGTGTTGTTTACAGTAGAGGAAGGAGATGAAAAATCAAGTAGAAAACTCAGGCAGCCACAAGTAAGCAAAATCCCTGATCCTTCAAAGACAGAGGGTTTTTTACTGACTTCAAAGCATGCTGTGTCAGACTGATGTTCAGCATGAGACACAAGTCTCACAGTTGATGATGATATTCCTTAAAGATTTCCCTGTGCAAATACCTGAAGATTAAGCCTGAGCTAACATATGTGATATTTTGTGATTAGTTTAGCTTTAAAGAAGTGAAGAGTCAGTCCTGTAAGTCATTAAGTACCTAAGCCCATCACTGAGACTTCCAAACACCACATTTTGGTGATGTATAAGTTGTGAAGTCTCTAACGTTTTACCAGGTCCCTGGATGGTTTGGTGGCTGCTTCCTGTCAGAAAGAGAGGTGCCTGAATTAATGTTGTCAGCTCAGTTGGTGGTACCTGCTGAGATACCTAAACCTTGACCTTCTTAGATCCAGCGATAACAGCTGTCTGCCTGTGAGTCCAGAGAGAAGGCTCTAAGGGGGTTGAAGTCAAGTGTTTAGAAGACATTTCCCCTTTTTGTTTCTGTTTTCTAATTGGTTTTATTAGGTTAAGAATATGTTCTAAGCCTGTCTGCATATGAAACCTGAAAAGATCTCATTTGTTTTGTTATCTGTACAATAAGAGTTGTAAGGACTGGTTGTGGAAAGGGCATTAGAAACCAGAGGATGGATGAATTTTCTCAGGCTGTCCTGGGTATCTTTCTTTTGTTAAGGGAAGCTGACTGAAATACTCAGTGCATTTTGCAAAAGCAGTGATGCCTAGATTTCTGTCCTTTAAAGGAGTGTATTCCAGACCTTCCTGGGTTCTTGCAGGCAGGAGGATGTTGCTGTTTGGATTCCAAGTTGCACAGCTCAAGGTGATGGCCTGTGACAGCTCAATAATATTCCCTCACCTTTCATTCCCACCTCAAGCCTTGTATGTTGGTTTATATTATACATCAAGTGGCTGCACAAGTTGATTTTTTGGGAGTTCAGGTTTTCCATGCTGTACTGCATTTTTATGCTTTTCTAAGTTTTTTGCCTTTAGTGCGATCTGTGGCCATGGATCGATGAAATGTAGGTAACTCAAGATTGTATATGACTTCTGAGTCAACAGAAGGTGGTTGTGGTTTTGATGCCTTTTCCTGGTCTTAAAATTAAGAGAGCTGAACACAGTTAAGAGGGGAAAAGGGTTTTACCTCGGTATTTATTTAAGGATCCTCAGGTGCGCCGAAATGCGCATTGAAATGCACCCCAAAATCACCACTGAAAAAATGGCCCCTCACAATGTGATGTGTGTGCAATTATAGGCCTTGCAAAAATTAGCACATCTATCAAAGATTCCCCAGTGAGGGACTCGAGCAAGACCCCTCATCGAGGAACCTTCCCCTGGCTGGGCCTGGCTTTGTTTACAGAATGTGTTCTGGAGAGGCCCTCGGTGTCTGGGGGTTCCAGAATGTTTGGTCTCTTGGCTTAACGGGATATTGGGTCTAAGGGAAGTTATCAAACTTAAAGAATTATAACTATGTGGGCTAAAAGCACTAAGAATACATAAAAGCTGTATAAAAGAGTGTATGAAAGGGGTATAAAAGAAAAAGCAAAAAATCATCATGGCATCAGTTTGTTGATGTTGTCCAAGTAAGGTACTGAAGGGCAGTTTCTTACAGATTTAGTTATGTTGTGTAAGTATTTATCCAGCAGTTAATTTCAACAAGTTCAAGCCTATCTTCACACCTGTTTAATGACAGGCACTTGCTAAAAATGACTAGCAATAAACCTCTGCTAAACAGTAGCATTGCTAAGCAATAGAAGTGAGGATGTTAAAGGCGGGTTGAAAAAAAAGTGAACCAAGGAAAAAAGAACAAAAGATTAAAAAGCCCCTAGAAGTGGTGGAGGTGTATTTTTTGGAATTAATGGGATGATATTTGTACATTGATTACAGTGTAACATTGCACAGATCAGGCACATCTCAGAAGTCACGTGTGTCAATACAAGGGATTTGAGGGTTCTTTTTAAAGTGCTAAGGAATGAGACTAGGAAACCTTCTAAGAAAAATGAAAAAGTATCTGCCTACCTACTTAGCTGAGCTGCAAAGTTAAAACACCCAGCTTAGAGCTGCTGTTGGTGCAAAACTGAGTTTTCTTAAGTGTTACCTGGGCACATCTACTGTGAGACACCAGTGCCCTTTCCAGCATTTTGTTTTCAGTTGGGTTTTAACTGTCTGTGTTTAGACAAAAAGTGCTGACTTGTTACTGTTTCCTACATCCAAAATGCTGTTGGATGAGACAGGAGGCCTCTCCTGTGGTGGGATTTTGATTAGTTTGGAGAAAGGCAGCTTGTACTCCTGGATAATTTCAGTGTTGAAAATAATAAATCAAGAATTTCCAAATATCCCAGAAAATGACCTGTGAAGTTTGCAAGGCCCAAGTGCTTTCTGTGAATGTCTTTGTGTTTATGAAGGCGCTTCTTATGGGGAGGAAATGCCTCAAGAATGTTAATGTCCTTATGCTGTTAGTAATGCAAATACTCTCTTTCTCCTCTTCTCTTTTTCTTTCTCAGTCTCTTTTTGTCTTGGGCTGTGAAGTTTTATTAAGCACTGAATTATATTTTCTAAAGATTTTGCTAGTGCCATGGGTGCCAAGAGAGTTTCTATGTCATTGCCTCCAACAGTTTGATCAATATAATAGTACTTTCTGGGGTCTTCCAAATGTGTAACTGAAGTGGATTTATTCCAAGTGCATTTTGATTCGTATCGTTCATCCTTACGTGAGTGATTTGTTTCAAAAGTGAGGATGCAAGTAGAGAAAGCATAAATAAATTCACAGCATTATTTTTACTTAGAGATTTTAGGAAGTCTTACTGGAATGGAGGGGATGCTGGGGGTGTCTTTGTGAAGGAAGTGAGACCAAGGTGCAGAGAGGTAACGTGGCCTTGCTCCATGTCATGGACAGCTCACCCTCCGAGGCCACAGCACCGCTGAGCTCAGCTGCTGAAGAAGTGTTGCTGTCAGTGCCACAGAATCGTACAGCTTGGGCAGGTAATGCTCCATATTCACATCTTGCTTTGTCCCAAAAAAAAAAATTATGCTTATAGAGCAAGGCTTTGCTCTGTCAAAACAATACATTGCAATTCCTCCGTGACCTGCTAAACTGTGGAGGAGTAGTTTGGTTGTTAGATCTGTGCTCACTCATTGTATGTTGAGGAAAGGTGGAACAACTAGGGAATGGTGAATGCGTTACAGGGGCTGGTTCTGACCATAGTCTAATGATAGGAAGCAGAAAGTCTGACTATTAAAGTAAATTATTCAAATACCCACTGAAGGCTTTAAAAAATGTGTGCCACTCTCAAGGTTTGTTATGGCAGATAATATGCCAAATAATTTCTGTACTATGTATCCTTGGAAAACAAGTTCTGGCTCATAAAATCTCCTATGCAGGGCAAGCCAGTTTTGGTTGAGGAAGAGTAATTTATCTTACTGTGGCTGCAGTAGACCAAATATCCATGCTAAGAGCACAGACATTCCAGCAGCCACCCAGGATGGTGTTACTGATTAGCTTGGCAGTGTCATCTGAAGAAACAGATGAAACTGACTTGCTGAGAGCATCACTCTTTTGTATCTCCCCACACTTGGTAAAAGTAAATAAAGCTTGTGTTGTGGAAATGCCTTGCTGGCTGTATAGTATATATGGCCTTTATATGATTGATGGACAGATGGATTTTGTACTATATGTTTCCATGGCTATAATAACGTGAAATTCCCTATACTCAGCATTTATTCCAGATGCATTCTTTTTTTTTTTCATTTCACACAGTAATATTCCAGGAAGGAAACTGCTCTCCCACTTCTTACTAATGAAATATTCTTGCCTTTTAAGACTTCCAAATTTTGGTTATTATCGGGAGTAACTATTTTTATTTTAGTTTTTAAATTCAAGCAGTTTGTATGCTGGTGGCCTTCCACGTTTTCAGAACGTTGTGATTGTTGCATGACAGTCAGCAGACATAAAATCAGCATTGACATTGATAAAATAATGTCAGTAGACACAATACAGGATTAATTAGAAAGTTAGGCTTATAGAAAACCACTCAGTTAGGCTTATAGAAAACCACTCTTTGACTGCCTGCATTATCATTCTTAATGAGAATTACATAGGCCTGCTAGCAAACACTTCCCATTTGGAGGTGACTTACACTGCCACACTCTTTTCTATATATGAGTTATCATTTCTGCATGTAAAATTAAATAAGTAATGTTCCCAAACTTGGGAAGTTTGACCATGGGAAAAGACAGTTGCCCAGCACAGTTATTGCCTGCCCTTGTGTCTCAGTGCCAAACATAGTTACACTGTTAGAATGAGCAGGAAAAGCCAGAAAAGAGGCAAGTCCTCCTCCAGCTGCAGTGTTTTGAGTCTAGGTTGTACCTCTTTATCAGATCTGCTGTGCTTTATGTGGAAAGTTGCAGGTGTGATGTGGAAGTTGTTATGCAAGGTGTGCGACCTGTGCTGAGTTTAAATAAAGCTGTTGCCAACAAGTTGTTAAAAAAACCCCTGAGCTTCAGTCTGAATCTCTCTCTTTGAAGAGCACTGAAATTCATGATAATCCAACGAGGAGTGATAGTCTTTGAAGTGGTGTGTGAGGGGAAAGGAGAGCGAAGGGACTTATTTTTTGTTTATTCTCCTCATGATCAGAATCTATAATTTATTAGTCATTGTAAAGTAAAGGTAGAGAAATTCCTTGGAGCTTTCTGACAAAACTTTTACCAGTGAGACTCTCACAACAGTAAAACATAAGGAGAGCTAGAACTTCAGGGGAAAGAAAGGATTGTTGAAAAGCAAATCACTGACATTGTGGGGGAGAAGGACTGTCAATAGAAATCAAATTGGGGAAACGGAGAAGAGGATGGTGGGTGATGCCTGCTCCCACACCTCACAGTTCCTGAGAAACAGGCCTGGCTGTGCTATAGCACAGAGAATTTGTTCATCCAGCTTCTGGCTCTGCATGTTCCTTGGGGTAACATGAACAGGAGTGCTTTTAATAGACTAAAAGGTGATGTTTTAGGAGGATAATAGAGATAGAGACCAGTGCTTATTTTATAGCAGTTTCATTTTCCTGCAGGTTTGCAAAGTCAGGGCAGTTACTTTACTGTGCTCCCTACACAGCACTCATGTTTCAGCCTGAACTGTTCCTGGGGGAATGGAGCTTATTGATGCCCGGCTTTCAGTGGTGTAAACAAATCACACAGAAACGTTTGTTACACATCCAGGAAATATGGCACGTGCTGTTACAGCATAATTTAAAAGGAGATATTAATAACTAACCACTGCCCATCATAATTTATTCCAGAGCTTAATGGAGGATAAATGTTTTGTATCACAAAGATCTGGCTCCCATTTTGCTGTCAGTTGGTATATGCAGCAATTCAGCCTCGGGTGAGAGTGAGTTTGTGGGGTGGAGAAGGGGACGGTAATTTGAGTTTTAAAAAATATTTTATGTAATTTAAGATGTCTTGTTAGAGCAATCTAAGTTCAAATAGATTTACAATCTGAAAATAATCTCTCACAGCGGGGACCTAATTTCAGTAATATGATAGAGAATTTTCATTGTACTCCTTGAGGCAAATTAAATGTGTGTTTGTGCTGAAATATATTTTTGAAGTTCATTGGACAGAGTCCTACCACCATTATTGATTCTACATGGAGTCTGCCAAGATGCATCACAATCTGATTCCTTACAAACACTTGGAGCAGCACCAGTGCAGGGCGCCTCAGCCCAGTCTGGCTTCCATCCCCAGTGCCAGCTCTGCTTCCCTGGGGTGGCCCCTGGGCATGGCTTTCCAGGATTTCTACAAGGCAGTGCTGTGGGTTTTCCTTATCTCAGCAGCAAGGGAAACCTCACTCTGTTCCAGGGAGTCCTCCTGCCTCTGGCATTCCAGCCTGCAGCCAGCTCAACCCTTCTGCAGCTGGGCCTTTTTGCCTTCCTTGCCGGGTAATTTCTTTGGTCACCCGTCAGCACTGCTGAGCACTTAGCATTTGAATTTCCCCTTCAGGTACTTCTGCAGTGACCTTAGCCTGGATATATAGAAAGTCTCCTGAAGTACCTGAAGTGAAAGAGGAAAAAGAAGTAAAGCTATTATGTTGAACCCAAAGATAACCATTTAGCTCAGGACTTAAGGCTTATGCCCTTTCTATGCTTTCTGTAATTGGTGATGTTGACGCTTTTTGTCAGTGCTTCATTTATTATTGTGAGGTTTAAGTTATATCTGGACACATGCATCCGTGGTGTCTTGGGGAAGGAGGAGATGTGTTCAGTCTTACTTTGGGTAAGCCTTTCATCAGACTGCTTTTATTTGAATCTGCCTTTGCTCTGTATTTTATGCTTATAGCAAGATACTTAGATACTTGGGAATCTTCATAGAAGACCTAGTTTGCTTTGAAACTGTAAACTGTGACCTGTTGTATATGAAAATCTAAAGTCTGTCTGCTGGAAGCCTGTTTGCACAAGTTAGGTGTTACAGAGGTGTCACTCTGAGAAGCGATCGGTGATACATAGGGGACCTCCAAAGTCATTGTGACATCACTGATTATTACTGAAAACTAGGTCATTTTCATAGAAATTGGGACAGCGGGGACAGGGGTCAAGGAAAACAAGGAGAGAGAGGGATTATCAGTTGCATGTCTGAAAAGTAAAATGTCTGTCTTCCTTTTGAACTTTCTGCTCAGATCTTGGAAACTAGTTGGGTATTTTTTTCTGCTCGTTTACATCATAATGTACTTCCTTGAAATCAGCCATATCATCTCTTTGTGATTAGCTGTGGTAGAGTCAGTCGTGGCTCCTGGAGCTGTTTTCAAGCCAGTACAGAGCTGACAGTAACATCTGGAATATGAGGGGAAGAATTGGCAGCACTAGCGAGACCTCTGCAGTACCAGCCTGTGTACACTGGATGTGACATGAAGAGTGACAAGCAGTGTGTTTCTGAGCTCCTGAGCCATTTGCAGCTTTCAAGATCTAAATATTTAAATACTGATAGCCACACAAGAATGCAGGTTTCCATTCAGTTATGTAAGATGCACAGATGCATTGTGGCCAAAAGCCAGCATGAAGCTCCTTGGACAGGAAGTTTACAGCTCAAAGATGGAAGCTTTCCAAGTGTTATGGGCAAAATCCAGTAGGCAGCTGAGCCCCACACAGCTGCTCGGTCACTTGCCCCCTGTGGGATGGGGGGTGGAATTGGAAGGGCAGAAGGGAGAAAACTTCTGGGATGATAAAGTCATTTTAGCAGATAAAGCAAAAGCCAAGCACACAGGGAAAGCAGAACAAGGAATTCATTCCACACTTCGCATAGTTGGGCAGGTATTCATCCATCCCCAGCAGAGCAGGGCCCCATCACGTGTGACAGTGACTTGGGAAGACAAACAGCATCTCTCTGAATGTCCCTTCCTTCTTCTCCCCTGAGCTTTATGTTCTGAGCCTGGCCCCACATGCTCTGGGATACCCTTTGTGTCACTTGGGGTCAGCTGTCCCGGCTGTGTCCCCTCCCAGCTCCTTGTGCCCCCCAGCCCCTCGCTGGTGCAGTGAGGGCCAGAAGAGGCATCAGCTCTGTGTGAGCTCTGCTCAGCAATAACCAAACATCCCTGTGTTACCAACACTGATTCCAGCACAAATCCAAAATACAGCGCTAGACAAGCTGCTCAGAAGAAAAGCAGCTCTATTCCAGCTGAAACCAGTGCACCAGGAAAGAAGGGCCAGGAGCTAGGCTGAGTTACTTGTTCAGGGGAAACATGCAGCAGGAAATTACAGTCATCAACTCCCTAGTGAGTCTCTTTGGATCTGCTTGTTGAAAATTCCAGTACAATACATTCTCAAGATGCAGGTTCCAAATCAGTGCAGAAGACAAATTTGTGTTCACTGGTGATCTCAAGCTGTTCTCATCTTATCCTGTATCTTCTTTCTCCTCGTAAATCCCCAACTGCTCTTTGTTAAAAGGGCACTCTTTCAGACTGTATTGTTTAGCACTGACAGCATGTGCTGTCTTGACTGCAGGAGCGTGTTGTCAGAACACTCTTCCTATAATTATCAGAAAGACTAGCAACCTCAGTGGATGTCCTGAAAAATGTTCATTTTTAATGGCTATGTATTACCAGCCTGTGCCTGCTTGCATGTTCTGATTAAACATGGCATCTTGAGGCTCCCTCTGTTAAAGATTTGATAGGAATTATTGCCTCTGAGGGTATACAGGTTTTTTCTTCAGCTATCCTAACATCTTCAGTAGTGTAAGCTTTTGTTACAGAAAGAAACCAAGCAGCGTGAGCAGCATAGACCTTCTATTCTCGCCTGCTGGCTAAATTCTTTACTGTCTCCTGCTACTTCCCACTTCATCACTAATGTTCGTGGTGGCCACCCATTTTTTTAACTACTAAAGACCCCTTCAAACCTAATCCCAGCAGGAATAAGAAAGGTCTCCAGCATCAGACAACTTAACATTACGGATTCAGGGCTACTTTTCAAAGCAGGTGTGGCTCTGAAATCACAGCAAGATCCACAGCTCCTGCTTCCAGAGAGTGCTTTTGCCTCCCAGTTTCTGTCCCTGTTTCAGGTGGAGCAGTGGCCCCCCTTGGGGGGAAACACCCATTTTCTTCCCAAGTGCTTGAAGCAGCGCGCTCTGCGGAGCATTCTCTACCTGTGTTGAGGTTACCATTAGCAATATTCCAAGAGATTTCCAGGGCAGAAGCCTCCCTACAGTTTTGCTTTCTTGCAAACTATTCTGTTTCTCTGCCCTAGCACCTCCTCAGCATATGCTCCAGAAAATCTCGCTGAGTAAATAATGGTCTGCTGTCATCAGTCCTCAGCATCAAATACCTCAGCAGTGAGACAGAGCTGCTAGAGAGCTGAAAGCTGTTAATCCTACACCCAGATCCACCACCCATCATTTCAGTCAAATGTCTTTTCAAGGATAGACTGACAGATTTAAATCCTAATGGCAGTCTATAAGTTCTGCAAGACAGGCTTTTAATATCCTAGTCTATGGCTATACTTTCTAATTCTTGAGAATATTCAATCTATTCCTCCTTCCTCATCTCCTTTCTAAGAAACCATCACAGAATCTTGAAATCCTATCATTATTTTATCCCGGTGCTATAAAATGGATCTCCTGTACACTTTGATGAAAATGATTTTCAGAAACTTCTCCCCAGTTAAAAGAATGAAAGCTAGAAAATGTTTCGAATTTTTTGCTCCAAAACGGATTTTTTGGAATGGTGCCTCTCTGGGCAGTATTCTGTTGAAGAAGGCAGCAATTTCCACTTCACAGGCTGTATGATGTAGAGATTGACATCTCTATGTGCACCAGATCAGTTCTCAGCAGGTAAGAACCAGTCTCAGTCAGTTCCAGGCCCTGCTGTTCGTATTTCCTGTAGCCCACCTTCAAAGATCGTGCTGCCAGCCAATAAATACCTTGGATGTGGGGTGAAACAGGACCTCCTTTATCTGCACAATTGCTGAAGAACAGAGCATCGGTTCTGCCTCAGCAGTGAGCTCAGGATGGTGTCAGTAAAGGAAGATCATTGGACCTTTGCATAAATACACTGAAATTATACTGTGTTCTTCCCTTTGCATCCGTACCTTACAGCAGTGTTCACCTCCCACTGTCACTCCCAGGCCTCCCCAAGTTCTTCAGGTAATTTTGCCACCAAACACAAATGAAAACTCCCTCAAGAGCACATCTGCAGGTGTTGAGTAAGATGGAACCATGGCCCAACCTGCCAAGCTGCCCTCGGCCCATGTAGAAAAGCGCTGATTTTCTCTCACAGAGATATTAGAGTTTTCTGTGTGCAGAGTCTTAGGGAACAAAGCATTGAGCAAATCATTCTGTTTATTTCTGTGAATATTCATTTGGATTTTTAAACTAATTAATGTGGAGTGCTTTGAAATAATTCTATATTTACTGTTCACGTGTATCTGGGGAATCAGTTCCTCTCATGTGAATTCTCACAAGTAGCCTGAGCAGGATATGACTGTGAACTACAAAATGTGTATATCAAAATTCCCACTGCTCTTGTTATCTAAACTATTCAGTGAGGAACAGAATACCATTTAATTTCATGAGTGATTGTAAAGAATCTGTTTGTGAAGATAATTTCTGAATGTGTTATGCAAATTAATATTGATTAATAAATCTATTTAATAGTTTTTCACTAGATGTGAATTTCATCACATTTATGAAATTAATCCTTTCAATTTCTGACAGTTCCAGTAAGAATTGTGAATATGTTAACAAAATTTGCTGCTAAGACCATAGGCTAGAACCTAGGCCTCAGTCTCCCCTGTGTAAAATTGACTTTATCACTACAAGCTTTGTTATAGTCTTGAGATCACAGCCGTTCTTTTACTCTGTGTTCATGAGGTGCTTAACACAATACCTCTGTTTCCCATGTAATTCTTGTTATCACTTGAGAAAAAAAGAACATTTTGAACAACAACATACTAAAATGTGAATGAACTATTTTCCCAGAATTAGTAAAAACAGCGTAGTTTAGAGTAGATGCTTTCTAAACACATCTTCACATTTAAGAATGTTGAATCCTATTAAAAAGTCAGTGGGAATTTAGATTACCAAACCTCTCAAATAATTTTAAAGTATCATTTAATGTATACTTAGAGTTGCATGGTTTTCAATGAAATAATAATTTTATTATTATTATGTACTTGAGCAGTGTTAAGCTGACCCACTAAGTTCAGGAAGGACTTTGCTTAGTAACCATGTGATCTGTTCCACTGAAATGTTCTTTGACTTCTATCCGAAAGAGGAAACTGTTTGGTACATTACATACAGAAGTTCAGTAAGAAATGAGAATTTAATGAGGTGTCATGAGAAATACAGGGGTTTTTTATACACCATTACATGAAATAGGATTACTAATTTTAAGGAAATGACCTACAATTATGTAAAAATACAGAAAGCAGGCTCAAGGTGAATTGTTGAAGAAAACAGCCTCAACAAGTGATTTTTTTCATTTGTTCCGGAAGCTGCTACTTAAAGAAAAACACTTTGCTTCTAAAATTCAAAATTACATTAATGCTTCCTGCGTGTACACTGTAGCAGTAAATTACAAAATTTATTGTAATTTACAGTTAAGAAAACAATTTGCTTTTGAAGTGTGGTAGCAAAGAGGTAGCGATAAAGGAAATACTGAGTACATGCAACTATCTGTGCATGACATGGGGATAACATTTTAATGCGTGTCCATCGGTACAGAGCAGCAGACTTTCAGGTGATAAACACTAGAGTTTTGAGGCCAGATCTATAACTGTTATGTGGGGGACTGGCATAGTTTTACCCATGCCGGCATAGTTTTACCCATGCCAGCAGCTAAGCTGCTTCTAACTTTAGGCTAAGTTCTGAATTTTTTATGAACCTTTTATTCTTCTACTGTCTCATGTCACCAGATCAGCTCTGGTTGTGCACAACTTGCTGCGGTCGCCTTACGGAGCAAAGTTTTGCGATAAAGAAGAATTTCATGTAACTTCTTTTTGGCATTTCACGCGTATATGGAACTGTAGCTTGAGCTGTGAGAAGTCAGGGGTGGGCTGCTGGAAACCTTATGGAATTCAGCAGGAGCAAATGCAGAGACCTGATGCAAGTTCAGCAATCCATCAGGACTGATCCAGTGCAGCAGCATCTCTGTAAATCACTGTCTCGCAGCTGATACTGGTATAAAAACACTGATATATTTTCACAGCATATTTAGCTGACAGTTCTTCCCCTTTCTTCTTTCCCCTTCTAAATGTCTCTTACATTTTTTACACAAAGCTATATATTCCATAGTTCCACTCTGTGGAGTTCAGTATCTCTTCTACTTTACATCAGCATCTAGAAATACGTTTTTTATATGCAGAACCTTGGAGGTGTAACAAAAGAACAGCAAAACCCAACTCTGCATATGCATTCTGTTCCTTTTCTGACTGGTTAAAAGCACAGCAGTAGGAGTTGGATGGCTGATAAGAAGAACAATCATTAAGTATTTCCTTTTTAATTTCATGAAATTAAAGAGGTTTTTGGATTAGTTTTTACTTAGAGAAGTCTGTAATGTACCTCTTCAAATCAAAATTGAAAGGGGAATAAATAAACAGTTAAAATAGGCTCTCAAAAACTAATTTTTAGTACTTCCAATTTTGCTGCAGGTGCATCTATAAATGGAAAAAAATAGATTCAAAGGACTGATGTTTAAATATAAGTAGACTTAGGAGGCAGTGTGATAAATAGGCTTGTTGTCTGCATGTCAGGCTGCCTTATGTTGTGTGCTGTAGGAACTGCCTCATCCAGTCTCATTCTTTTGTGCTAGGACAGCTGAGTTTTGTTGTGCTGGTTTGTGCTCTTACTTATATAGGTGCCAGTACTTTCCTGGTTATCACACACTTGCTATCTGGCTTCCAGTTTGGTAGCTGAATATTCAAACAGCTCTTGGGAGTTGGGATTACAGATACAGTGTTGTGCTAATGCTAAGTGTGCATTCTTGCTTGAATTCACTGCTTTTACAAAAAGTATATACTTAATCAGCAAACTTACAGATTTGAGAGTCTCAGCTACATCTCTTACTAAGAATTGTCACGTATTTTACTGCTAGTTAACTTGTTTCCTGGTGATAATTACTGTTCTCATCCTTAAAATTGAGACTGTCCTGGAAAATTTTAGTAGCCATATGCTGAACATGCTTTTCAACCCAAATATAGCAATTCCAGCTTGGTTCCATGCAGTTTCAGTTGTTTGTTTGTCCTGTGAGGAATCACTGTGTGTGGCATGTTGCACATACAGTCAGAAGCTCTTGGATGTCACTGTGGCTCCTGCATATGCCTTCTCCAGGCTGGGAAGAATACAGAATGGCTGGAACAGATGGATAAAGGTACTCTATGATTCTACAATTTTAAAGGGTTTGGGGTTTTTTTTAAGTCAGTTAATTTCCTTTTAGATCATTATTTTAATACGCTATTTAATGGCGTTTTATGTGGGCAGGATGAAAACCCAGCCTGAAAGGGCAGCGGGATATGCGTGTTCATAGTGTTACCTTGGGAATGGTGGAGCTGCCGCGCTGCCGGCGGGCACTGTGTGCGCTCCCCTTCTGTTAACGCAGTCCTACACCGCCCTGCACCGTGGCCAAGGCCAGCAGGAGGGAATAAATAAACAGTTGGTTCCCCAGCGAGCAAAGCTGGGGCGTCTTGTAGGGCTCCCTGAGGTGGGTACTGTCAGACCTCACATAGGAGAGTTCAGCTAAAACTATCCAGAGCACATTGGTTATTCAAATACCTGAAACTGCCTTTTGTTGGTCAGACTGACACCAAAAAACACTCTGGGAGAAAACTATGACTAGAAAATGTAACAGATAAGACACATGCAGAAATTGAGTTTGCCTCCAGTGTTAAGTACCAATACAGAACTACACTTTGATCAGGAAGATTTAGTAAATCGCTGTCAAGGCTCCGTATTGAAGGCTATATTGGTAATTAATTTGATAAGTAGGATGTATTTCTTGCTCCTTCTTTGCAGTGTGTTATCAATAAGCTTAATTAGTCTTTGATTTTAAACCAACTAAAAATTATCTTCTGGCCATATAAAACAGTAACTTCTTAATTTTTCTGATGTTAATCTCTCTTTAATGACTTTTATGGAAGGATGTGTTTCATCATCTAGCTGGTGGCTTTTTAATAGATTTTCCTTTTTTTTCTTGAATCAGACTTAGAATTAAAGGGAAGGATTACATAAATAAGGTTTTGACTTCTGGCAAGTTTTCTGTATTATATGAACTTATTGCAGCAATACATTAACCTTTCCTTCGTCCAGAATGCAGTATCTGGTGTATCCAGTTGGGGGAGTTGAGCCAGGCTGGACACCAGGTGCCCCTCAGAGCTCCTCTGTCACTGCCCTCCTCAGCTGGACAGGAGAAGAAAATGCAATCAAAGGCTCCTGACATCACTCAGCAGCACCATCATGTGCAGAACACTCAGCTTGGGGCAATTAGTTTTAATCAGAGTAGGAATGAGAAGTGAAGTGAAGTCTTAAAACACGTTTCCTTCACCCCTGCCCTTCTTCCCAGGCTCAACTTCACTTCTGAATTCTCTGCCTGCTTCCCTACAGCAGCACAGAGGGACAGGAATGGAGTCATGGTCAGTCCTTCAAATGTTTCTGCTGCTCCTTCCTCCTCAGGGGGAGGGCTCCTCACACTACTCCCTTGCTCCAGCATGGGTCCCTTCCACGGGGTGCAGTCCTTCAGGAACAGCCTGCTCGAGTGTGGGTCCCTTCCAGAGGGTGCACTCCTTCAGGAACAGCCTGCTCGAGTGTGGGTTCCTTCCATGGGGTGCACTCCTTCAGGAACAGCCTGCTCGAGTGTGGGTCCCTTCCACAGGGTGCACTCCTTCAGGAACAGCCTGCTCGAGTGTGGGTCCCTTCCACAGGGCCACGAGTGCTGCCAGCAGACCTGCTCCAGCATGGTTATAATGTTGATGCCTTATCACTGACCCAGACCCAAGAAATCCTGGATCTGAGGCAAGGTTATATGGAAGAGAGCTGATTAAACATTCCTGTTCAGTCTAATATTGGTGGTGGTCTTGTGTCAAGACGTATCACAGAAGTATTTCACATCTCAAATGCTCTGTACAAGTGTGCAGGAGAACTAGAGGAAGTGGAACCAGAGAGATCATGAGCATCTATTAGATTAGAAATTTGTCTAGATAATACTTAAAGATGTTAATAGTGTAAAAGCCTGACCTGTGTAATGAGAGTTTGGCAGAAGAGGTGCTGAGTGTAGCAGTTTGGGAGAAATACCAGCAATACAAGCAGATGACATTTCAAAGGTTAGAAATGCATGGGCAGGACAGGCATTAGTAAGAAGCTTTAGGTTTTGGTGATGAAGACAGCTTTCTCAAGCAGTCCTTTCAGCCCCCCCAAATTACTTCCTCACCAAAGGATATCCAGGGGCATTTCAGTAGCCAAGGAGAGAATGATTATAAACCATTGTGGGAGCCATTGTGGTAAAGTGTGGCTGAGGACTGAGAACTATAGGGCTTGATCACTGCAATACAACTTCTTACTGATTGTGCAGAGTTGTAATTGAGTTACTAGAAACAACAATGGAAAGCCAGGCTGTTCTACTTGATACACATCATATCAATAGCTGTGAAATTGAGATTGTTATTATTTGTTTGCTGTAGTTGGATTAAACCACGTCATAGTGTTCTGTAAACTGCTAGACCCAGAATTCTGCAGTGCTCTCCTCAGTGAGGACTGTGCCATATGATGGTGTAGCCTGTAAAAAAAATGCAAACAGCTCATAGTGAGAGCACATGATGTAGAGTTCTTCAGATCCTAGCTGATGTATTTTTTCTAGGAAAAGTTACTGGATTGAAATTTCTCAGTATTCCATAACAGTGTGTCATCATATGTAAAAGCGTGTCCCTCAAAGAGCCACCAATGAACAAACTCTGCACAGACAAAGGCTTCTTCAGAGAATCCAGTGAGTCACGTCCTCTGCCTGTAAAAACAGGCTGGCTTTACTGCAGCTGCGCTGGTTTCCCTCACAACCTGACTGTTCCTCAGCTCTCCCTGGGCTGTAAGAGAAGGGAAGTTGCCCTTCCCAGACCTGGTGCTTGCCCCCCTACAGTAAACAGAAATTCCTCCTACAAGAAGAAGGGCAAGAAGTTTGATCTACAGACACAAGGAAGTGCTTCTCAGTTGTTTCATATCAAGTTTCTGAATGTTAGAAATGAATATTGAAATAAAACAAAGGGATCTCAGCATTGTTATTTATTGTACCACTTCTTGAAGGCAAATGGCTGCACGGCGTTGTTTGATGTATCAGATATTTGTCTGCATATTGCAAAACCTGCAGCTCCTGAGATGCCACTCTGGGGAGCAGCTGATGTGAAACACCTGCGGAAGGGCAGGCAGCCTCCCTCCCCCCAAGCCTGGTGTGGCCTCATCACCCCTCTCAGCCATGCCTGAGTAGCAAACCAGATCCACCTGTGGGACATGCACAGCCCACCCAGCCACAGCTGGGAGTGTTTCAGAGGAGCTGGGCTGAGAACAAAGGAGGAACAAAGCAAAAGGGGTACAGAGAGCAGGAAGGGAACAAGGTAAAGTTTTGTTTTAGGTGCTGCCTTTGAAAGGCTGGTGTAGAGCTGTGAGAACGCTGCTTCAAAGTGCTGCTTGGGCTGCCTGCAGCAGTCACTCACAGTAAGGAAGAGGACGGAACAATCCCTGGTGTAAATACAGGTATTCTGGACTGGGACCTGGAAGAGCAGCTGCAAGCCTCTGGAAAACAAGGTAAGATAACCAGAAATAAAATTATACAAACAGATGGGCACAGGGACATGAAGTAGCACAACACTTTTTTCAACTTTGGTGAAGATGTGTTGGAAAGTTCTAGTGCTTTTTTACAGGTGTAGGATTATTCAGGATCAAAACTAAACCATAGTAGTCCTAGCAGTAGAAACAGTTTTGTTGCTGTAACTAGTTACAGTGAGGATTTTTGCTAATACTGCTCTGGCAGGTGCATGCCGTGCCTCATTGCACATATGATCGGACTAGCACCACCTTTAGCTTTAGTGACTGTTGGTACCTGGCAGAGGATGACAAATAGCTCTGCCATCTCCTGGGGTCAGCTTGTGAGTCAGGATGTGGAAGTGCCCCATTTCTGCTGCACTGAGCACATACACCCTGCAGCAGAGAGCTTGGGCTGTGGTGTGTCTGCTCAGGACGCTTGGATTGGGAACAAAATGTGTATGGCTGTGGTTATGTATGGGTGTGTCGTGGGGTGACTTTATGGTGTGTATCCCCTATTGGCTGCTGTGGTGTTCTGTCCTCTCTAGCTGGGGCTATTCATCCTGTTTGCCTCTTGAAAGACTTTGCCCTGCAAGTGCTTCTGAGGTTAGTGCAGCACCAGTCAGCCCTGTGCAGCTCTGTCTGCAGAAAATGTCCCCCTGAAACTGCCGTGCGCTCGCTTCCTGAACGCCACATCCTGTTGGAGAAAGGTGGGGACTGATTTGAAATTTGAAAAGAGAGAAATGGGTAAGACAGTGCAAACAGATTGCTGGATAGGTGATTAGACTTTGTAAAATGTGTGCATCGAAATAGTAAGTCGGAGTTGTATTGGAGTAATACTACAATCAGAAGCATGTCTTGACTTTGTAGTAGCTATCTCTGCTGTAAAAGCTGCTACTCTGTGTATTTATATACAACCACCCCCCATATCTTTTCAAACTTTGAATTTTCTAGTACTTTCTTTGTCTTTTTGATGTTCTAAGTATGGATAGTTTCAAATTTTTATGTTTCTAAAGCTGCTGGTTAATGTAGAGCTCAAAGGCTAACTGGAATTATCTTAATTATGGGCACAATACGGGTCCAAGTAATCTTCATATAGGTTACCTCAATAAAAGTGCCTCTTGCACTTTAAAAAGAAATGTGTGTTCCGCAATAACTCCTTATTTCTGTCAGTATTGAGGTGTATCAGCCAGGTAGGATAAAGGAAATGCTTTTGCAGGCACAGATTCATCGTAGATTACGTGGCCTTGTGGTAAATGACAACTACTGAAATTTCAAGGCTCATAATTAATAAGGCTGACTCTGAGAAAGAGGGGAAGAAGTGATCAGGAGAGGTGATATTTTCCTACATTGAAACCAAGTAAGATTGGTGAGGAGAGAGGCTACTGCAGGAAGAGTCATTAAAAAAAACCTGCCAGCGTGGAAATGCTTTCATATTTTTCTCAATAAAAATAAAACTTGAAGATGACAGCTGTGAATTGAAGCCTTAGAGTCAAGAAAATGTCTTGGCCCAGGAATAACTAGGATGGGGGGG
>VXBT01002173.1:0-178670 GCA_013400235.1 Oriolus oriolus | reverse complement strand
GGGGGGGGGGAAGGGGAGGGGGGAATGTGTTTAAAAGTCTTAACAGCTTAGAATCCGTAGGTTAACGTTTTAAACAAACTTTTTTCATCACCTCAATTGCTATTACAAGATTAAATGAAGACTTCTTGCAACAGATAAAGTGTTGTGTAATTTTATTTTGGAGGAACCCTCAGCCTCTTTCTCACCATCTGTAAGAGATATATTAAAGGATTTACTGGTTTGTGTAAATTTCAGAGACAACAGGACATCATCTCCTTATGACTTGTTAATAATGCATGTGGATGTCTTTTATTGTAGAGTAAAAGATTGTTGGTTTATGATTTTTTTAAGAAAGAAACATTTGTTTCATTAGCACTCTGCCTTCATAGGCATGGTGTCCATCCAGCTTTCTAGAACAGTGTTGAGAAAGTTCTGTTTTAGACAAGAACTTCTAAAATACTGGTCATTGCTAGAACATGCTAGATTTTCAGATATATTTTATTCTTCAGTGTAATGTAATTTGCCTTCAGCTACTTCAGTAGTTAGGGTCAAACTTATTAATACTAAATAGTAGCAGGATAGCAGTTGTCCCAGTGTGCCATTTCAGAGTTTTTCCTTTTGTACTTGGCAGGGCTGCTGGAAGGTATTTAGCTGGAGCGTTGACTCCCCTTCCCTGGCCAGTCTTTTGATGAAAGGCAGTAAAAGAAGCTTTCTCCCTACCAGGCAAAAGTATTCAGCTGGTGAATAAGTACCACCTGTCACACTTCTACCAAATTAGTAATTAAATCCTCCTCCTGCCATAATTAATACTAAATTGCAGGCCAGAATCAGGATTCTATGAGTGCCTTCTAAATTACATCTAACAGAGAAAATACCTGGTGATTTAAAACAGCCTTTTCTGTACCTACCAGTCTGTCATTTCAGTTTTTTTCCCAGACTTTCCTGTTCTCATCCATTTTTTTATGTATTCCTAAAATCTGGTGGTTTTAAGCTGAACTTTGAAAGCTTGCAAGTGTTCATGGTGTATTTGGTTTATTTCATAGCCTTAGCCACAGGGCAGTTTTCATTTCTGCTCATAGTACTGCAGACAAGCAAGTTACCATTTGAGTGAGCAAATGTTTTCAGTTTTCTTGTAGTTATTGTTGGCCTGTAGGAATCTGGGACTTCCTCGTGGGTCCTGAAATCAAGGAAATTTTGAGATAGTGGCCTGTCACTGTGGTTCCTGCTGAAAAGTCATGAGAAAGTTGAGTTGCAGTAGCTGCAGTGATGAGCAGAGACAGCTGAGAAAAGCAATGTTGGAGTGAATTGTTCATGAAGTGTTCATTTTTAGTGACTAGTACTTCTCTCTTGATTATGGGTAACAATGATTGTATCTGCTGTGGTCATGTCTTCTCTTGTCTTGGTATTTTATTGCTTAACAACAAACAAACCACTGGAATTACAAATGGAAGACAATGAATAGCCCCCTCTTGTAAAGTGTAATGCTGCTGGTTGATAATCCTGCTATGAACTTAAGGAAGAGACAGAGACACTGCAGGGCAGATAGGTTGTTTCTGCGGATACACAGCCCCCTTTAAGATTTCTTTTTCTTGTTCTGCGTTAACACTAATTATTAAAATTACACTCTTGTGTAATGGAATGTATTTGGCTTGCAACTGCCGTGGGTAGGGGTTGTTTTTTCTGAGTAAGCAGTTAAGTGATTTGTAACCATTTGAATGGTATATATGAGTAAGAAGAAATAGCTGATATGTGTGTTTGCAAGGCCACTAGTGGGCATGTAAAACTTATTTTCAGATCAGCTTGTTCTGAATTTATCAGTTATTTATTGGGGAATTATACAGGAGAACATTTCAAATAGAAATACAATGCAAATCTTTACTGAAAATTTCTTTTAATCTCTGTTTTCAGTTATGGGATGTGTTACCCTGCAAAAATGGAGAATTTACTATAATCAAACCAGATATTTGAAACTTGGCTAGGAACAGTATCATGGACTGATGTATATTGGTAAAGAACCACTTAGTGCATAGGTGTAACTCTGATACTAGGAGTTCCAGTCTAAAAAACAGTTTTCTAATCAGTACTTGAGGAACTGGCTAGTATGCTCTTGTCTCATTTGTGTTACAAAACTGCACCAGACATTCAGTGCATTTTGTAATTTTGCATGGAGTGGGTTCATCGTTTTCCTGGTAAATGATAAAACACGGAAGGACTTGCATACTTTGTTGGGCTAAATGTTTCTTTAAATCAAAGCTCCCAAATACACAAAGGAATGCAAACATGCAGCTTGATCAAATAAATGATTAACAACTGTCTTATAATTAGAAAAATGGTTGACTTCTGTCATAAGCAACTGAGGTTTATTTGTATTTCCTCTGTCAGAAAGCAATCTGAATGGGTCAGAAGTTAATTATAAATGCATCGAATAATCAGGGCTTCTGATGAAGGAAGGGTCCCTCCCGAGGGCTGTGAAAGCAGTTACTGTGCTGGGGTTATAGCACGTGGGCAGTGGTGGGCAGGGGGTGATGTAAATCCCTGACGCAGCTCCTTTCCTTGAAGCCCTGGAGCTGAATTGCATATTCCTGTCTTTGGGTTCCTGAGTTATGTAGTCAAGAGCTATGAACTAAGAGAACTCAATGGGGATTTGGTGCTGATGCACAAAACCAAGAGAAGGGAGGAAACTGGGATCAGGTGTTTGTGCTTCTATCTCAGCAGAAGGAGGTGGATCCGGTGAAGGTGGTAAGAGCCAGTTTCAGCACAAACTGGCCTGAGCTGTGGAACCCTCATCAAAGAAGTTGTGGATGCTACGGTTTGGATAAATTCAAGAAATGAGTTAGTGGAAGAGATGGCTGTGAAGGGATGCTAAATTTACAGAAATACCATCCAAGTCATGACGTCCCTAAGCCAAAAATAGTTGACAGTTAGAACAGTTTTACCTTAGAAGTGCTTATTGCCACTCTTGGAGGCAGGATATTGGCTCTCATGACCTTCATCTGATAGAGTACTGCTTTTCTGATGGTAAAGCTCTATTCTCATTTTGCAGCTTGTACTTTCAGAGGAATTGGAGTCACTTCTGTAGTCCAGCTTATGTAAGATTTATTACAAAAGCAATTCACTTAGGGGCCCCAGGGCTTGAAATACCACTCCAGAAAGAAGGAGGGAACTCACTATGATGGTTTTTTTAAACAGACACGTTGTGATCTTGCTTATTTTCTAACCGTGATTTGTTGGCATCTTGCAGCCCTACCCACTCAAGTGACCTGTTAAAATACTGAATTTCTGTTGAACTGTAGGAACTTGGAATATCTTGACAGAACTTACAGTACTTTTACACAGTTAAGTGGAAATTCAAAATCTGTACAGCTTTGTACTGGAAAAATTGCCCTGAATTGTAGGACTATATTCAACCTTTTGTGCAAAGGTCAAGCTGCATCCAGGACCTGAACATTCTTCACGAGAATATGCTTCAGAATCTGTAGTTTTTGTTGGGCACTGCTTTCCTTGTTTTATTTCCATCCCCTCCCCATTTTTTTTTAACAGACTAAAATAATCAATTTATGAGACCAGCAAGTCACTCATAGGTGCTCTGACAGCCACCAGATCTGAGTTTGGTTTGTGTCTCAAGAACAATTTGCTTTAGAAGTTGGAAGGATTTGGTGGTCTGTGCGTATTTGGTTCAGAAGGTGAGCATTCAGGTCAGGGCCTTTGTCCTTGGTGCCTAAACAGAGGATGTCCTGCTTTTACATTGGGTTTGTTCAGGAACATCACTGATTCTCTCTCCAGGGCGTTGGAGTGCTTCCCCTAAAGGTTAATGAAATCCTTCTCCCAGCACAGCTGAGGTGCGACAGTAGCCCTGGCTGTAAGTTCTGAGCCAGAGGACGTGTTGGTTAAACAGGCCACGTAGTCACACAGCAGTTCTGGGGCACGTTTAGGAGATTCTGGCTCCCAGGAGAACTACAAAGTTTTACGTTCAGTGTTGAGCATCTTCTACATAAATGTTACAGAATGTAGGGTATACTTACCTAAACCTGTTCTGATTAAATGTACTAGATTTCCCAGTTAAATACTCCAAGTAAGCCTATAGGGACAAGGTTTCTTAATATCCAGAATGAAAAAAAAATCGTTGTGTGCCTGTTTCTATTTCAAAATTAATCCCACGAAGGAGAAAACAGAGATGTTTTCCATCCCCTCTAGTTTACTCTCACCAAACATTGTAGGTAGGGGATGCTGAAGGACATCTTAACAAGACATCATCATTGCCTGTTCTTTTTCTGCTGTCCTCAGATCATTTCTTGAACTCTCACTCAGTGGAAGTAAAAAAACCTCTTTAGTTCACTGTATCCCTAAACCTTGTACCATTTGAATTTCAAAAAGCCATAGAATCTCAGTGTGGTGGTGCTGTCAGTTTCCATCTCCATTTGACAAAGCCGTTTGGGAGAGGCTCAACCTCTTTGTCTCCAGGGCAGAAAGGCCACCCAGCTGGCCAAGCTCAGAGGCTGCTGCACTCAGTTGCAGGACTAGATTAAGCATTGCCTGCAAAATAATATGTTTAATTTCTGCATTCTTAGAAGAAGGGATGTTTCAGTAAGAGAGAGGAAGGCAAATTTATTTTAGAAGAATAGGTAAAAATACAAACAATTAATGCAGTGTGTTACTATCACACATTTATCCCCTCATTCATTCTAAAAATGTAATTAAGTCATCCTTCTCTCTTTATTCAGTTTTGTTGCTTTTTATTTATAAAAGTTCTTCATTCTTTTAATGTTTGCTCCTTTGTCTCACACTTGCCTTGCCACATTTGCTCATGTTCATTTTAGGGGTTGAAGATGCTCTTTTTATTGTCTGCTTTCTTATCAGATCAGCTTCTCAGATTGTTGCTGCAGGATACTTACGGAGTGAGACTTTCATCTGCAATAGTTGGCAGATTGCATCAGTTCATGGTTGAGGGAGAAAGGAAGTTATGCATGTTTATATTACACGATTTTTTTGTAGTACAGAGATGTCTTTGCTGAATACTTTCTGTCTTAGATATTATGTGTTATGACTTGGATACAGCTGTGCTTCCTAGAATGTAGTCGGGATCCACCAGAGCTTCACTCTCCACCCATGACTTGCTCACGTTGCTGAATGTCTTGCATTCAACACATGATAAAAGCATTCTTCAAATGCTGCAGTTTCATAACCTCCTCTCTGCTGACTTCTTCACCTCTCTGCTTGTCCCTAGTCCCAAATCAGGAATAGGTATCAATGACCATAAGAGAGGAGGCCCACAGAATTTAATGAGGCTGTTAAGCAACTTGGATCTAGGTAATTGCTTAAATGCATTTCTGAATGCAGACCTAACAAAATAAAGGACTGTATTAATAGATCATTAAGAAGCAATTAACTTACTGTTGTTTCTTCTCACATTGAGACCTGTGATTGTGACAGCATGTTATTAATTACTTTATAGCTTCACTTGGGACTCTTGCTGTATGTGATGTCCTTTTACGGCTCCATCGTTACACTGGCACATAAAACAGGGTGTTTAATTTGGCTTCATTGGAGCTGTGCCAGATCCTGATGGAAATGAGGTTAGAACTTATTTGTCCAGTATAAGTAAATGGAAAGCCATGCTAAGAATGGCTAAAACTCAGCCAGATTAGTACTCTAATAGAAGGCTGTCCATAAACAATAACAGGAATTCTGTTAGTAGTCCATAGCACAGCTGGGACTGTGCTTGTTTTAAATACCTCATACAATTCTGGTAGGGATGAACGGAACGAATCAAAAAAAGCCTTGGAAGTGCCACTTGTAATGAAGGAAATATGGACTGGTCTGGGATATCCTGTGGGTCTCTTGGGGTCAGCTGTTCCGCCGTGTCCCCTCCCAACTCCTTGTGCCCCTGCCGCCTCCTCATGTGGAGATGTGTGGGAATCTGCACATGCAGCGCATGTTCTGTGTTGATGTGTTTCGTGGATCCTCAGGCCAGCTGGGCATCGGTGTTGCAGTCTGGGTGTGTAAGGTCACAGGCCTCCTCTCAGATCTTCTCATGCTCTCGTCTGTGCTGGCTCCACCAGAACATGGGATAGGATGTACCATCTCCCCTTTTCCTGTACACCGTTCTTGGTGAAGAGCCACTCTTAGGTTATTTTCACTTCTGGCGTAGCAACTTTGGTTGTGGTAAGTTCTATACCATAGCTTCTCTAAGAGTGGTAGAAAATCCATTTCAAGCGTTGTCAGCTATATCCAATCATGAATCAAAGGCTTTAGTGAAGTCAACAAACAAGAGGTGATTACTGAAATATTTGAATATGACTGATCATGCTCTTGAGGTTTGTGCCTTGTCCAAGTGTATGTCATATCAATTCACACTGATATTCTGAGTTGTTTTTTTAATCTTTGAATCCTTTTCAGAATAACGACCTTGCTTTCATGCAGTATCAATGAGATTGATTTGTAGTTGCATGTTTCTTTCAGTACTCTTTCTCAGGTCCTGGAATGTGCATCGATGTTTTCCAGGAACCTGGCTGCCCTCCAGTTTCTCGCAGCTTCATGAGTATAGAAAGCAACTTTGCCGCTGTTGCTGTTCAGGAAGCAGCATTGGTGCCTCATCCTGTCTTTGAACTTTCCTGTTCTTCATTCTTTTAGCAGCTGGTGCTGCTTTGCAGTGTAGCAGTGCTGGTTCTGTTACTGCTCAGTGGATACCATTCATCTGTTCCTTGCTTTACCTAGGCTCTGCCAGTGTTCTTTGTCTGCCACTGCTCGCTTCCCCTCGCCCCAGATTCTGTCACCTTTCGCTGGGCACCGGTGACAGGAGCCTTGCAGTAACACTGCAGTGACAGTGTTAAAAATACCTGGAGTCAAATGTTATGTCCACTTCTGATTACTGGTATCCCTTTTGATCTCCTCATTGCAGTTCTTTTCAAATTGTTGCTGAATTAGTGTGAATTATTCTCTAATTATATTTTTCTTAGATCCTAAATAACACTTAGTAGCTTATCTAGGAGGTAGCCCTGTTTCTTAGTAATGTTGCAGTGTCACGTTTTTCAAGAAAATTTAGTGAAATGTCTTACTAAAATTAATTCTGTTACTTTCTGTTTGGATCTTGCTTTCAGTTTTAACAGTGCTTGAAAACAAGTTTTAGTATCTGCAGTATGTGTTCTGTTACATGCACAAAGTTGGAACTCAACATATCAAACACTTCTTTCCCTGCTGCCTTCTGACTCTTGAGTGCAGCTAATGAATCACAACCTGCACCAGGCTGGGCAGTGTCAGGGTATACATGTTTTGTTTGGACAGACTTTCAGTACAGAATTCCACCATTTACTAGCCTTCCATTTTACTCTTCTTTTATTCTTGACATTTTTTCCTTCATCTTTCCCGACTTTGGTATTCAAGGTAAAATATAAGAGCCTCTCCCTTTGAAAATATAACTGTTTAGCTCTCTCATTCCTAATGCAGGAGTAGCCATGTAGGTTATGATTCCCTGCTGTGGTGTAGAAGACCACTGTGTTCTTCACTCATGTGCTTAAATTATTTTGATGTGACTCATGGGCAAAATTCCCAACATATCTGCTGCTTTTAGTTGTAATTCTTTTACAGTTAATGCAGTTACTGCAGGGCAAGAATGCTTAGACTATCTGCCCATTAATGTGTTTTTTAAAATTTTGTTGATTTTGATTTTTGCACTCAGTAGCCACTATATCTGAATTTGGCCAAGTTGCTGCATCATAAAAATGCTTTCTCAAAGTCTAACCCTTATCTTTCATCATCACCCTACTGATTTCCTACTTTAATGAGAGCAGGAGAGGATTGAGGGGAATCTGTGATTTCTGCTCTTACTTGAGTCTAACAGGTAAAGGAGTTCAACCTGGCCTAACAGAAAATTAATTTCCTTCACATTGGAAAAGGTGAAGAAATTGCTTCTGTTTCTGTTGAGGAACCAGAAATTATTTTTCCTATTCATAGGTCTGTTTGATTTACAGGATTTCTTCTCCATTAAGAGGATGTACCCAGCACTGTTGTACTCTAGAACAGGGATGGGGATTTGAGGGGTTTTTTCAGATTTTAGAAGTAAGGTGTGTTGTAAATACTTGAAAGAATGCAGTTCTACCCATGTTGTCTCAAACCAAGTGATTGTGCTGATGGTCTCACCAAAACTTACTGCACATGTTCAGCATTCGCTTCTTTCATTATCTTCTGGCTCTTTTTCTCAGTTTAACACCAGAACACTGTACATGGAGGTTACACAAATTGAAGTTCTAAACAGTAGCTTTTCTAATAGCAGCAATGGCAGTAAAATGATGCCCTTAGTGTATGAAAATAGAAAATATATTCTAAATATCTCAGATGTCTTTAAACCAACTGCATTAAATCTCAACCATTCTGAGAAGAAATATTTTGGTTTGGGGCTGTGTATATGAAAGATTAAGTTTAAAAGGAATTATTTTGAGACCTACTTGATGCAGAAGAGATGATGGAAAATATTTTAAAGCCATATTGATAGCTTTACTGTAATTAGTGTGTGTATACAAATAGGTATATATACATGTTGACTCACAGTCTTTTCTAGACTTCGTTCTGCAGCCCTACAGTCAGGGATAGTCCTGTTTCTCTAAAAGAAAAATGTCCTTTAATGAGTATAATTATTTTCTCTTGAAAAATACTTATTTCTTGTCTGAATGCGAGGGATGAAAGGTTTTAAGTAGCAGAAATGTGGTCTTACTTCCCTGGGTTTTCTATTTCTGAATTCCCACTCTTGTGCATTAGAATTTATCCAGCATTCTGAGCAGCAGAGCAGTGTGTGGAGCAGAGAACCAGCGAAGGATTTGGTTTTCCTCAGGCATGAGAACAGAAATGAGAACTGAAAGAGATGGAAGAGCAGGACATCCCTTCTCCCTGGTGCTGGCATCCCGGATTGCAGCAGGTCAGAGGAGAAGGGAAATTGTGTGTCCTCGATGAGGAACTGCCATCTGGCTGCCTTGGGACCCAGATGTCACATTCCTTAGTAGTCAGAGAATGCAACAACTGTTTCGAGGTTTACTTGGGGCGAAATTCAGCTTGCAGGGAGGAGGCAGATGTGGAGTAGACATAAAGATTTTGGAAAGTAATTAGAAAAGATTGGATATTCTGTTTTATACTCTTCAGAGATTTGTTCCACCTGGTTTACTGTTATTACAAATCTTGGGAATATCCTTGAAATGTCAAATAAGACAAAAATGTTTATGCCTTTTTACTGTATGTGCAAAGTGTTTGGATAAAGGCTTTTGAATGCTTTTTTTTAACACAGCAGTCTTTCCACAGAACTGAGAACTCTGTTGTTACTAAACCACTACTTCAACAGTGTGCTTTAATTTTAGAGAGTATTTACAACAGAGGTGTTCACTGAATCACTGATGTCAGTATGATAATTAATGTAACCAGGATCTAAGGACGAAAATTGGTGTTACTCGGCAAGAAATGGTTGTTCTGGCTGAGGAGGAGACTGTGTGCATTATGCAGAATTCATTGTGCATCAGAATGTGCTCTGCCCACAACAGAAAATGAGTCCGTATTTGGTTAGAAAGTTGAAAAAATGGTGCTTAAATAATTATGTATCACTAACTGATGCTTTTTATCTACCCCATGGTTCTGTTCTGTAACAGAAATCCAAGTGGGACAGGATTCACAGCAGCTTTTGAAGTCGAGATGAATTTAATTTCAGCAGTAGAGGGATCATGATGGCAGTTGTGAGGCAGCATTGCAGTCTGCAGGGAGAAGCACGTATTCGCCTTCGGTCAGCCTGGGGCTAAACCTGCAGGCATCCCACCATCGCTCTTGATTGTTCTCAGAAATGTCCTTTCAAGTTCTTGTTTGTATGTGCATCACACTTTGGGAACATCCAGTCCAGAACTGTTGATTCCATACTTTTTCAGTTCACTTGGATGCGCAGCACTGCTTTCTGAGCCTCCACCCGTGTGCGGCATTTGATCCTTAAATGGGCAGGAAACATCCCCCCCCTTCATGGCAGCTGCTGTGTGAGCTGCAAGTTGGTTTGTTTGGGGCTTTTATTTCTCATTGCAGTTGAGTGTAACTGCTGAGGTTTGCATTCAGGTTGTATTGATTTTAAATTTCCTGGGGTTTATTCCTGTGTGAAGGCCGGCCCTGGTGTCCCAGGGGCTGGGTGCCCTCAGTGTGGCACTGACCCTGCGCAGGAGCTCATGGAGCTGTGTCCCTGAAGGTACCCCCAGCCCACCGTGGTGCTCTGAGGGGAAACACTGCAGCTGGGCCATTGATCTCCGCAGCCTTCAAACCCTGCGCACCCCAGCACTGGCACAGCACCTCCGGGGGAACGGCAGAGCGGTTTACAAACACATGCACTCCCACAAATGGGATGCAAAGGGTTTTTAATCAGATTTGGCCACCTACAGTTTAAAAAAACACATTGGATTTTGCACACTTTACCCCCTAACTCTCTAACCTTTTTATTATTAAAAATACACTGCTCCTAGCGCTCTTTTCTGTTGCCTCGGAGTCTTTCCTTGCTCCTGTTTTAGGGACTGCTTTTGTGAGTGTCTCCTATAGGAGGCTCACCACTAAAAACATTCAAGTCCTAGAACTCAAAAGGAACGTTTAGAATTTTTCTGCATTCTAGCAAGAACAGAAAATGGGAAAACATTTTTATGTGAAAAAACTGATGTTTGGGGTAGCAGCTTTCATCCAAAATCCCTGGTTTCAAAGAGGAGATTGGTTTGTCTCAGCCTGTAGAATGTTCACAACTGCATGGTTTTAATCTCTTTATATCAAAAAAAGAACATAGCTAACTCAGGGTCCTGCTTTTTTGCCAGTTCATTGCTTCAGCTAGCTCTAGGTCTTACATGGATAAGATGACAGGGCTTGAAGAGTTTCCCTGATGTAGATAACCAGCTCTATAAAATAAGAATTCCTGTAATTCCAAACTCCTTATTCCCATGGTTGTTAAACAGCTAGTCGTACTGGCTCATACAACTGATGTTGTTTAGAGAGTAAGTGACATTGCTGAGTTACAGCTGGTAACTGGTGTGCTGCCGTCTAAGAAGGGGAAAATTTCTTGTGAAATACAGATTTTTGTTCAGTTTTGGGCGCTAAGCCACATATATGAAAAATGTGTTTGTGTTTGGTGATTCCTTCTTGGCTTGTTTTATTATGCAGTTTTCAAAAAACTGATTGGTTTGGCCTGTGACCTTTAGTATCCCCAGCAAGTCCTTTGCCTCTGGCTGCATGTGAATCTGAGAGTCCTGGATTTGTTATCCCATACTGACCAGTGTCAATTTAAAACTGACTGCAAGATTGTTATATGAAATTAGGCACTGCATATTGATTTATAAAATAATATGTCAATGAGTCCTTGCGGTGGAGATACACGTAATGAAAAACAGAAGCAATGTACCAACTCTCCACTGGGCAGCTTTGGATCTATGACAGGTGGTGGTACACCAGCTGAAATTTTTGTTTACATTAATTTTGTGTGAGATGAAGAGACACAAGGAAAATTATTTGGAACACTTGACATGCAGAAGCCAGCAGATGTACAAACCCAGCTTGTTACCATATGGTTCCAATGTCCTTTGGCATGTTTTGTAGAAAGTTCAAATGCAGATCACACTGTCAGACATAAATTTCAAGTAAATGCTTTCCTACTTATAAATACATATCATTGCTTGGATAGAGCAGTCAGTGAAATATCCGGGGTGCCTTTCTGTTTAGAACTGCTAGAAAGGAGGGAACCTGTGTTTATAATTATGTTCTTTTTATGTCTTTGTATTTTTAAACTGACTCAAACCCTCCAGAATTCCAGCCTCCTAGATCTGCTTGACCAGTCACTCCCACTTCACTCTTTCCTGTCCTGTATCTATCATTTTTACTTATTCTTATCCCTTTCCCATGTGACTGTGTGTTAGACTTTGGTTTTCAGTTCCAGTACTTATGGTGTATTAAGGGCAGGAAACGCATCATGGTGTTTTCACCTTTTTTCTGTAAATGTTTCTCTCTGGTTTGTGTCCTTTGGAACCTGGCAATCGCTGATCTGCAGGGTGGTAATGGCAGTCACACATCCATCAGCAGAGCATGGAGCTGGGACAGGAAACCTCAGTGACTCAGCTTGAGAACCCAGCTCTGTCTTGGCAGCTTTGAAGTGCTCTCCTGAAATGCACTAAAAAATTAGTGAGTTAGAATGTTACACTTCATGTACTCAATGCAGTGGGAGATATCAGATGAAACAGAGCTTCCATGGCCTAAATTTAATACTGGGTGTTAGTTCCAATATTGCCTTTTCTTTTTCTCCATTCTCACTGATGGTGTATTTATAATAAAAACAGACAAAGCCACAGGGTCATACTTTGGCTTGGCTGAGCCTCAGTGATCAGTTTGTGAAGCTAATGTTGAAGTTGTTAATGTTGAAGCTCCCCCTTTCTCTAGGTAGGCAGGAAGGGAGGTAATTATTCAAATATTAACCAATTGTTAGTAGTTTTGTTGATATGAAACCTACAAGACACACTGCAAACAGTGTTTTAGTGTTAGAGAAAGGAGACCAGTTGTGGTTTTTTTGTATTCACACAGCTGCCAACTTCATATCACTAGTGGGAACTGCTTTAATTATTTGGTATTTTCTTCTTTATTTGATGTGACATAAAGCAAAGTAGTTCCCATGACATAAATACATGGTTAGAGGATTTTTGAAGTGCTCCTTCTGTACCATACATATTCAGACCTTTTGAGAAGCTTGTTTAAAATGATAGTTTATGGGTTTGGATTTTGCTTTAAAATGGCAGTGGCAGGAGTAATTTCTGTGGATGTCTCTACTAGTGGCTAAGGATTCTAAGGTGGAAATTGCACCTGAGTTTCCATAATTTGACCCATTGGTTGTATTTTCCATGTTATTTTTATTTTGATGGGTTTTTCAATAAATAGTTGAACAGCGTGAGCTATCCACTTTTCTGCGTGTAACTGCCAAAAGTCAACTAAGGAAGAGAGAGACACTGATGAATGTGCTTTGGAGGCAGCTGAGAAATACAGTAGCCAACCAGTTCAACTCTGTCCCAAGCTCTGTGGTTCCAGACTAGCATTTTACCAGATTTCCCTGAAGCCCTTGGTATCACTGAGAGCAAGTTGACTTTGACAACAGAAAAATTCCCCCGTTGCCTTCTGTAGCAATGAAAATCTTAAGGGAAAGCGGTAAACTTCATAATCTTGCTAAACACAGCTGCCTTAGGTGGAAGTAGTGGTGATGTTTAGAAATTTTTTTCCTGAGCATTTGACCTGCGTCTCTCATGGGGGAAAAAAACTTTGTTCAGAAAGCTCTCTGCCAGAAGAATAGGTTTTATAACCCTAGTTTGTGCTCCCAGGCAAGAGCCTGGGAAGTGGTTCAGGAAAAGGTTTTGTGCTGTTTCTATTTCATAGTTATTTTATTTAACTTTAGAAATCTAAACAGTGAGAGCGAGTCCAGCTCTCTCTTGGTTACCAGCTTTATGGTAGGAATTCGTGGCCATGGGTGTGTGAGCACCAGCACTTGAGTGTGGGGGAAATGCAAGAGTCACAAGAGTTTAAAGCTGGCTTCACGCTGATGAGGGAAAGTAGGGAAAAATGCCCATTGAGAATGTGTCACAAGAGTTCACATTCAGGTATGTCCTGCCATCAGAAGTCACAAAGGTTATAACAATTTTGCTTTTTAGGGATTACTTTTTAATACCTTTTGGCTTCTGCTGGGGTAGAAAGGATGTTGGACCAAAGAGAGTTACATGAGGGGAGCTGCTTTTGATACTATGACTTAGCCTTCACCTTCAGTTTTAGGATATTTAATAAGCCCCTAAACTGAGTTATGACCAAGACAAATTAAATTCTTTAGCTGAATATATAACCAGCCATTTGTTACCATTTGTGTTTAGAAGCTTGATTAGTCATGGTATTAATCCTTTGATCTAATTAATTTCATTTAATTCAAACAACACTGAGGCTAACATTGGTGTATTAATTTGACCATTATTTGATTTGGATACTGAGGTTTTTATTAAGACTTTAAGAGCCTCCAGTATAATTAGCATTGACTAACATTGCATCTAATTGCTTTCACATGCATTGCCTAAGAATACAGTAAATCCCTCCCTTTCTCTTCCTGTAGGAAAAACCAAAACCCAGCAAGCCAAGGGAGCCCGTGTGCCTGCCAAGCGAAGGGGCAGTTCCTTGGCTGGTCCCTGAGCAGTGTCCTGGCTGCAGCTGCTGCTGCTGCTGGCACCACCTTCAGCCCCACGGAGCCGCTGGGCAGGAGAGCTCCGAGCAGGGCCTCGGCAGCGCTCCCAGCTCTGCCCTGCACCGGCCTGAAGGGAGCCCTCGGTGCCGCTCAGGGGACACGGTGTGAGCAGCTGCGCTCCCGTAAGAACACCAGACATGGTTCTTGATGGTCAGGAGGTATTTGGGCATTCAGTTCCCAGGCTTTGCCTTCTCCCAGCACTGTTTAGCCTGACTGTAGTTGCTGGACATTGCTGTTTAATCCTGAAAATTTCCACACTTAGCTCTGACTGTGGAGAGGGGTATCTGGCTCACTGCTTGTGAAACAGCAGCAAATTCAGAGGGAATTTGTGTAGGAGCAGGACACATGTAATGGGATTCTTTGCTGGGAAGTGGGAAGACATCCCTAAAAGAAGTTACTTCTAGATGAGGGATTTGCACATCCACTCTGTTAATCTGTGAGACAATCCATTCTCCATTACAATTTCTCCTTTTTAACACACATCCTTTGTTAACACTACAGCTTGAGGCAGTAAATTCCAACATTATATGCTGAAGAAAAACCCCTTCACTTTGTTTATTTTGGACCTGTCATTTGGCAAGGTTACAGCAAAATATTTTTCTAGATATTGTATCATGCTATAATAAATGCAAGTAGAGCTTTTCCAACTGAGATATCCAAAGTTAGAGATCTAATTTAATCTTGAAACAGCTTAAATTTCTTTCAGAAGTGCCTGCATTTATGTTGAAAACTAGTGGGTCAAGTGTTTATTTCCGTTTCTAAAATTACATGTAACAAAAAAAATGTAATTGAGTTTTATTCAGTGGAAAATTCATTTTCACTCTCTTCCTCACCAGCAAGAAGTATTATTTCTGACGTTTAGTATGCCTATTTCCTATGCATTAATTTTGAGGGGAAAAACACAAATGAAGCATTTAATTTAAATGATGCTTCATCTTCTAATGGTATTTCTGCCAGTTTTCAGTAGTTAATGCCAGTGTTAATGAAACTTGATTTCTGAGCAATTATGGAATGCATTTCATACTGGCAAAATGATTAATTAGGACCCTTTGTTGGGAAGCCAGAGTAACAGCTAACACAGCGTCTGTGTGGGGGGGGGTTTAAATTTCAGATGAAATTCTGCAGCTTAAATAAATTCTCAGGCTGGACACTAAATAGCAAAACTATAGATGCATTTAAAGCAAAGGTGGCTGCAGGTGAGGTCTTTATTGCCAGCTGAAAGGAGAGCGTGGTACAAAGAACATTTCTCCAAAATGACATCTGCCACTTCCTGCTGGTGTTCTTTGGGATGCTGCTTTTCAGCTGAGCTCCCCAGCCCCGCTGCATTGTTGCTGATCCAGTTCTGTGTCCTGAGACAGCCCAAAAGGGCCAGCACCTTCTCTGGGAGCTGCAGGAAGAGAGGAGAGAGCTTCCAGCAGTGCGGTAAAGGAAGGAACAGGAGCCAAGGATGCCTGTCAGTGCCTGCCATTTGCTGGTACTCTTGGATCCAGTGCTGACATGGGGTTTCATTCCGTGGGGTTGGTGGGGGGAGAGAAGGGAGCAGTTGGGTACTGTGGAGAGATGCTGTCCAACTACAGGAGTAATTTTCATGTGTACCAAGAGCCTACAAGCTGAGATTTTAGATTGGCAGTCTGCTCAGGGTTAACACTTGAGTAATTGTTCCTTGTTGTCCCAGATAGTAGTGTTTTATTTGACCTTTTCAGTTCCTTATACTCTTTTTTGAAAGTGCTACTTTCCCTAATGGAACGAGAAGAAATTGAATTCTTTTCCTGAATCATGTCACAGATGTTCATCCTCTGTTACTAGTGTTCCTGTTTAGGTCTTTAATCAGTGTTCCTGAAGTCAGTCTGTCTGTCTTCTTTCTAATGCCTGATCTTTTTCCCCGCAGTTCCTTTTTGCTGTGCTCTCCCTGCAGCTTCATGGCTGACTGAGCGTGCGCCTCCTTCCCTGGCAGCTGTGCAGCCGCTCCCTGCAGAGCTTCCCTCCACTGTGATGTGCAGTCCAGCCCTTGACTTCCTTGTGGTTTAGTGGAGGGGACTGGCACATGGTTATATTTTTTGTTTGTTTTCTTCCTGATGTTTCTGTTTTCTGACCCCTAAGTTTTGTGAGGACTCACAGCACACAGGCTGCTCTTGGGGGTTTGTGAGTCATGTTTTTCACCTCATGCCTTTGATTTCCATTTTTATTTCCTGTATTTGAGGTGCACTGAATGGGCTGTGTTTAGTGGGTGGTGCTTCCACAATCCATTGAACTTCTACAATGTACATGTAATACAGACTTCTGTGCATTATTTCTGGCTTTCTGCAAATACATTTCTGCATTGCTCTGTGCTACCAATTATTTAATATACCGTGAAATGTTGCAGGAAAACCTGATGCATGCATTCTGTGACTTGATTGCTCATGTATTCATTCTGAGATATATTAATCTGTTCTACAAGCACTACAGGCCTTCCAAGGTAATTTGGCTTTTAGATTTCTTTAAGTTTAAACATTTTAAAAGCAAGTTTTCCCAATTGAGCTGATCTGAATATACAATAAGAGGCTCTGTTTTCTGTGCTGCTGTACTGCCTTAGAAGAAATTTCAGTTACACTTAGGGTTATGAAATTTTGTTCTTAACTACAGATTACAGTAAAGATTCAGCAACATCTTGAATATCTGCTTTCATTTCTAAAGAACACAGAAATCTTTCTCATTTTGAGTAGCTGTCCATTCCAATTTGTAATTACATAAGGTCACAGTAGAACATCAGTAGCGCTGAAGTATTCCGCTGTGAGTGCTGGGGAAAAAAATGCCTCTGCTAAGACTTGCTTTATTAAGGAAATAAGTAGTGTATATATAAGGAGCTGTAGTTGTGGATGTATGTAACCAGAAGCAAATTAATTCTATTTCCATTCTTAAATAAGGTCTCAGTAAAAGAGGTGAGGTTGAAATTTGTTATTTGACCTGCTGAGTTTCTTTAAATTAAATGTAAAGGGTAATTGATCAGGAAGATACAAGAAAATCTTGTTTGTTCTGGAGTGTTTCTGAAGAGATTAGGAGTCGCCTCAGCGAGACAGCTCGAACACTCATCCACGGGGAACATGCAGGGATAGATCAGGGTTATGTTTTCACTGGGTGCCAGGACACTTGAGTGTTAGGTCTTTCCTTTTGCTGTCTGAAGTCACCTGAAATCTGAAGTTACAATCTTCTATTGATCACCTTCGATTTTGCCAAACTCTGCTTGTGCCGCTATTTCTGTATTCAGTCTTTATTCAATAAATAACATAAACATTTTTGGGGTAGGACATGGGTTTTGGCAGAGGGTAGTAACAGGCTGTCTGTAGTTAGGGTAGTTCTAGAATAGTACTACCTTTTTCTTATGAAAATCTCCTAAGTATAGTCCATTTATAAGCCTTGCAAAAATCACTATGTTATAATCCATGCAACCTATGCTTTCACTGTCTGAGCTTTCCGTCTAATATCTGTGGAAGCTGTTCCAGTTTCCACAGTAAAACGTGTATGCTTACAGGCTCAGAGAGGAAAAGAATTTAAATAAGACCATGCTCCAGAGATACAAAGATTAAAAGTCACGTCCCTGTCATGGTGTTTAGTTTGTTTGTTTTAACTGACTATGGGACAGCTTTGAGAAAACAGAGTAGTGTGGTTGTCAGCCCAAATCGGGCAGAGCAGAGCTGTGCCCTGTATTCTGGAGCAGGGTCTTGAGGCTGGGAAGGCCCCTGGTATTACAGCGGTACCCACGGGCAATTGGCTGCAAGTAGTTGTGGTACTGAGTTCTGGAGCAGATGTGCTGCTGGTGTGCTTCAGACCCATCTTTTCTAGTTCACACTGAGATAAAGAGAATAGATGATTTTTTTTTTTTTTTCAGACTGGCATGAATAGAATTTGTAGTATTGGTTCCTATACTTGCTTAGGTTATTGGTTTACATTAGATTTCTCATTAAAATTCTATGCTTATAAAGACAGTTTGGAGTTAATTGCTTTGCACTTTTCAATGTGTGAAATAGTGCAGGAAAAAAACCCTTTTCTTTTTCATAATAGTTCAAAACATTGCCATAGTCTGGGTTTTTTTAATCATAGCTTCAACATACAAATTGCCTTATTAAATATTTCTTATAGTCAGTCTTAAACTTCTGAGGAAGGATTCTCAGCTCTAAGTACTGTATCAGTGCAGGACAGAATAAATAAATACATAAATATTTCTGAAAAAAAGTAACAGTCTTTCTGTAGAGTTATAAATCTGCCTTCCGTACTTCCTCCACCTTCTCTCATATGTACCACCCAAATTCAGCTTGTTAAGGACTGCTGGCATGTGAGAGCTTTCCTTTACAAGATTGTTTCAGTGTTTTCCCTCCATAGAGAAGACTGGTATTAGATGGCCTTCTGAACCAGCAGTTCTGTTTTCTGAAGCAGAAAATTAAGTTTTCTCTTCTTTACTGTGAAGAAGCCAGTGTGTGTCTCATATTCACGCTAGACTGTCCTGACATACCAGCAGCAGCAAATGTGAAAATAGTGTGTCCAAGCACCTAGGACAGCGGAACACGATTTTCTAGCAGAATCTATATCAGAAATGTCTCCCAGGTTCTGATTCTTATTCATGCTGAGATACCTTTCAATTGCTCTGGGAGTGCCAGGAGCTGTCCCGTGGCAGAAGGTGAAATTTATACTCTTCAGCAGTAGCACGCAGCCCCTTGCACTGGAATTCCTCCTCAGTGGAAGTGCTTCATCTTCAGAGCCCTGACAATAATGGGTTTTTCAGATTATGCTGCTCTGGATGATGCGTTTAACTTTTTGTCTTAGTGCTGTTGTTAGTGCTTCTCTAGGTCCTGAATCCCTATGGGCAGATCAGGATCATTGATTAAAACAGGGTCAAATACTGGATTAGTGCACGGTGACGTTTGGGTGGAGTCGTTTTTCCTGGGGTACTTCCTATAGCTTTGCTGTCGACCTGCCCAATAATGTAATTTATTTCTCCTGCTGAATGTTATTTAGCTTCTCCTGTAATTGTAGGTAGGGAGTAGTGCCTTGGACCTGGAATCTGGGCTGCCAGGTGTGTGTCACATGAACGACATGGGTTACCTGTAAAATTTACTCCAATGCGTTGTGTCCCAGTTTGCTTTTCAGGAGGTGGCACAGCCCAGGCCTTTCTTGTGTCTTACTTAGCTAAAGGAAATAAAAGTAACTAACTAGAGTGTTGAACATATGGAATCCTTAACAAATACGACATTTACTTGTTAAATACTGAAGAAATTCTAATCTCGTTCTAAACACTAAGTACTGTGACTTTCTGCCATCTCCCTCTGCTCTCTCTCCCTCTTCAAAACAGGCCAGAGTTTCCTGTTTTTATTGCAGTCTATTCTCCTGTCTTGCTCAGAACTTGCTGTTCACTGTAAGAGCATTTCCCTTGTTCTCCAGCCATCAGTGAATCACCAGTGTGCAGCCTTGCCACATCACATTAGGCTTGTCACTCATTCTTTGTGTCATCTTATGAGGGATTTCATCTAAAGGTTTTGGTTTATATGTTGCTGTTCTTCAGCTGAAGTAAGTTCTCTGTGGCTTTCTTCTCTTCTGTTTGCATGCCTGTGAAAACAGGGTACTGAATAAATGTCATTATGGGGAGAGTTGGAAAAATGAGCATGGTGATAATGTCATTTCCTGGTGCAGAGTTACAGCTGGGAACGGTTAAGGCATCCCAGCAGTGGTGGGGTGAATGCAAACTTTCAGGGGGGACTGTGGAGAGCAGAACAGCTTTCTATATAAAGGCAGAAAAAATGAAATTTGCCTTTTACTCCAAATGTCAGCACCTTAAAATAAAAACTGGTTGCCGTGGCAAAATCAGTTTTGCCTTAGCCTTTACATTGATTTTGAATGGCTTTACAGAAGTGAATTATATACATTTTTTAATTGCGTCACTTGTGTTGCTTTATAATGAGTCTCAGGCCAAGTGACTTTCCCAAGATGATACATAAAAAAGCTGAGAGAAGAGTCTCAAATTGTGCCTCATATTCAGGACAACAAATAAGGTTCAGTGCAAAACCTTGGGACAGAATAAAACATAGTTAAAATATGTGCATGTTAAAAACCATGAAGCCATACCATATTTTAACCATAGAACCTACCATAGATGTGGTTATTCTTTGTACAGTGTAATTAACATGAAAATGAGTGGATGTGGCCAGGACACATGGACACAGACTCATTCACTCTGTTCGTGACCAGTCTCCCTCCTCCCATGGTATTAAACACAATAGGTGAACAGAAGTGGTAGTTTTGCTACTGTACTGCAATGTTAGCACAAAAATGAATTTCTTTTGCTTTGGAGATGCCAGGTGCCTTCTGAATATGGTATTTAGAGATTCTGCAAAGATAGTGAAAAAAGTTAAAGGGATGTCAAAAGAAAATCCATCTGTAGAGGAAAAAATCAGTGTTTTTAATTCATTTCCATTTCTCATTTTACAAACTTCATTACATCCAATTCTATTATAAAAACCCACTCTCTCAATATAGGAAATAATTGGAAGAAGAAAGTTCAACTGGATTAGATAATTAATTTATCTAAGTCTTGAAATGTTTCTGGTTTTTTTTCAATCAGATACAACAAAATTACAGAAGCTTGTATTATCAGTCCAGATACAGTCTCGTGCACAAAAATCCAAGTAAGTCATTCTGGTCTGTACTTGATATAAATTCATACTGAACTAATTCATCCCCACCAAAACACAGCAATTGAAATGTTAGCAGGAGTTCACAGAGGTATTACATATCCTGCCAGGCTGCCTGTTCCTGATCAGTTCCCCTGTTGGAGTAATGCGTGCTGCACCTCGGGCAGCAGGGCATGGCCTGCTGCTTACATGGCCCAGCAAAACACCAAGTGAAATTATCTTAATTTGGAATTGAGTGCGTAAACACCAGCTTTGTTTTGTTGCCATGCATTTAATACGAATCCTTGTTGTGTCTGTTATTTGGCTCTCCTGTAGCGAAATGCCCACACTTGTCCCATCCGTATTCAATTGTTCTGTTCCCGGGAGATAATACCGAGTTATCTGAGAGCAGAGCCCCCTGGGGTGGCTCCTGCTCTGGCTCAGCACTGAGGGGGTGCGAGGCTGCGTGGATGGAGCTCCCTCGACGCGTCCGGCCCGGGCTCTCTCAGCGCGTTCCCTGCACGCGACATCTCGGGAGGATCGCCTGCATCCTGTTACCATCCTGATGGAGAGCAGTAGGCACTGCTTCTTGGAATTTCCCTACATGGTTGCATATCTGTTACGTCCTTACCTACCTGGCTAAGAGAGAAATAAAATGGCTCCCTCAGAGATCCAGAATTCAAATACAAGTACAAATCTGATGGTTGCTGTTGCTTCTGGGGAGAGCTGAGCTTCAGAGATCAGAGTATTGAAAGCGGTGTCTCCAAAACTCAGAGGCAGCAGTACAGAAGTAGTAAGCAGTGACAGAGAGGTGGCTGAGGTCTTCAAAATACCTCTTATTCTCGCTGTTGTTACTCAGGAGGGAGCTGGTTTCCTTGAGGCCCCTGTACCAAGAGATTGCAGTGCTGTGGCTTCAGGAGTCCAATGAATGATTCCTGGTTTTAAAGGAGAAATCTCATTTTCTAATCTCTGTCTAAAAGTCTTGCTTTCTTTTATGACACATGGTTTGCCATCTGTTCTCAGAGCACATGAATTTAAGGATGGGAATTTTAAAAAAATAACCTTTTTCTAAACAAGGAAATACTGTTGCTGTTGCCAAAGCACAGATCACAGGGAGAAGCCTTTGGCCACTGCAGTTAAGTTTGTTGACTTTGTAGGTGGAGCCTGCTCTGTTTGCAGTCGAAGGTTTTGAGTGCTTTGTAAGCTCTTCTCTATGTGCTGCTTTAATTCTGTAGTGTTTTGCTACTAATCCCTGTTTTATCCTCCCTTTAGGTATCAGAATCTTTAGGCATGACAGTGGGCAATTAACACAGCTTGCCAAAACAGCTTGGCACTTCAGTAAAAAAGGTTGGAGGCATTGCCAAGGAGGCAGTGTGGGAATGAGGACAATTAGGCTGAAGCTGGTCAGTGGATCTTTTATTCATTTATGGAGATCTAACTACAAGGGAAAATCTGTCTGCAAGGGAAAAAGGTGTTGAAGAAATATGGGGAGTTTCTCTCTGCTTCTCTCAGGTTACACAAGCAGGGGGGCATGAGCAGGGTGGGATTGTATTGATTTCACAGGACAAAGAAAAACCTTTCACTCCAGAAGCAGGGATGGAATTCAGGTAAATGCTGGACATGTATAAGCAGTAGCAGTATTGAAAGCATTGCAAAATGATCTGAGTGCTGTCCCAGCTCATCTGCTTCCAGCAGGTTGGCCCAAGAGGGTGTTTGTTATCCAGTGCTTAGGGATGTGTTAGAGTCCTAGCACTGCCTTTTTCCTCAGTGACAAGCAAAATGTCCCTTGAATCCCATCTTCAGAGATCAGTCCAGTGAAAATGAAACGTGAGCTTGCTCAGGAAGGTGTTTGGTGGTTACTTTCAGAATCCTTACCATGTGCTCATAATGAATTGGTGGCCTCAAAGTGCTGAGCACAAGGTGGGCACATGTAGGGGGAACTCCATACAAAGAACTCCCCCAGAGGCATTTCTGGAGGAAAACAGCACCTATTTCTGCCCCCTTGAGAAATGCTGCCTTAACAGTGGAATTACAAACCAGAAGTTTCCCATGTTCTGTAAATGTCACTTTTCCTCTTCTCCCCCTTTCCCCCCTGAGCACAGAAAGGGGTAACGAGTTCCCTCATCAGAAGCATTCCCAGCAGCAGCACAGAGGAGAGCCGGGATGGCCACTGGCACCCCCAGGCAGTGTCCTGCCGGCCCACAGGCTCCACGCTCGGGGTGAAGATGCCAAAGAGGGAGTGGGACAGCAGGGAAAGCCCAAGGAGTTGTGAGCAGGGCACTGGGAAGGTGGAGCTGTGCCCAGGTGGCACAGCAGCTGGAATTGTTAGAGGTGCTGGAATGGGGGGAGGAGGAGACTGTCACCTTAAAGCTTTGCCTCCATTAGACACCCAGCTCCAGGGAATTAGAACAGTTTGGCTTGTGGCTGGATTTCCAAAAAGCCAAACCTGTTTTGATCACAGACTGAACCGATTTTATTGAGATCTATATCTGGGAATATCCAGTGCAGGCAGCATCTTACATACAAGGTAAAGAAGCCAAATAGAATAGAGAAGGCCTGGGACTAGAGGAGTGAACACAGAGTAGTTTGGCAGGTTCGAGTCTTGAATTTCATTCCAGTGACAGGGTTGTCTACACTGTTTATTTTTAGCCAAGACTATGGGTTTAATTCACAGTAACTGCTTCAGATGGAATCTCTGGGATGGATACAGTAGCTGAAGTGTTAGTACATTTGTATATGCTATATACATTCCAGAGCCCTGAGAACAAGAGGTTCTTCTAGGGGAGAAAATAGGGAAGAGTAGTTGAAGGATAGGATGGTGGGGGAAGTAAAGCATCTTAGTCACTCTTGTTAACATAACAACTACTTGTCTTGAAATTATATTGGCTTGTGTAATGCTTGCAGCTAGACAAAAATTATTTCAGTGATGATAAAGCTCATCCTGAGCCAAAAATTTGTCTCATTTCCCTTTCTTTTTATAGTATAATAAGTATGAATATCCTATTCAAACTCTTCAAAGGTTTGCAGACATAATTATTCCGTGCTTTAGTTTTAATTGCTGGGGGCTCAGGTTCCAGTTTGATTTCTGACTGACTAGATGCAGTTGCTATACTTTTGCCATAAGATGCAGTCATTTTTTCCCTGTCAGATTAATTGAAAAGCAGAAAATTGAGGCTGAGTATGTGAAATGCTGCACCTTTATAAGGTGAAACGTTCATGTACTTCTGCATACTTGCTATGAATTCTAACAACTTTAGTTTATCAGTAACTAAATATGATGTAATTATATAAATACATTTAACTATAAATATATCTGGGTACTTAATTATATTAAAATAGTTACATTAATTTGTGTTACTCATATTTTATGGATGTGTCATAATAGTCATTTCTAATGTGCGTTGTAATAGCTACAAAGTACATAGTAAGTAAATTATATGATTATATAAATAGGTAAATAAGAGATTCTGTCAGCTGAGGGCACAGATCAGCCAAGCACTAAGGCAGCCACGTTAAGGGCAGATGGTTTGCAGTGTGTGCTTGTGGTCTGTCTCTCTTTGTGTTCCATTTCTGTGTGAAATCTGTGGCACCTGTATAATCCGTACAGAATCACAGAACGCTGAGGGGTTGGAATGGACCTTGAAGACCATCTTACCCAACACTTGCCACTGTCCCAGGTTGCTCAGGGCCTTACCCAGCCTGGCCTTGGACACCTCCAGGGATGGGGCATCACAGCCTCCCTGGGCAACCTGTGCCAGGGCCTCACCACCCTCACAGTAAAGCATTTCTTCCCCATATCTAACCTAAATTTGCCCTCTTTCAGTTTGTACCCAAGATGTAAAGTAGCAGAGCTGCCCTGTAAGGGGGGGAAGTGCCATTGGATCTGTTTTCCAGCAGTGGGATCTCAGTCCCAAGCTACTGCTCTGTTGTCCCACTCCCACTTTCTGCAGTGATGGTGTAACTTGTGAGTACTGCGTGTGTCTTGTGGGAACTTTCCAGTATCATTCAGTCCTCCTGTGCTGGAAATAAACTCTGGAATCTTTAGACACTTAGTGGTGACTCCTGCATCACCATATGGGTCTCACAGCTAGATGTGGTTGGGTAACCAGTCTTCCTTAGATGATGCCTTGCTTAAGGAGGAGGAGATTGCAGTATCAGGGCACAAAGTTTCTGGATGAGGAGTGGGCCAGAATTTTTGGCCAGAAAAGGGTATTTTAAAAAAAATCTATTGGAAATTTTTCCATTTAAAATATGGCTGGACATACTTTTATTAACAGAAAACAGACATATTGGTTATCTGATGAATAGCCAACCAGAAGTAATTGACAGAAAATCCTTCATAGAACGACACCCATCTCTTAATGCCCCAGTCTCTGTGGAGGGTGTATTCCTTAAGCAAAAACACAGAAGAGCTGCTCCCTTTTCTCTCCTTTGATACCTTGAAAAATCAAAGCACATGAATTTATTTCAGCACGTTCATATTCTCAGAATTCACTTAGCAGTGAAAAAGAGAAATGTACAACTGCTTGGGAGCTGAAATACTTGTTAATGAAAAACAATATTGTAAGGACGCTTACACTCAGGAACAGTATTCGTTTATTGAGTGTTCCTTTTGCCATGAGTTTTCTGATCTGTTATATTCTGATTTAATACTTGAGGAGGTGATGGGAAGGTTTGTCTGTGCCTGTATTTTGCTTGCATGGGACTCCTGTCTCACTCGCTGTAGCTTCAGTGCTCAGCTGCTGGTGCTGCAGAAGATGCGCAGTCTGCAGCCCAGCGCTGATCACAGTGCCTGAGATGAGCCATCAGCACCATTCACCAGTGCCATCCCTTCTCCCTGTTCAGAAGCAAACCCCGAGGGGACTGAGCAGTGGCAGCCACTCTGAGTGAGGGGTAACACTGTCAGAGCTGCTGCAGACGAGGGACTACAGCAGCTGCTGGCCAGGGGACATTTCCCTGCTGCACTCGGAATGGCTGTGCTGATGGAACTGGCCCCACAGCAGGGGTTAACAGCTCCCTGCTCCTCCTGCCTGGCCAGGCTCTGACATCACTGAGGGTTGGGGCTTAGCAGCAAGTTGAGGACAGAAAAGAGAGGACTAGACTGGGTTTGTAGAGGGAGTGGAATGCATAAAAGAGCCTTTTGCTGTTTTTTCCTCTTTGGAAAGCCTTGACTCCAGGGAGATTCTGCTTTCCTAGAGAAATCATTGTTTTTAAATGATTCATCCTCCACCAGAGAAGCTAAAAAAACACCAAAAAGTTAGTTTTCTCCCATTCTCTCAGCCATGCTGGCTAGTTGGGCATGGTACAAAGTGTGGGAGCAATTTCCTATCCTATTTCCATCCAGTGAGGGAGCTCTGGAAATGAAGCAGCCAAGGCACAGAGGCTTGCTGGAGCAGGGAGCACCAGCTCCTTTAACACTCCACCCCCTGGAAAAGAGCACTGCCTGACCCACAGCTCCTGAGCTCGGGGGTGCTTGCAGCTGCTCTTGAGTCACTTGGTCCCTTCTATGAAAGTAACTGAGAACTGCAGCAGAAAAGCCAACGGCTCTTTGAAACAACCAGGCTGATAAAAGATTTGAGTGTCGAGAGGCACATCCTGCACAAGGCATCTGTGTGGTCTCCAGCCTGCTTTAACTCAGTCATTTTCACCATCAGGAAGTAGAACGTGAATATTTCCTATCCTGTAGAAAGCTCCTTAAAAATAAACCTTTTAGATGCACCTCTTGCAGTGCAAGCTTTCATCTAAACTATTGCTTGTAGGCTGGAGCCAAAAATTAGTCCCTCAGCTTCCAGTTCCTTGGACCAGAGCAGTACATTGCTCCTGTTGATGAGAGACATCAGGGGCTTTAAAGTATTTTCATGGTTTGTTTGCCATTTCTGCTTTGGATGTATTTTGTTTTTCTTTATGCCAAGGAAGTTTCCAGCGAGTTGTGGTTTATTATTTGAAAGGTGGTGTTTTTCAGTGCAGCAACACCACTTCCAGTGCACAACACAAAATCCATGGCTTTTTAATTAACGCTGCCAGTGCATTTTCTTCCCTTCAAGAAGTAGTTGTGCAAAACTCAAGCCCATTGAGCACCTTGGGGAGAGAGAGAGAGTGAAGCCAGTTCTAATGATCTCACAGGGAAAATGCAAGTGTGTAGCATCATCTGCTTGATCTTTAATTATTATTTAATTACTCTACTCATATGCTCTTACATTGCTGCTATCGGACACTATCAGATGAGTGCTTTTGTTCCGTTGGCTCTCTGTTCCCAGCCCCCCAGGGGCCTTAGGGGGTTTATTGCCAGTTGTTTGTAACCAGGTAGAGCTCCCTCAGTGTTGCAGGCACGGCTGCGTGGGATGCAGAGGGTTCTGTGGAGGAGGGAGGTGAGAGCCCAGCAGAGGGCTGGGGAGGGGCCCTGGGGCCTCGGGTGCCCGAGAGCTGCGGGCAGGGAGGGGGAGGTGAGTGCTGTTTTTTCAGGCTGTCGGGATGCAGGGCTGTGAGGCAGGAATGGGCACCATCCCTCGCTGCACCCCCAGCGCTGGGCTCAGGTACCACGGTGAGAGCCCAGCGCCGTTCGAGCCCTGCTGGCTCCGGAGCTACCGCAGCTCCCGTGTCCTCTGCCAAAAGTGCCACCCCTGTGACCATCCTGTCCAGCACTCAAACACACTCCAGTCCCTCTCTGCCTCTTCCAGCACAGGGTATTTGTTCTTGTTTTAGTTTTAAATCCGACCTGAGGCAATAAGGGTTTATTTATCTCCTTATTTCCTGAACCAAATGTACAGGCGAGTCCCCAGAGTTCAACCAGGAGCCATACAGAAGGGATATTAGGTTCTACATAGAATTTTATTATCTACTGCTGATAAAGAATTAAAATTTATTATTTTTTGTCAAAAAAAAACTTCTAAAAGCTCATGAATGAACTTGATGTATAAACGTATTTTTCTCAAATGCTTCAGCCTTTCAAAAAGAGCTGCAGGCCTTTTAAAACCCTTTCAAAGCACCATGCCAGGCCTGATGTCAGGCTGCTTAGTTGTGCTCTTTAGCAGAGATGCAGCTATAGAGCTTCCCTAGTGGTACCAGGTTATGTTGGGAGAAGTAGTACATCAGCTGTTTATTTAAAAAAAAATTAAAATTCAGTAGGGTTGGGATTCATGGAAATGACACAGATCTGTCCTCTTGCACTAATGTGCTTCAGCAATGGGAGTCTCATTTTTTTAGTGCTCTAGTGAAATTTTTTAATACAAAATTGCCTTAAATCATCCCTCACACTTTGCTCTGTAATGGGGAGAGGCCAAGGCAGGCCAAGGAAATAATCTGAGCTGCTGAGGTGAGAAAGCTGCAGCTCCACCAGGCCAAGAGCAGCTGCGGGGCACAGCGTGAGGGGATGTGCTGGTGAGGGACAGACACAAACTGGGGGACAAGTTACACTCTGAAAGCTGGGCTAGCAGGGAATGAGGAGATTGCAGGATGAACTGAGGAGCTGCTTTGGAATAAAACTGACTGAGCAGTTCATTCTCAGTCATGGCAGGGAAGTGGTGGTTCCCTGCTTCCCACACTGGCTGAGGGGTAATGAGCTGGGCTTTTTACAGCTCCAGGACTTCTTATCCCTCTGCCTCCTTAGCCAGGAATAAACTTTTTCACTTGGGATTGAATTTGAGCCAAGATAAATTTAGTCTAGATTTAATTATCGTTCTTTTGGCTCTTCTCAACAACCAGCAGTGGGTTTTGATTTCCTTGTTCATTTAGAGGGTTGATTTTTGTGTAATAAATTCCTGTGTTGAGATCAAACTGGCTACTGAGCATGGCCAGGGCAAGAGCAGAGACCGGCACTGCAGGAGGGAGCATTAAATGAAGTAAACTGTGCTTTAGTGATCCTAATGCTGGCAAACTCGTCCCTTAGAGCAGCTAACGGAGCACACCTGGCAGGCCTTGGACTTGAGACACTGACACTGAAAAATTCCCACAACACTGAAGGCAGCTTCTCAGGGGTGTATGTACTTTTTTTATTAATAATGTGATACCAAGGCATTAGTTACAGATGTTTGACATCAGGGTAAACTGGATCCAGGGTGTAAGCTGCAGACATGGGGGTTTCAGGACAGTCACACCCCCCAGAGCAGGTCACAAGGCTGTGTCAGCTCACCTGCTGCCTCTGGTGCCCTGGGAGCAGCAGCAAAGCCCAGGAGACATTACTAAGATCTTGATGCAAACATGCTGGAGGGAACTGGAGTTGGAAAAAGGTCATTTTTCTTGCAAACTTCTCCTTTTGTTCCATTTAACTGATTGCAGAGTTAGGGAAGGTAGAAGGAAGAGTGATCTGTAGAATTTTTAACTCATGAGCACTATAGTTTCATGGGGTTTTATAACCAATAGCCTAGAAATTATCCTTCCCCAGCGTCCTGAGCTTACAAACAGAGCAGCCCCGAGAGGAAAGGCACAGTTCAGGGTTGTTCTTGCTGCCCACACTGGGCCCAGTCAGGCACTGCTGTGCAAACATGGTAATAAGTGACCTGGAGCAGCAGCCCAGAGTGTGGAGCCATCCCATAATGGCAGTCAGTGACACACAGGAAGTTCTGGCTTTTGAGGGGGCCCTTTCACCTTAGCAAATGTATGTGGCCATACCAAAGGATCTATGGGATGGCCAGGCAAGGACATCTTGAGTAACAAATGCAGTCTGGGAAAAGTCATGACATGGCCAAAAGGCAAGTTAGATCCTTCTAAAGAAATTAGTCCAAGTGGATTTCAGATTCAAAAGGATTCAGAAAAAAATTATTTTTCTTAAGTACTCTGCAGAGGTCTGGACTAGCAGGATTTACCTTCATTACACACTTGGAGTGCAGCTGTTCAGCACTCACCGGCACAGTCCTGCATTGAGGACTCATGTCAGAAGTAACTTAATTCCCTACAGCTGCTTTGGAAAAGTCTCCCCATTCCCAAGATTCAAGATAGGTGTATTTCACACACCGGTCTCAGCACAGTGATGTATTTCAAAGCTGTTAGCTGTGCAGCAGTTAGAAAAGTGTTTTATTGGTGATGTCTGATTTATGTGAACTGCCAAATGTAACAGCAGATTTACTGGGGCTCACAGAAGAGAGCAGGGAGCAGAACACAGACTCCCGTTCATGCTTCCAAAGCCTGGTGCATGCAGGATGCCTTTGGGCACTTGGCACATCGCTGCTCCTTCCCAGCCACGGCACAGGCCCAGCTGTGCAGAGACACCAGAGCTTGTCCCTGCAAGAGCATCAGTATTGCTTTCAACTGTGCGTTTCTAATTAATCCAACAGCATTTTTAAATAACTTAAGCGTGTTATCTTACAGATTTAGAGACAAGCAAAACATTAACATATATAATTATTAAATATGTGGGGGAAAGGTGAAAAAACATCAGAAATTCAAGATAGGAAGACATAGTGGCAAAACATTAGACTATTTCTCTGCCTCTGAATTCACTCATGACTTGCACAGGATGGATTCTCTTCTTTGCAGAACCTTTTCTGATAGCGGCATAGATTTCTTCTGGCTTCTCTCTTTTAATCAGAGGCTTCTTCTCTGGAGCCTTCATTCTCCACATCACAACTGGATGTCGTGGACCAGTAGGACTCTGAATCTTGATAATCTTTGTGGATGCAATGTAGGACATCTTCACTGTCTGCACCACAGAATTCATTAAATTTTTGGCAGCCTGAATTAGTGAAGTGACGCTGTCCAACTGTAAGAGGAAACAGAAACATCAGCCTAGAAATCAATGTGCTTTTACTCACAGTAGGCACAGGAATAAACAAGAGTTAAAAAGTAAGACTACCAGAGACTAAACCGTAATTTCCTTATTTTCCCTTGGTATGTTGGATCATTGTACTCATGCTCTGCTGCTCAGATTTAAAGTGATGTACAGAAATTCATGCTGGTGGAATATATAAATGCTTTTGGAGATAATGCTAATTGTTTGGGTTTTTTCTTTAACAGGAATTCATGGTGCTTGTCTGCAGGGTCCAGTTGCAGTTATTACTGATGGGTAAGGAAACCAACTTGAAGAAGAGCTGTGAAAATGCGACCCCTGGCTTCCTTTGTTTCAGCACTAGGTAAGGGCTCCAGCTGCTGCTGTCGCATTCCAGGCTCCCACACGCGCTCCTGAGCAGCGCTGGGATACCCTGAAGGCTCTGGCTCTGGCAGAGTTGCTGAACCTGTTCTCACCAGCCGAGATTTGTATGGCATATTAGAAGTGGGATAACCCACAGAAATCCCAGAGCCTGTGTGGCCTCTCCAGCTGCTTGGGGAGTGCTACCCAAGGGCAGAATGCAGAACAAACAAAGCCCAGCACCTGCAGGCACCTTCCCCAGCATTCAGCACAGCCATGCAAGTGCCACAGCAGGGGTGCCTTCCATCACCGCTCATGGACAGGAAACAGGAACACTGAGGAAGCTCACTAGGGCTGGGATGTAGAAACAGTAGGATTACTCTACAAAACGGGAGAGCCTTCACACTTTACCTTGTAAACATCCCTTTGCTGAAATACTTGTCTTGTGTAAAAGTACTGAGGCCAGTTCTCTGAAGGGCCGTGGAGTTAGTGACAGAGTGATCCTGTGCTTTGCCATCTAGCCCAACCCCAGAACCTTGGGCAAAGTACAGATTTACAAACTGGGTTATTAGGAAAGGTTCAAAGACTTCTCCCTTTGCCAGGTCAAACAAACTGATGAGGGGAGAGAGGCGTGTTATTGTCTGTCTTCATTCTGGTTGTGTAGCACAAATGCAGATAAGGCAGAAATAGAAAATGCAGCCAAGAGGCTGGATTTAGTTGCAATTTGGAAATGCCTCTGAACTGGCAGAAGAATCCTCCAGTTAATAAAACACACACTGCTGCTCTCTGGAAATGCAAAAAAAAAAAAATGTTAGAGGTCTGGTTGAATGCGCACATATGTGTGATGGCAAACTGAAGTTATCTCAATTCCCCAAGAAAAGGTGTAAAATTTACCAGATGGCCTCTAAAGTTCATTCCCTGCTGCAGCATGTGAGCTTTCTAGAAAGGGCTGCCAGTCTCTAGCAGCCACGTGGTGCTTGCAGGGCACTGTTGCCTTTAGGGGGTAGGTGGGTGTGTTTGGGGACTGTGATTAGGAACTGAATTAGGGAGTGGGGCTGCCCAGCCCTTCAGCAGCCCTGGCCCTGCAGCACAGCTTGTGTCACACACTTTGGTGTGAACTTCAAAGCACACACTGACCCCCAAGTCTAATTTCAAACATTTCTTTAACACATCTAACACATTTTAAACCATTTCCCAGAGCTGCAGGCTGTGGGGAAGGTTTGGCTCCGAGTCCCTGTCCCACAGTCCCGGTATGGCTGCAGCGCACGCTGAGGGTGCCTGGCAGTGCAGCTTTAGCTCAGGGGCGGATGGAGGGGGGCCCTGGCCACCCCTCGCTGCTGGGTGCTGTCACACGGTGTTTGCTGCGGGAGGAGGAGACACAGCTTCATAGCAGCTCTTTCTTTTATGCCAACCTGAGGACTGCTTACCAGGCACACCTGTGCACGCACACACACGGAATTTCAATTATCTGTTGTCTTCTAGAACGACTGACAGCACCATAATCCTGACGGTTTCCTGAAAGCCACCATAATGGTCAATACATACACAGTCCCTTTTCCAACACTGGCATAGTAGTACCACCACTATGAAGCTGCTGGGACAAAGGAAAAGATGGTTTTTGTTCTGTGGCAGCTGGTGAATGGGCTTCCGAGGCAGTTTTTTTTCCCTGAAGTTTCCCAGTGACTCCAGTGTGTAACTGTTCCTCCTTTCTGAAATCGCTGGGCAATAGAGGCACATGAGGAGGGATGGCAGGCTGAGCAGCAAAAAAATTCCTGTTTGCAGGAATGCACAGCAGGGAAAAGGCTTTTAGAAGAAATTGGTAGCATCCAGGCAGGATAAAGGCTGGCACAAAACTTCAGCTGTTTTTTATTGTGACTTTAGTGTGTACTGTGGAACATGGAGACCATTGAGGTGAGCACTAGAACTTAGCTGGCCTTTCCTCTCATGTGGAAACTGAACAGTTACCTCCTCCTTCTGCCCCCTGGGGCTCCTTCCACAAATCAGCTGTGGATCAGTCCAAGGCCCCTTCAGCCCACCACTGGGATCAAGAAAACTGTGGTTTTATTCTTTTTCAAATTCTTATCATAGGTATTTACTCTAAGCAGCACAAAAACTTCAGGGGTGCCTAGCTTTGATGAGGTTGTAACTGGAAACCAGTATGCAGCCATGTCAGCCTCATAGTCTGACACAGGCTCTGATCTTAAAGGCTGAAGATCCAAAGGCTGACTTCAAACCCAGCTGTAGAGCTGTTCCTGCCTCTTGCCATGCCAAAGGAGCTGAACCTCTGCAGTACCGTTAAAGCTCCACAAAAGATGCCCTGAGCCGTGCAGGTGCCTGGCCCCAGCTGTAAGAAACAGCTGTGTGTGTCCTGCTGAGAGGCACTGACCCTGAGCCCACCGGGCTGCTCCACCTGGGGCTGTGCTGCATTACCTGGGGCTGGGCATTGCGACGGGGCTGGGCTGAGTCAGGACAGGCACTGAGCCCAGGAATTTTACTTGGCAGCTCTTCACAATCAGTGAGGTACAGGGACACTCGCTCAGTGCTGCCCTTTTGGCAGTGTCTTAGTGTCCACCTGTCCCCTCAGCTTCCTGATGCATCTCTCACATTTGTCTTCTAAAGAAGGTGGTGCTGGCGTGGGGGTATTAACTGCATTCAGAATTTTGGAGAAGCTTTGAGATGTTCTTAGATATGTACTACAGATGGTAACAATCAGGCCAAACATTTAATCTCCTTTTTTTGGCTTTAGAGAGCAGCTGTTTTTCTACCTTAATGCCAGTAACGCTCTAGAGTTTGGTGGAAATCTGTTGTTCTGTAAAACTGATGTACTCAAGAACTGTCTTCACTTGGATGCTTTTATCTCAGATATTCAGCAAGCTCTTCAAGGTCTCATATCCAGGAAAACTGAGGAAATGAAACTTGGCATAAATGAAAGACTGATAAAATATTCATTGAGCATTTAAGTTCATTTCACTTAGAGAGATGTAGCTGCAAACTCTTCAATGCACAGCAAGCGGTACATAAAGATTCACTAGCAAAACAAACAAACCAACCAACCCCAAACTAAAAGCTGTTTTATTTTTGCCTAACTCCACTTTTGCTCTTTCAGCATTTTCTATGGAGGCGCGAGGTTCCAGCCTCCCGATTTTACGGGTCTGACGATGTGAGTTAAGCCAGTAATTCATTAAAGGCTTAAGGAAAACATCCCTTGCCCTTTCTTTCCTCACCTGTCCTGTGAGCATTTGTACTTGGTTTCCATTGCAAAAGGAATTCAGAATTATTCTGACCCCTGTAATTTCACACTGGGGTGAAACACACAAGATACAGAGCAGATGATGCTATTTTTTAAGAAAAAACCCCCCACCCCAAACCAGGCTGGCAGCACTCATGCTGAAATCCATTCTGCCACCTCTAGCACTTTTATTCCTCCTCTGTAGTGAGTCCTGAGAGCAAGAAAGCAAACCTTCCACTGAATAACAAAGCTAAAGGAAAAGGAGGTTAGACAAGAAGTAAATTTTGCAACTTCTCAGTTTGTTTACATGTATTGTATTTTTCTCATTTTTGCAGAGTAATTTTATGTCTTGGCAGTAGTGGCAATCCATTGCTATGAAATGTTGAACAATATAATGACTGATATGGGCAGTTATTTTTAATATTCAGAATAACTAAGAGAATCATGAGTTAGGTTTTGAAGAAACCCTTTTGCTGTCAAAGTATTTCTGTTCAGTGTACTGAGAAATGCTTGCGTTGTCACAAGTCAGCAAGAGCTGTAACTCCTGTAGCAGTTAAGTACAAACTCTCCTCATTCCAGAAGCCAGGCTCCCGCTCCTGTGGTTTGTGTGGATGTGCAGGTGCTGTCCCTGTGCCACAAGGCAGTGACAGACATGGAGTAACGCTGGGAGGGCCTGCAGAACCACACTGCCAAAGTGGTCTGTGTGATGTGGCAGTGCCTGGAGCCCCACCTGGGACACCCACACTGCTCTGCTGGGAGGGTTCTTGGTGTTTTTGCAGGGAACTGTAAGGCTTTGCTGTTGAGAGCAGGTGTATCAGTTGGCTGTTTACAATCTCCCAAGTCGTATTTAGCGTTCAGCCAGTTCTAGGTTTTTCATACAGGTGGAAGCTGAGAACTGAACTTCAAATACAGAGTTTTTTATCAGCATTTGAAGTCTGAACTTAAAATTCTTTTGGAAACAAGGTCAGTTATTAAAAATTGATTTTAATTGAAACACAAGGTGCATTAAATACATTCCTAGAAGCAGATCTTCTTTGCTACACTATACTGAGAGACTAAGACTGAATTTTTATTTCTTTGACAGCTACATCTGAAAGTAACACGAGTTCTACATTTGTGTGGAGAGCAGTGAGTGTCCGAGTAGTGCTGCATTTAAGGTAAGGAGTCCTTACTAACTTGTGCTTTTGGTTTTAGCCCTGTTTTTTTACTAGGTGTAGCTATTTGCTGTTTTGAATTCTTTTATGGTTCTTTCACTAAGGTTGCTATATAAAATAGTCATTTAATCCCTTAAGATTAAAAGTAGCAGAACAATCCAAACGGGTAAATTATTAAGAGTGAAATCTCGACTGTTGACAGCCTTGGAGTTTTTGCTGGGCCCTGGCCAGGATTTTAACACCATTTACTTGCCTTGCCACTTGTTTTCTGAGCCACATTTTTTCTCCACTCAGCGTAGTATTAATTTCTTTTTAGTGGAAATGGAGCTCTTGGTCTAACAGTGACACCAGAAGATGGGTGTCCAAGAAAGCCCAGCAAAGTCAGAACTGGAAGCACTTGATTACCTGGCATGTTTGCTCATGCAGCTGCCAGGTGACACTCAGAACCGGTCCCAGGTTCAACCCAGTACAGCTCAGACAGGAAATGAGCCAGAGGGAGGCCTGCCACTGTGATGCTGTTCCCTCAGTGTTCGCTCACCTCTGCTCTGCCATGCTCTCCCTCTGGGATATTGGAGAGATTTCGTCCCATTCATGGACGTGGCCTCAGGAAATCAGCTTCGCTGCTTGAGTTTCTTTTCAAGGAACTGAGTTTTCCTAAAAACGTAGCTGTTCCATTGGTTATCTATGTCTGTCTGTCCATCTAGTGATTGCATTAAACACCTCAGGGGTGTCTGGGGTTTGTTCTGTGTTTGACCCATTTTTCAGCTGGGGAAATTGAATCTAATGGACTAAAAACTAACCATTACCAGAGTCTGCTTCAGGCTAAGTAGGATTCAAAGAACTGAAACCGAGTTCTATAATTAGCCCAGGCCTGTGTCCAAGTTAAATGATAAACAACTTACATTAAGGGCTGTGAAATTGTTCCTGTGCAACACCATAATGGAGCAGATGCTTAGCCAGGCGGATAGCTCAGCCCCTCCCAGTACTGCTGCTTTCACTTCCAGGGAGGATTTTAAAAAAAGGAATCTATTTTTTTAAAAACAGGCCCTTGAGAAAAAGAGAACAGTGGCTTAATATAAATCCTTTACTTGCTGTTGAGGAAGAAATTGAGTGTTTGTTGCAGTAATCTTTTCACATGCACTGAGGCTAAGAACTACAAAACGCATCCTGATTTTGCTAATTACCAGAGTAATTATTACTAGGAAAAGTTAACTGTCCTGTAGAGTATGTTACCAGAAATACTTCCATTAGTTTTTCTCACTAGATGCAGTTTAGAAAGCAGTAGTAACTGAGCTGTCTGTAAGTGATTGACAGGAAAACCTATCCCTTGCTTTGCTTCCAAAGGCCAGGATTTCTATATGCACACACCTGCCAGTGTACACTGGGCAAAAGCAAGAAAGGTGTAGTGTTATTACATAAAAAAACCCAGAGTGAAACATTTCTGTCACCTCTCAGTAGAAGAAAACTGTATTGTATCAGCTCTTAGAGGTTAATGTCAGCTTTTAGAAATTGAGCAGTTCAGTATTTTCAGAGTCAAATACTGAAATAGTCATTTCATGCATGGTGTGAGGCCCTACAAGCAACCTCCCACATCCATTCGAACAGCCTGAAGTATGAGTTTTCAAGGAGTGCCAAGGAGAAATGCCAGCCAGGAGAAGCAAACTGGCTGAGCACTGAGCAGGAGCTGCGCCCTGGTGTTCGGGGCACAGCTTTGTCAGAGCAGCCACTGTGGATCTGAAGCAAGGAAAAAGGGATGCTTCTCCACAAAGCCTACGCTGCAGGGAGAGCAGGGCAGCAGCACTGCAGGCAGAGGAATGAACTAGGGACCTGTACTGACTCAAGTGGGCCATGAGAGCAGCCCCTATCCCAGTGTGATTCCCATCTCAACTTCTCTTCTGGGGGGAAAGCACACCCAGCCCCTAAAAGGAGCTGAAATGCGCTGCTCCCATCTCGTGCCCTGCCAGAGGAGCAGCTTTTCGGGAGCTGAGCCCAGTGGCAGCTCCTCTCCAGCAGCAGCAGAACCCCTGGCAGCGCAGCCAAGGCGTGGGGCTGTTTGCCAGCTGCCACAGGGGTGCACACTGGCCAAGGCAGCCTTTACCTGGCCTGTGGGTATCAGGGACCACGACTGTGGCAGTCGGAGGCCTGGTGCCAGAGACCCTTCCTTGTATTTTTTTACCTGCTTTACAGCTTTGCCTCTGTGTTTTCACCTGTGGTTCAGCCTTCAAAGCTGGAACGCATTCATTGCCATGTCGTGCTGGAAACTTGTGATTTAACAGGCCTGGAAGCTCAGGAAGGGAAACAGATGTTTCAGTCCAGCCTTGGAGCATTAAGTTAGACACATTAAGGCACCTCCATTTGGCATAAAAGCGGCCTGACATCAGTGTTTAAGTTGAAGTCTGGCTCTTGAGATACCAGGAGGAGGAGCTGAAGATAAATGAGACATTTGCAGGAACAGCAGAGCGAAACAGCCCTCAGTGCACAGGTAAGGCTGGCCAACCTGCGAGGGGCTTTCGGTGCCAGTTAGCAAATTCGGGGATACTGGAACTCTTGAAAGTTCGCTCTTCCAGACCTTTCCTTTTTAAGGCCAAGAAGCTTTGTCTCGCTCACCAAGTACAATATAAAATGAAACAGAAGAAGGTAACAACTATAAATAGCACAAAACAGAATTGCTTGGCAAAAGTCAGGGAGCACAATATAGGTATGTTCATTTTCTGCCCTGTGAGATAATTCTCTTTACTTAAAGCCATTACTGGAAAAATATCAAACTGGCAAGGTAACATGCAGGCCTATCACTGTGCAGAGCTTGTAAGTGAATTATCAGCTTATCTGCATAAATGAATGCAAGTACTGTCAATCTGCATTCTGTAAATGTTACCCCATTATCTTGTGCCTGAAGAGGCACCAATTTATTTTAATTAATAAAAGGAAATGTCCATTTCCTGTTAAATCACTCGTAATGAAGACTTAGTGAATCCTCACCATTTGGACTTGAGCAGCTTAGAACCTGGCAATGCAAGCAGCAGTATTTACAAATATAAGTTCTGTATGGGACTGTGAAAGACTAAATAGTGAGCAAGGAATTTTTAATGATGAATGAAAATAACAAAACTGCAGTGAATGGAGGATGAGAAGCTGATGCTCTGCATCTCTTCCCCTCTTTTTCTGTACAGGACCCCTTCTAACCTCCATAATGAGGGGCTGACTAGAAAGAAAGTACCAGAGCTTGGGGGGACAGACAGTGAGAAAGGGAGACTACAAGAGTGTGTGGCCTCAAGTGCAAAAGCCACTAAATGAGGAGAGCAGTGAGGAGAGCTGGCAGCTGGGAAGTCCCCAAAGCATCCCAGCTGCCCCAGGGGAAGTGGCCTAATGAACCCACACTAATGATAGAGCCAGGGATGAACTGTAGGTAAGAAGCCCTCCGGGGCAGGGGGGCCCAGTGCTGCTGCAGGGCAGGCAAGGGCACACAAATCAAAAACAGCTGAAGAAGAGCTGTGTTTATGGACTTGAGCAGAGTTTTTCACAGGCATAATGCTCTTTGTTGTCACAGGGTAAGTGCCATACTGAGCTATGGTGGCAGCCAGCAGCACCTCCTCCAGTGCAAGTCTTCACATAGGTGAGAACACACTTGCTGCTGACAGAGACACAGCTGCCCTTATGCCATGGCACTGCCACCCACTGCTCCATGGTGCTATCCAGGATTAACCTGTAACACCAGTTCAGGGCTCCTTTACTTGCTCCACCACAGCCTCATCCAGAACTGGTAAGACAGGGACTGTGACTCAGCTCTGTTTCAAGAAGACGGTTCTTTCCTTTCTTCTGCAGATCTGCAAATATGTGCTATTACATCCTCTGCTCTTCATCCCTCTCTTCCTTCCTCTGACTTGGTCTTAGGGCTTCAAGAAAAGGTGGTTTGGGTTATTGTTTAATGAACTGGTACTCTTGTGAGACGGAATTTTCCTTGAGGGTGATTTAAATCCAAGATCTTTGTGCATAGTTCTAATTGTTGGAGAAGGGAGGTGTGGAGTGACTGTAAGAGCTGTCTCAACACTGTGCTTTCATATGTGGATTCCACCAGCTTGTACTCATTCTCCTTTTGTTCCTCAAGTGGATTTGTCGCTGTAGACGTTGGTATTGACCCATCTGAGTGTGGAAATGTGTCATTTCTCACAGGAGAGGAGCTTCCCCCCTCAGCTTTTCTGCTGGCACATGCCTGTCCCAGCTCCTGAAGGAGGCAGGAGAGAAGGAGACACTGTGAGGAGCCAAGGCCAGCCAGAGGAGGGGTGGATGCCCAAGGACCAGGGAAGGCCATTCCTGGCACACAGGTCCATGGCTGCAGGAGGGAGCACACAATGCAGTAACCTGTAAGTACGATTATTTCCTAATGCTCTTTCTGGTAGGTTTTATTCCTGTAGCTGGTCTACACCAACCAGAGGATGGGTTCAGTTTCCAGATATTTGAAGACTCACGAGTTTTTTACTTAATGCATAATAAAACCTTTACTATCCGCAAGGGCAGGGCCTCTCTTTTTTTTTTTTCCTTAATCATCTTGATATCTCCTTTTCTGATTCTCATTCAGAGAAGATCAGGACTGGGGAGAATATAAAATATAATCCACAAACAAAAAAGGTAAAGAAAACAATGTGAGTATTCTACAACAGGAGGCAGAGCAAGAACCAAACTTGGTTCCAGTATTTGGCTTTATTATAACCCACACTGGTCACAGAACTGCTTGTGAAAAGAAACAGGTAAGGAAGAGAAACTTTGTTAATGTGCAGCCCTAGTGAAAACAAGTATTGGCTTCAGAAATGATAGAGTCAATTAAAATTACTTAACTGTACGTTCTAGAGGTTCAGATGTTGCCTCTAAATAATAATTTGAATAGCCAGCACAAGTATCCTATAGCAATGAGGGTTTCAAATCTCACCTCAGCAACAAAGGCTTCATTTCTGTTTACTTTATAAACCACATAAAATGTGGCTTATAATTTATAAAATTTATAATTTATAAATTTTATACTAAAAAAATACTAATTTATAAAATGTAATAATAGTTTTAGTGAGAGATTAAACAGGCATAGGTAGGCTTCGGTAGGTACAGATAGCAATGAGGGACAGAGAGGGAGACACAGGTAGAGACCCAGCTCTAGAGATAGGCAGAGATGGATACAGACAGCTACAGAGAGCTATTGCCAGGTGCAGAGACATAGAGCCAGACCTGGACAGGTAGAGAGAGAGATTGACAGATGGACAGAGGTGCTGACAGAATTTGACAGGTAGAGGTAAATATTGACAGGTATAGACAGGTATTGACAGATAGACAGTGACAGATTGTGACAGGTACAGAGAGGGAGATACAGATACACACAGATAGCGACAAGCGCTGACAGGTGGATAGAGACAGAGCCAAGTACAGAGATAGGGATAGGTAGGTACAGACGTGTAGATAAATAGTGATAGGTATAGGTATAGAGGTAGAGATGGCTATGTATAAAGAGGTGTAGATAGACAGAGATATGTATAGACAGAGACTGGTTTAGACAGAGCTAAACATTGACAGGTATAGACAGGTACAGATAGGTATTCACAGCAATGGACAGGTTTAGATGGATAGAGAGAGAAAAGATATAGACAGGTAGAGGTAAGTATGGACAGATCCAAGTATAGATAGGTATGGTTTCATAGAGATGTATAGAGATAAGCATCGACAGCTACAGATAAATCTAGACAGCTGTAGATAGGTATAGATAGATACAGACCAATAGAGACAGGTACACAGACAGAGATGGGTAACCTGAGATAGGTGTAGATGGATAAAGAGAGAGACAGAGCTAGGTAGAGACACGTATAGCTTAGATAGAGATGGATGGAGGCAGGTACAGGTATAGATAGGTATAGATCCATACAGACAGATATAGATAGATATTTGGATAGGGATACACAGAGAGAGCTGTGGATGAATACAGATAGCCAGTGATAGGTACAGACAGCGGTAGAGCTGGGGAGAGAGAAAGCTACAGCTAGAGAGATAGAGATAATAGAGAATTCCAGACTCTGTGAATGTGAAGTTCGCTTAAATATAGTGCCAAGTACGTAAAGGGTAGCAGTGTGCTTGGTGGGAAGGGTGTCTTACCTGGTTTTAGTGCCATTTAGCAGATTTATACCTTGAAATCATAATCCCATGTGCTCCAGGTAGCAACACATCACAGAACATAGGAATGTGAAGGCATTTTATGGATGGCTGTGCTGAGGCCAAGTGCATAAATGTTCCATAAAATCACAAACAATGGCTTTTCCACCATTAATGATACTTGGCTGTAATGGCACGAATAACTCTTAAAGCAAAATCAAGAAATTCACTCAGGAATCAAGTCACCTTGCTCTTCATTTTATTGATTTCTGTAGATGTGCAGAATGCCCTGCAACATTTCCTTCTGACCTGGAACTCCACCCCTGGAGTGTCTCTGTTGTCTTCAGACACACACATGAGCACCACATGGGTAAGTCAATGCACCAGCATTTTCAAGTGGGTCACAGTTCTTAAAGCCAAACTACTTCAGAGCAACAGTGATCAGGCATAATGCATTTTGAGAGTTTAAAAAAGAAAAAGTGATTGCTATTCCTCTAAAGCCATAAGTCTCATGCTTCACTGTTGTAGATTCTTGCTGTTAAGTGGGTGTTAGAAGAGAAAATAAAACAGGATTTGGAGGGACACTGGGACATGCTGCAAGCACAGGAAAGCCCTACTCAAATGTAACGTGCACTTGGACTAACAGAGTAATTGATGCCATTTTTCTACTTACTGCAGACATGATGAGCTCTCCACCAAGATTCTGGATTTCTGCTTTAACCTGGCTGCAGATCTTGAGCTGATGGGAGTACAGCTTGATCTGTTCTAGGTAAGCCAGTAAATCCTGTTTGCACGACTGGTCTGGGCACTGAAAAGAACAATAAATAAAGCATTTCAGTAACTGCCGATTCAATGTTATGTCTCAGGAATCATGTTAAAACTTCACTGAGGAGTACTCCAGTTGCAGACTACTGGAGCCTTGCTTTTCACTGCAGCTGTATCAGGCTGCAAAGTTCATTCCTCTTGGGCAGCTTTTTAATGCAGTAGTTGGAAGCTCAGATTAAGCCTCAAATTCCCCATAGGTACTCTGTATTTAACATTGCTGTGCTTGCCTTAGCAGTATTTCTAAACACATCCTTCAATGTATGGAGTAACCACTTCAACTCCTAAGATGATCTCTATTTAAGAAAATACCTCCACTAACAGTGATGAGGGCAATATAAACACAGATTTTGTGGGCAGTGTAAACATACATGCAGAGACATGTTACCATTTCTGTATTCTGCTTTATCTTGTAATATGAGCTATGGGGGTTTTTGTGTTCCATCCAGAGTGTATTCAACTCAATCCGCAGATCTTCTCTAGCAGTAGGAACAGCAAAATTAGAATGTCTTACGGAAAAACTCACCGATTGCAGTATTTTTAACAACACAGATATATTTTTTTAAAAATAAAAATAGGGTCTTTCCAACCTAATTTTTGTGAACTCCCAAAATATGTGGAGTACTTGTAGCGCAGTGTTGCTCTGTGGTAGCAGGCCAGACACCAAAGGCTGTGTATGAATTTGTTCAAAGGCTGATTTTCATTGCTCTGGCAGAATAAAAGGATCATAAGGGGAATGGTGAGCCCCTGTTGTGCTCCCACAGCTGGACAGAGTAAATAAGCACAAGATCCCTGCTGGTTTTCAGAGCCATGGTTTGGCCTGTGTGGTACTTACATGATATAAATACAGCCCATTCCTTTTGACAGGAAACTGCTCAGCTTTGCATACTGAAAAAGCAAAGATACATCCCCACCAACTGCACATGGTCAACAATCACCTGGGGTCTTTGAAACTTCTGCTCGTATGGAACTGTGGCCAATGGATTTAAATCCAAAACCTGCCAGCAGTCAGAAAAAGCACCAGTTCTACTTAACTCCAAAAATATTTCAGCCCATGGCTTTGCTGAAGAAACAATACATGCTCAGAGGGCTGGTGTGACAATTCTCCACGGCTATGCAATAATGTTTGGCTAAGCAAGTTCATGCTTTAGGCTTAGCAAAAGGTAACTAAATAAGGAAGGTCAGAGTGTACAATTTTAAATTAATTAATATGGCTTAACATCAGTCCTTACCTCATGTTGTGCTACATCCATTATTGTTTCCTGCATTTGGGCACAGTGTACAACAAAACCAGAAGACTTTCTTGCCATGTTCTATGCATCAAAATGGTAGCACATAATGGAAAACTGCCCTAAACTATGTCTTTGTTTCTTCCTTACTAAGCACTGCTTTCAGGACTGCCCAAATCAGTATTTAGATAATGGTATCTCAGTGACTGTTTACAAAGCTGGAAGTACTCACTGTTTATTTAATTTAATTAATAAAAAATTATACTTCCAGTCAAATACAATGTAATCCCTTAAAGCATCAGCACTAATTATAGCAAGATCGTGTGTATTCCTCGAACAAGATTCTTCCTCCTCCATTTTTTTCTTTTCTGAATTACACTTTGATTTTATCCCTCTGGCCAGAAAAACTCAAGAGAAAGGTGTATAGGGTGCCAACAAAGTGCCTCATCCACTTCAAACAGTGACAATACCAATAACTGAAGTTCAGAGAAAAGGATGATCATTATATAACACTCTTTTATATAATAATCGTGTCAGGCTAGGCACAGGTACTGTCTCCCTTACACAGCATTACAGAAGAAATGTGTACCATTTTAGGAATGCTACAGATGATACACATCAAGGCTGGGAAATTGCACTCAAGAACAAGACCTTGAGGTTCTGTGGAAACAGTTTCAGTGCCAGAAGCATTCAAAAAAGCACATGCAGGGCCCTGAATAAGAAAGTTCTCCTGAAATGTAATTATGCAACTGTACAAGTCTGTGGCATATCCACAGCATTACTACCCCAGTAGAGACAGTGCTGCTCCCCTCCACTGCCCACACCAAGGCCCAGACAGAAAAAGGAAGATTTTAATGAATCCTGGTATTCTTTCCTCTGTTACAAACCCAAGGGGTCATTAAAAGTGACTCCCAGGAGTGCAAAATAAAGGAAATGGTTTTTAACAGGGGGTTGTTAAGTTCCCAAAATCTTTGTTACAGAGTGGTTATAGTAAAAACTCACATAGGTTAAAGAAGTTACTGGACAAATTAATAGAAAAATATCAAGGACTATTTCACTTGTCAAATTTATCAAAAATATGTTTGGTTAAGTACATTCTGGCATGGCTGCTGGAGGCTGGGAGCACCATGAAAGTCATGCCATTATCTCCCCAGTTGTGTCAATATTCACTCTTAACTCCTGTCAGTGGCCAGGAGCAGCCCAAAGGAGCAGAGGATCGGGCCCAGCCCACACAGCAGCATTTACCCACAACGTACACGGATCAGCCTACACGGCTCTGAGCAGCAACAAGCACAGAACGTTAAACCTCACGCCTTACAGAGTATCAGACCAACCAGCAACAGATGTTACGAACAAACGTACTGTAGGGAGGACACTGCATAAGGAATCTTCTCCCTATTGCTCAGGAGCAGCTGGTACAAGCAGCACTTGCTCACCAGTAAAACCAAGCACTAGGCTGCAACAGAAGGTCAATTAATAAATGCTGAGTTTCATCATCCCACAGGCAATTGATGGTTACCAGTTTAATGCTGCACCCTCCTGACTGCAGAGCCCAGCAAAGTCTGAGATGTTTTTCCCCACACGTCACATCCTGCAAGAAGGGGCTGTTGCAAACAAGGGCTTTCTGTCCGAGCAGCATCAGAACTGACCTGCATCCCAAAGATGCAGTGGTCTTTTACCTAACAGAGCCTCCAAATGATTTGATAAATCAAAATGATGCCGTGATTGGAACCAGCATTCACCAGCCAAGTGAAAAAGCCACTGGCACAACGGGTGTGGATGAACGAAGCACAGGAGATTCTGACTGCAGACAGTGATGGGTTTGGTTTGCTCTCACTTCATCCCTCTGCTAACAAAGTCAGTAGCATTTCTCTAGAATCCAAACCTGGCTTCAAGGGGTTCAATAGTGGGGATAATCACCCACCACCTACTATAAATGTGTGCTGTGCTCGGACAGGAGGCAGCTTTGATGCTCCACCAGCATCAGGGTTCCCATCACCGAAAGGGATTATTTGAACTGTGCTTTCCTTCCCACCTTAATTAGCGCTGACAAACAGCATCCTAAATGACCCCAGTCAGGGCCTGCCTGACTGGGATCCTAATGGCTGCAAAACAACTGCAACTCTGAGGAGGCTCTTAATACAGACCTCAATCTTCAGCACATTTCATCAAACTGGGATAATGTACTCACTGCCTTCATTATCTTAGGGCTTCCAGGTCGCTAAATAGCAAATGTCTTCTGACAAAAGGAAATGCCTTCTGATAATAAATTTATAATGAACTTGTGATTCATGTGCATAGGTTGATGTTGATACTGTAACTGTGATTATTGTCACTGTTGTTAACTGTGAGCCATTCTGAAAGTGCTGTGACTGTGGATTGAAACACAGCTGAGTTCTGCTAATTGTATCACACTGTATCCCTTCCCTTCAAACACAGGAACGGGGAGCTATAAAAATCTGAAATGAAAGAACAATTGTATCAGAGAGGCTCTGTTGTGGCTAACAACTTACACAAGACTGCAAATACAGTTCTGGTGTGGTTTTTTTTCTTTCTTCCTAACAGAAAGACTCCATGAATGATGCAATTGCAGAGTTCTCAATTTGGGTTCTCTGAAATTAGATAGAGCGTAAATTAGAATTACTCATCTGAAAATGTTCTGCAAACAGGAAGAGGTCAAAGAGATGGAGCAGTGATTCTTCATTAGGCAGTGCTGTTCTGTTGGGTCCCCGCTCAGGTCTGAGCTATGGGGAAGAGGAAGGAGAGCAAGGCCTTGGCTCCTCTTCCTTGAGTGCGCTCTCACGTTACCTTGTCCTGGTCACTGCACAAGCACAGGAGCAGCTGAGTCCTGGGAAACTGGGGCCTCGTTAAACAGCAGTGTCAGAAGGGGTGACAAATACTGAGAGCACAGCCTAAGCTCGATAGCAAGGGCTGAAAAAGTGTCCAGGAAAATATGTGCAGGAAGAATGGAAGGACCAGCTTGGAAGATCAGTTACTTGAAAATGGAAGCAAATCATACAAATCCTTTTTCCACATAATAGCAATTCTACATAATTTAGATGATAGTGAAAGGCAACATGTGAAATACCCCACTATAAAGTCAGAATGCTGCTCAGGAAGGCACTCTTTGTATGGTTCTAGTCTGGGCACCAGGTTCCTGAAGGGCTTATCCAGTTTGGCCCAAATTCAGAGAACAGTTATTTGCTAGCCCAGAGCAATGTAAGGTTTATTTTATTTTAAGACCCCAGGAGTGCAGGGCATAGGAAACCTGGCAAAATAACAGGTGAGAAAAGGAATTTGAAAATACCTTTGAGATAAAAAAACCCATCACAATGAGAAAAGAGCTTTCTAAGTTACACGATAACTTGGCACAGCCAAAAAAGGTTACAGAAGTTAGAAGATCTCTAGCTACCCAAGGAATGAGAGGATCATTCTAAGAATATCTGTAATAGAAGCAATGAAGCAAGATTCTCTTTTGTACTAAGCTCGGCACCTATCTAGCAATAACTGCAATTTTGTTCACCCCAACTAGAAGGGCTGCTTTGGATCATCTTTGGATTTGTGTTTGGGTTTTTCAATTGTATCTGCTCATTTGGTATTAGTGAGTGTAATGTAAAATTGCATCTAAAATCCAAGCAACACCTGTAAGTAAGGAATGTCCTTCAGATGCACAGAACAAATCTCAGGGCTCAGGTGGCTCCCAGGTGTCAGCTGTGTGCAAATGGAAAGCATTGGAGTTCAGTAAAAGGGTTACGATAACCCAAATGATGTCACATTTCCCAGCAGCTCTGAGGGGAGACACGAATTATCACCACTAATGGTTCATATACTTTGTCCTCACGCTGATTTGTTCATGTTTCTAGTCTGGAGCTGCTGTAGTAATACAGCTGAAACCTTTGTTTTCTGTAAGAAATATTTCAGTGAGAGTGGATTCCCTGTCCTAAAACCAGCAAGAATTATGACCCTTACTCATCTTTGGCTTTGCTATCACATCGTTTTCTGCAGTGTATCAGTGTCAGGTTTGAATTCTAAACCGTAATAGATAAAATCTTGAAAGGAGCTGTTGTCCAACGCTGGAAGAATATCTGTCAAGATCAGGAATGAGGAGTCCAGACATTTTACCTATTTGTTCCACAAATCTGATCACAACTGTATAGATGCAAAATAGAAATTCTTTGTCTTGTTATCTGAAATTCAGGGAGACTCATGACAACCACTAACAGACTGGTGTTGCTTCCTAGACAGTATGAAAATAAAGAGTGAAGGGAAGAGAGAGCGCACCTGAGGGTGTGGAAACAGTGACTGCTGTGCTGCCCTGGACCTGAGAGGCAGCCACGAAGGAAAGAAATGCTTCAGATGTGACACTTGCACACTGCCATTTCCCTGCACTCTCCTCTGCTGGTGTTGTCAGGCCCTAACCCAACCCACCCAGCCTGCTGAGGAGGCTGTGGGTGTGCTCAGGTGCCACTGCACCTCCCTTAGCCAGGCTTCTGAGTTACCCTGCTCCTGCTGGGCTGGGCTGGGGTCAGCTGATTTAAAAATCCAACAGAAATAAAACTCACCTTCCAGCTCTAACATTTTGTATTTCATGGTGATAACTCTTACAAATACAAAACCAGAAACCACCTTGAAACTGCAGCTTTGCAGAGGCCGAAACAGCCACTGGGGGCCAGCGGCAGGAGGGCAGCAGAGAAGGAAGGTACAGCAAAAGCAGGGAACTCTGCAGAGGGTGGAAAACAAACCATTCTGGAGCCAGACAAGTCAGTGCCTTACTAAGCTGGTGCTGAGACCAAGCACGTGCCCAGAGCTCCTGTGCCAGTGCCACCATCCTGTGTTCCCACAGCTCACCTGGACCAGGTCCCGTTGCTGCCGGGTAATTTACCCAAGTCAGTCAGGAGAGGACGAGTCTGCACCTCTAAACTGCTGCCTCCACAGCTGGCCTGGCTTTGCCTGGCATGGAGCTCATGTCCTCCTCAGCAGCTGGCCCCAGGCAGTGTTGGATTGGGTATGGGAAGGAGGTCGGTAACACGAGTGAAAGAGCAGCTTTCAGCGTCCCACACTCTGCCAGTGAGCGGTGCACAAGCAGCTGGGGGGAAACATGGCCGGGACAGGTGACCCGAGCTGGCCAAAGGCAATTCCATTCCAATTCCATGGAGTGTAATTCCCACTATGGACACTGAGGGCAACTTACCTGGAAGGGGCCGATTGCTGTTCAGGGACAGGCTGGGCATCAGTCAGCACATGCTGGGGAATTGTGTTGGGCATCACTTCTTTCTCCGCGGTTTCAGCATCATCTCCTGGTTTCTCTCCCTCTCTTTCAGCATCAATACTACTACTACTATTACTATTATATTTTGTTCATCAACCCATGAGGTCTCCTTCGTTTTCCAGTTCCAGGCGTAGGTGACCAAGCAGCTGCATCGTACCCAGTTGCCAGCTGGGGTTAAACCAGGGCAACAGCTTTTTATACAACTATTTATATAACTATTTATATACCTTAATATACATATATATATATATGTATATATTAAATCAGCTATTAATACATATATTTTGAATATGTATGCATATACTTGTTCATATATACTGTTATGTCTAAAATGCTGCATTCAAAGCTTAGGGGAGCTCACAAATATTCACAGACACGTACAAATGCATGTGTAGATCGGTGCACGTACCTAGATGTGTGATGTATGCACCATCCATTTCAGTGTGTACATGAACAGACCACTGACACGACTGGAGAAGAGACTCAGACAGGATGTGTGTATGCAGTGCCTCAGAAGTGGGGAACAGGAGGACAGTGAGACAGGCAGCTCTAGAAGTGTCCAGGCACTGCTGTGAGTGCCCTTGGGAGGTGTCAGGTGCGTGTGGCTGAGCGGGTTCCTGCAGCGCTCCGTCGGTAACTCACCTGCTCAGCGATGAGCCGCGCCAGCACGTCCATGCGCGAGCCCGACTCCGAGATCATCTTGGCTGCATTGATGACATCGGACGTGTGCTTCAGTGGGCCTCTCCCCCTGCAGAGGAAACACAGAAACTGAGAATCAATCACAGCCATGCAAATTAGGTGCAGAACAACTCCAATTAAACAAAGCAACTCATTCATACTCAGGTGACAGAAATTAAATCCCCCCTCCGCAACTGTTTCATTTTCATGTTCCACAAATTTGTATTGTTTGGCATCAACGGGATGCAGAAGTACCAGAAAGATGTCACACAGTTTCTTCATACTGAAAGCACAACCCATGCCAAATCGTGATTTTAAGAAATTTCTTGGGCAGTTTGCTTTTCCCAGGGTTATATGAAGTTCCTTTCCCTTCCATGAATTTTTGAGTTATATGTTCAAAGGAAGTTCAGCTCAGTGGTGTATTCTGAGAGTCATTATGGATATCTGGTCAGAAAAATAGTGGGGTTGGTTTGTTGGGGTTTTTTAAATGTAATTGGTGCACCCAAGCACAGAGATGTACGAACAGGGCTGCAAATCAACTTGCACATGCCACTCAGAACACAGATATGCCATATCTGAAAAATACTTCCCAAACAATTTCAGAGTTTCTTCAGAATTCCAATCTAGGAAAACAGTCAAGTTCCTGTGAACAGTCTGCCAAAAAGTTAGCCTCTTTCTCTGTTTGCCTCCCTTCCATGCCCAAAAAGCTGCTGTAATTACAGGAGAGTGTTTCTAGGAACTAAGAAGTAAAATGTGAATGCTTAAGGCAGGAAATACAACAGCCATTCTCTTCACATTTGCTTGAGTCTCAGCCTCTTCAGTGCTGAAAGACTTCAGCCAAACTAAAATCAACCCTTAATTGTACTTCATGCATGTATGAAGTGAGCAGTGCTGCTGAACTCACTTTGCCTTCCAACTTATTTGACAGGAATACTTTTCGTTTTACTATGCATTTAATTCCTGAAGGCCTGTATCAGTTTGCAAGTTCTGCACTGGACAAAGGAAGTGGACAACATGAAAAAACTTAATGCAAACTCTCTGTTCAAATGAGAAGATCCTTTTACTCAAAGTCAGTATGGTTTCATGTGTAAAGACGACTTACATTCCAGGAAAAAACTCATTTAGCCTAGAAGTATTATAGTATGGAGCTGTCCAAATACTGCAATCAGGAATGTCAGTGATGACAACACAACATGGCAGGTAACGTTTAATCTCTTCTTGATTAATCACATTGCTCAGCAAAGAACTGTTAGTCTTTGGTGGAAAGGCATACTTTGCTAATTACAGTTCCTTCTTCTCAGCTTTGGAAGCCCACATTTGTCACAACCTAGAATCAGGTATTTCACACACCATTTTTCTACAGAAAGGCACTTCCTTGTTATGAAAAAACCTCCTTGGCAGATTGATCAGTTTATAAAAGAGTAACAGTGTATGTGGGGAATGAATTTGCAAACGCAACTCCCTGTATCTAGGAGTAAGTACTTGAACCTTCACCCATACCCTTCATTTGCCTTTGCTGGTCTTTTCCCTTTGCATCCTTAGCTGCACAGCCCAATTCTTATGAGTGCATACTGATCTTTCCCCCCATTGCAGGCCACTGGTCCATTGCCATTTGCACTGCAGCAGTTCAAAGGCCAGAGGTTTTTCAGACGTCCACAGCACATCCTTTAGGTGCTCCACAAACTGCCAGCAGCCCTGTACCCTCCTGGGAAAGCCCAACCCAGGCACCAGCCCAACACTACCAAAGGTGAACACAACCCAGGATTAAAACGGCCTGGAAAGGAGAGATGGCATGAACAGTCCAAGCCATTCCTGCTAAGGTAACTCTTGGATCAGCAGCAGCTTTGCTGACATTTGAAGCTGGCTGAGTATTTTGAGGGTAAAGCTCTCTAATTAAACTAGCCATTTTCTTGTACCCTCAGAGATCTAATGAGAATGAAACAATTCCACCCCCAAAAAATTACTTCAGACAAATGAAAATGAAATATTACTCTTCACCACAAACACAGCCACCATGAGATCCACTAGAGGAACACTCAGCAATGACTCTTCTGGAGACTTCTGCCCCAACTGGCACCTACTGCACCAATGGTTCAAGTACTCCACTACAGTCCCTAAGAAATGTGGGGTGTGATGCTTCTGAGCAGTCAGCCACAGCTCAGTCTTGAAATAAATATTTAGGAATGCCTCAGCCTTGTATTAAAAAGCACTGAAACCCCAGCACATTAAGGTACAGGTACAAAGGCAGCTCCTTTGCTACACAACCAAGAACTATTTGTGCTCCTTTTTTAGCCTCATGTAAAATCCAGAGCCTCTGACAAAGCATAGGCTTAGCTGCATTAGGGTATAGCATAATGAGCTGTTTGTCCCAGTTTATGGTTGGGAAATTCTGAGTACTTTGAAAAGAATAATTGGGAAAGTACACTAGATCTGCTGAATCACTGGCCAAATGAAAGAAACAGAGAGAAAAACCAAGAAAAGTGAAACAGGATGCTAGTTCAACTAAACACTAAATTTGGACATGAGTAATCTACTGCTTAGAAAGAGAGAGTCTCTAGAGTATTTGTGTACAAAGCCAGAGGGGTTACTTCAGTGGGTCAGTCTCAACAGGAGCTCTGCCCTGAGGCAGAGCTGTGGTGAATACAGCAGATACCACACCGAGGTACACACACAGGTAACGGCCTAAACAAAGCTTTCCTGCCGCTTTCCCTGTCTTGGTAAGACTGCAGCTGCAGGTCTGGGGGGGTTTCCGTAAAGGAACCTTGGACACAATGGAAAGCTGTGCAAAAAGGACGATTACAACATGTCATAAACGTACGGAGAGACAGAAGGGTTTACTCCCACAACAATCTGGAGGTTTGGAGTGGGGCAGAGGAGGAATCGTGAGCAGGAGAGGCTGTGGGACACAGGGAGAGCCTTCAGGGGGCTCCGGGGCTGTGGTGGGTGAGCAGCCACGTGGCTGTGGCACCACTGCCGGTGCACAAGACCAGACAGGCGTCTGTTCTGAGGGTGGGATCATTTCCATCCTCTGCTGAGGGCTCTTCAGGCTGATGGTTTTATTGTTGGAAATTTAACAAAGAAGTTTCATGGGTTTTGGTGAATAACTACCGGTTTCCATGCATGTTGCCTTCTAACGGTACCGGTGCAGCTGTGCACTTTGTGAATTCCCACTTTTCCTGATTTAGGACCAAATCAGCAGATTCAGAATGCCACTAACTCAGATTAACTCCCTGAATCCAGATGTTAGAGACACAAAAAGTCTATTAAATCATCTAGGTTGTTTTCCCCAGCCACTGCACAGCTCCGTACCAGTTTTATATCACTTGCATTTTTTTCTGGCAAGTTTGAAGTATGAAAAAGCACTTTGCCTGAAAGGCTGTTTCCCTGAGCTATCCATCTCACTCTCTGGAATGCTTTTCCAGATATTTCACTTAGGTCTCTCTCTGTATCACTGTAACAGCATCCCCTTCCTCCTACAGATTGAGTCCCTGATCCTCCTCCACCCACCACATGCTGAAGCATCCCAAATTATGGTGGATAGTGCAGACCTGCGTGCAATAGCTCATGCACCTACAGCTGTTAAAGACACAAACATAAAAAAACCTTTCCACCAAGTACCATCTACTGTTCAACAACATCACAAAATTTCTTCATTGTGGAGTTTTATACCTTTTCCCTTAAAGAAATTCTAATTTCTCTGCTATGGAAACCCTGTAATTTTTTAAGAACATTTTTTTAAAGTCAGCTTTAATCTACTATTTTCCCTGCTTCCAATCTCCAATGTTTAAGGCCAAACTTCGCCTCGCACACTCAGTTACTGAAGTTCTTCCCCAATGACTTCAGTGAGTTCATAACCTACAACAGTAGACTCTGGGATTCATGGCATGGAAGATCTAATACACCTATTTTCCTCACACCTCACTATTTCCACACATAAAGCCTTACAGGCTGAGCAAGCTGATAACACATTCAAGGCTATGAAAAACAAAGACAAGACACAAAGGACTATATCTACAAGCAATTATATCTCCCCAAGGTAGTGATGGATTGTTACTAGAACTCAAATCACCTGCTCTATGCAACAACAAAACTGGGAATAGGCCATAAATAATATAGAGAGAGATGTCCAGCTAAGTCTAACAAGAAGGAAAATGGATTATGTACAAAGAAAGCAGTTTGGAGTATCTCCACAAAGGTATAGGAGAAAATCCCCAAAAATTCACCTCAGTGTTTCTTGAAAGGTCAGTCATAGGAGGAAAGAAGTTGGACTGTGTTAATTAGTACGCCACCAAGGGTTTTGGGTAATTGTGAAAGAGAGCATAAAGCCTCTCAAATCTAATCGTTCTTTCTCCAAGCCAGGACAAACCAAGATCAACTCCATCCCTGTCTGCCTACTTGTAACCACAGCGATGAGCAGACACGGGGATGGGGCATTATTTTCTGTTTTCCTTCACACTGGAAGTTCACTCTGAAAAGCAGTGATACTCATAATTCTTACAGTAATGGAAAACTTCTTCTTCAAGTCCAAAGAGTCTTTGCCATCAGCTTTTCTAGGAAGAGAAATTCTTCTGCCTGCAAGCAAAGCTGGTGGCTTCCCCCTACATGCTGTGCTCCCCTCAGCAAATGCTCCATACCTGGCCTGCAGCAGAAACAGCCAGAGGGGCTGCACTGAGCAGTGCCTGAGGAGCTCCCAACACACGGCCAGAACACGGCCAACACACGAAGGCTTCACCCGCAGCTCCAACACACACCACCAGTGGCCACAGCCACTCTCCAGTCCCCAGCTCCAGGCTCTGAGCAGTCTGCCATCAGGCCTAGGTTGTAGCTCAGCAGATCCTAACAGCTCCCACTCTTAACTGCAGGTTTTCCAGAGGCACTGCAGAGGAGGCACAACTCCAAACCAGTCCTAACCCAGCATTCCACCTCTCTGCTGTTCCACCCTGAGCTCGGCAAAGGATCAGGTCTGGCAATCCCGGCCAAAGCCAGGCCAGCGTCCACCTGAGCAGCCCCAGTCTGGACCATTGCTAGGGCTGGAGGAGGCCGACTGCTGGCAGGGGCTCCTTGGTGGTGGGAGTGGACTGGGACATTTCCTGACGTGAAGAAGGTGGGAGCTCCCATCCAGGTGACAAAAAGTGTTACTTCAGGCACACGTTTGTCCTGAGGAAAGTGCATTACTTACGCTGCTGTGCCGTTGTATAAGGCACAGCCATTACCTTACTCACAGAAAGATACTCCTATAAATAATAATTACCTTTTATAGACACTGTTGTAGTTAGTTAACTCAGCTGTCACCACATTCTGAGGTACCATTTGTACCTCCTGCAGTCCTTCCCCAAACACACAGTGTGTTTCTCCTTTCTGCTGCCTCCCACTGCTGCCCTGCAAAACACTTTAGTACCGGCATGGTAGGAAATCTGGATTCCAGTCACACATTCTGATCTCTATTCCGTGAGCTGTTTCTGAAGTTTGCTGTTTCTTTTATTAACCCGGTGATTGTGTGCAGCCCTGGAAGCGGGGATAAGGAAGCAGGATTCACACCTCGCTCATTACAAATGCTCTAAAATTACTGAGTGAATCGTTTTTTCCTGCAGATCACTTTGCCAGCCCCTCCCAGCTGAATGTACACAGTTTTAGATGAAATCTGTGAAGGGCTTGGTGTTCAAGGATGAAAAATTACACTTTTTAGAATCATGACTATAAACAAAAATCCATTTTATTACACCTGGCTGCACATCTCTTATCAGTTACACCTACACAAACAGGAGGCAGCAGAGCTCCTCAGGAAATCCATGTGGGGAAAAGGTAATTGGAGATTGTACAGGTGGATCCCAGAGCTGACCTCTGCCAGTTCGTTACAGCTGTACACACAAGAGCAAGAAGGATTTTAGTTTCACACATTTTCTGTCCCTGTCTGGGTTTACAGGTTTGGAAATTAGGAGAAAAGAACTCTTAATGCTGGCAAAACTAAGTAACTGAATAAGGCCAAACCCCCACTTGACATTTACAGGTGCAATGGCTGAAGCAGGTCTATTCCTTAACAAAATAAATGTAATACAAATTAAAGTGTAGCCAGATGAGAAAAGGGCAGTGTGAAAAAACCATTAAAAGACATGAAGTAAACAACCATAAACTCGTTGTAATAAATAGTGTTTTGTAGGTAGAAATACCTTTTGTGAGTAAAGGAATTTAAGACTCAGAAAAATATCTGGATTCTATGGACCCAGGAATGGGACAGTGAAGTTTCAGGCAGTGTGAATACAGCATATATGTGTATCTGTCTGTTCTGTATTTCTGGAAGTGAAAATGGGTTTAATACCGGAGTTTCTTTTCCTTTCTGCCCTCCTGCACTGGTAAGACATGAGGTCTGCGTCTCCTTCCAAGAGGAATAAGGGAGAGGAGGTCCAAAAGCACAGGCTTTGTAGTGCAAGAGTGGGGTGATACACACAAACCCAAGCTGAGTATTTTGTAAAGGAGAGTTACACAGGCTGTTCTGGTAAGACTGCTTTGAACTGGGTTGGTACCTTTGTGACTGTGCAGAAGCCAGCCCCTGACCCTGGTGCCCTTCCAAACCTCTTGGCAGCAATGCCAGCAGAGCAGCTGCCCCGTTTGTCTCTCAGTTCCAAATGGTGTCTGCTGAGGGCAAATAAATCCTATCAATTTGTAATCAAACAAACAAGAAGCATGCAGAATATAACAGAGATAAGTAACAGCCCACATGATTTTTCAAGCCTAAATATTGTCAGACTGATGGAAAATAAGCTTTTATGGCTTCTGGAAAGATTAGAAGCTGTAAATACCATGTATCTTGAGGCAGGGTTCTGAAACCTTCTCCTGTTGAGTTTTCATGAACTGCCTAAACAATACATGGAAAATAGATGAAGTCATTGCTAAGGAGATGCCAAACTTGGAAGAGCACACTCCAAGATGGACTGGTTATCAAAGGGCCACTGTCACAGCGGAGGGCAAAAGAGAAGGAACCTGGCTTCTCTGGGATCTGCCTTGCTGTTCAAGCTGCTCAGTTCTTTATTCATGACTTGAATGAAGGGAATAAAGAGAACGCTTAATGAACTTACATTTGATACTGATGTGGAAGAAGGAGGAAATAGGCTAGGAGGCCAGATCTAGAATTAAGAATTACCTGAGAAAAACAGGAAGAAAAAGTAGATGCAATGAAAAAAAAAGGATACGTGCCCTCAGGCAGGGAAATCAAACACAGAGATACACATGCAGAGTCAGCCCCTATACAACGGGACAGGGAGAGGCACTGAGTTTTGGTGGACCACAAATCCATCAGGAATCTGCACTAACATGCTACAGAAGGACAGGTAGTGGGAAAGCTGTGAATACAGAGGAGAAATAAACCATCTGCTCTTTTTTACAGTAACGAGGTCTCTGTAGGAGAATTCCTGGAAAGACATAAGACTTCATTTAGGAAAGAGAAGACCGAGTGCCAGCAGAACGGATTAGGTTTGGGTTTGCTTCCTAAGCTTCAGCTATTCCAGTGGAATAGACACTAAGGCACCTCCTGTTCAGTGGCAGTCACTGGTGCTGTGCCCAGGGAGCTTGTGGCACTCACACAGAACAAGGTCCAGCACCAGTGACATCCCATCCAGTGCCAGGCGTGGCACGTCCTGTCCCACACGCATCTGTCCTGTGAACATGGCCACCCAGTTCCCGGGAGCTCTACTTCCATACTTCCCCCTTCTCGTAGGCAGAATGATAATGCAACTCTGGCTAAAGAAATACTGAAAATGAAGGCCAGTGCAAAAATCCATGGGATTAGTTAAAAGCTTTACACCACTGTGGCAGTGAAATGGGAATTGAAAATTACTGTTATTTACAGCAATTTTTTTACATCAATACAACTTTATATCAGTCCTGTGATTCTTTCTTTTGCTGCTCTACTATCTAGATACCCATTGTTGATCTCACATTGGTAGTTTTCTTATCTGGGTCATCCTTCTCTCCCCAAGTCCCCCGTGCTTTCATGAGCTCTACAAAATAAAGTCAAGCTATTATTTAGAAGGTTTTGCTATACAAGGGACCCAGTAATTTATTTTCGTTGCTCTTGCTGTATTGTGCAACCCAAGACCAAAATACAGCAACCAAAAATTTTCTCAGCACTTCATACAATACAGATGTAGGTTTTTCAAAGACTTTCAGACTACCAATTTCAATTCTGAGAGGCACATCAAAATTCCCCGAATTTCACTAAAACCACGATCGCTTGTGGTTTCTGAGGAAAACCCGAGCGCTGTGGTAATTTCACAAAGCACCTGAAGACCCTGTGGTACACCTTGAGCTCATCTCCAGCGCCACACCCGCGCAGCAGGGATCTGTGGGCTACCGAGCAGCACGGCCCTGCCTCCCCATCCACCCCAGCTGCTGCCAGGGACACGGTCCCCGGCTCTCCATCTGCTCCAGGCCGCAGGTCCATCTGTGACAGTGTCTGCTCCTGACCTCCCTGTGCTTTTCCCAAAGCCGGCCATCTCTCAGCTGCAACAGGCAGCAGGGCTGCACCACCACAAACACAATGCCCTTCACCTGTAGCACTGCCTGGACAATGTATTTGAGGATACACAAACACAGAAGGGACCTTTTCCTAATGATCCTTGAGTTTTCTTCCTCTCTGCTTGGATAAATGAAGTCTCAATACAGCTATTTAAACATGACAAGGACAAAACAGGTGTATTTCTAAGCTCCCCTACTCTGTTTTGTCAACTGAATAAACTTTGTTAGAGAAATCCAGACACTGAGAACTTGGCTGCAGGGTCAAAGGTGAGCACTGCAAAACAACTGTCACTAGAGGTACTTCTGGTCCCCGGTTCTAAAGAGCATAAAAACAGAAAGGAATTCCTGTTCCAGAATGTAGTCCCATATAGCAGAGCACTGCTCTACCATCCTGATCATATCACTTGTGGAACTGAGAAATCCTGATATAATTCAGAGGCAAAAATGCTGATATTACTTGAGTAGTTGCTGATAATAATGTTACCTATCACAGACACTGCACAATTTGCATCTTAAAATAATACGGGAGAGAACACAAAGCAGCAGTCAGGTGGGAACAGAGGAAGGTGTGTCAGGAGAGGAGCTGTACCTGCAGCCTGGGAGGCAGAAAAGCAGCTGAAATTCTGACTGTAAGTTGTTAAATCAGAATTCTGACAAAACTCATCACAGCAACAACAGAATGTGGGAAGCAAAGCATCAGAGGGGTATGTTTGTACAGGTCTGACTCTGATGCACTGAATATTTGTGTGTGCAGCAGCCAAACACAGCAGTGTCTGGATGTTTACATACGCTATTTATAGAGATGAAAATCAAAGAATTGTGGGATCTTCCCACACTTACACTTTTGCACACACAGACACCCTTTCTCTTCACTTCTAAATCCCAAAGTCCAAATCTTCTCTAAGACATTTGCAGTTCTCTTGCAACCCTGATAAAATGTGTTAATGAAAATGTGCCCTTTCTATCCAGCTGGGACCAGGTGCAGGAGATACATATATCGAATATACAAATAAAACTACATAATTAAATACTTTTACCTATATTTAAAAAAATAGTATTATCAAATTCTCATTGTGATCTAAAGATGAAAAACACTTCACAAAGCTCGCTGTTGCTGCTGAACTATTTTATCAGTGACTTTTACACTGAACTAAAAAAACAAAAACCAAAAAAGAATGTCAAAAACCTGGAGTGATGAAAATAGTGGAAAGAGAGGAAGCTGCTCTCCTGCAGCACATCTCAGCTGGGTATAAACTGGACTTTGATGATGCATCTTACCAAAGATGCAAGAGAATTCCAGACATCCAAGGGTGTCCACCTGTGTGCACAAGTCAAAGTATGGCATGTCTTAGATTTCCAGCTCTGTAAGTGCATATGAACATAGACACACTTCTGTATTTGGTACTAGTTTGTTACAATGAGATTAATTATAATAAAAGTAGTGGTTTGTACAAGATAGCGCACCTGGGTAAATTTGATTATGCCTTTTGGAGGCAGACAGCAGCCACGAAACTCAAGTTTAGTTCCAGAGGAAACTATTTACAGGTGTAGAAACTGTTTTCCCAGACACTTCTTCCTGTGCCACCAGAAACCTCTCCCCAGATTCCCTGTGATCTGTTTCTCACAGCCATACCCAAACACTGTTAGTGCAAAGAGAGGGAACACCACAACATCTCAAGTGTTCTGCCATTTCAACCAGGCATCAACTGTATGTCTCACCTCTTTTCACTCTCATTATCTCTCAGATGCTTCTCCAGCTTCAGCTTCCAAACCCAGCTTTTCAAAGGACACTTTCATTTTCAGTTGCTAGGGCCAGCAGACCTTACCAGTCACAGGCTTTAATTTGGATGCCTGTCGGTTTAATCACTCTGTTGCATACCCACAGTTACTGTTTCAGTGATTGCAGGAAAAGTCTCTGCTATCTGCCTCATCAGTCCCCTTTCTCCCATTTTTTTGTCATGAACAGAAATCATCTGGAGATTTTAACCTCTCTAATCCAGGAAACCATCCAAGAGCCTCACAGACTGTGCTTCAGGAATTTCTGCACTATGTGAGCAGAAGTGATTGGCTTCTGAACAAGTAACATTAAAATTGTAGGCATCCCTTGGCTCTGAATGCACGGCTCCCCTGCCCTCTGAGCTGGGCTGGGCAGGGAGGGGACAACGCACAGGACATGTCAAGGCTTGTCCTTGCCCAGCAGGCCAGGACTGCCCATGGTACCCCCTGGGCACTGCCAGCCTGGCTGCAGGGGCACTCCCGGCTGTGTCCTGGGAGGAAAGCTGGCACAGCAGGCACGGAGGTGTTTGGCTGTGTGCAGATGTCTCAAATGTGCCCAACTGCAGCTGCACATCTGCACCCTCCCAAAGCACAGAGGTGAACTACAGCCCGGTCAGCGCAAAGGAATCCCATCTACTTCCCACTCCTCTGGGCCACGTGCTGAATTTTCAACAGGAGTTATAACATGCTCTAGAAAAAGCAAGTCCTAAGAGCCTGGAAGGGGAAAAAATGTCATGGGAAAGGTACTAATGAAACAAAATAGGAGTGTGAGCAGTACAGGGCAACAATAGAGCAATGCCTCTTAAGTGAGTCAATGCTGTCTTCTAAAATCTTCTCCGTATGATGTAACCTTTAAAAAATGAAACATTCTCTTTGCTTTTCAAAGTGTATCTTTTCAGCTCTCCAATAAGAAAAAGGAAACAGTTGTTCTGAAAATCACTATTAAAGTCTTTGAAAGAACCCAGCCACATCTACACCCAGACTACTTCCTCATCCTTTCACAGAGCATGCCTTGCAGCAAGGCCTGTTCAGCAGCTTAAACTCAGTGAATCCCAAAGAGTAGAGTTTGTGGCTTTATGATCCCTGTACTATCATCTTTTTTTTAAGGTATTTATTCCTCACTTAATTGTGTCATTAAAAAAAATTACATTAATGGCAGTCCTTACCTCTTGAAATTTCCCATCAGAGCACAGACACTCATAAACTGAGCATTAAAACTGAGTTACGGGAGACTGGCCCAGGGCCACGCTCTTGGGGAAATCACCTCTCTAAACCAGTCTGTGGGCTCTCCAGTGCCAGTGCCCTTCCAGCTGCATCCTCACTCGGATGGGTTGTGAGACCTCCCAGGACACCCCTGTGTCCCTCAGCTGGCCCGTGGTCCCACACAGCCCCTGCAGCCTGGGCCTAACCCTGCACTGCTGCTCAGGAACCAGATCCCCCAGCTACAGAGAGGCAACAGAGCTGGCCCCTTGTGCTGGTTTTGTCCAAATTTAGAGGCAAATATCCTCTGATAGATGGCACTTACAGCTGCCCCTCCCCCATCAGGTTCGGGAAAGAAATATTCCCGGAGGAAAGTGAAGGAAAAGAAAACTATTTATTTAACGAACACACAGGAAAAACAAGAATAATAATGCCAAAGAAATAAATCTCTCGTGGAGAGAAAACCAGGAAGATTTCCCTAAAGTCCTTCTGTGGGTGTGGTCCCTCTCCTCCTTGGAGCTGGATCAGTGTGGGAGGCCCTCCAAGACCGGATGAGGTCTCCCAGTGAGGTTGAGGTGAGGTTGTGATGTTCCGAACAAGTCCAGAAGAGAAGAAGAAGAAGAAACCAGAAGTCCCAGAGAAAAAAAAACAAACAAAGTTTAACTCTCCATCTCTCCCTCCAAAGAAACTGCGTCAAAAGAGAAAAAAACTCAGAAGCCTGGGTGCTTCCTCTCCTCGCTCCCTACCGAAGCACACACAAACCTAGATAGCCATGTCCTTGAAGCACAGAACTGCTTTGAACAAGTTCATCTGGCTTTTTTCTCTCGCATCCAGTTTTTTAAAGGCACAGAACTCTTATTTGGGCAATACGGGATACAAAATCATAAAGTCACCCCAAGACACCCCTGCACTTACGGCCGCTGATCCAAGGGCACCCATCGGCTCATGGACGCAAACGGCCACAAGGGACAAGACGTGCAACGAAATGAATGGAGCAGCACATCTATGAGACATGGAACTGGCACTGTGAGAACACAGCAGGGATGGAGCACATGGTAGGATCCCACCTCACTTGTTTAATGGCATATACAAATGAGCAGAAAGAACTTTCCCCCGGGCCACAAGCGGGTATGGACATTTCTGGGTGTAGAAAATAAACTAATACAAAATATATCCATGCATTTAAAAACACAAGCTACTTGAAGACCATTAGGTATTCTGGCAGACGCATAAATAAACATCTGAATTCAGAAAGTTCAAGCTAAAGGTTGAAGGTGCCAACTACCCCTCTGGACAAGGAGTTGTAGAGAATCTTAATTAACACTATCACAAACCCAGATTAAAATACAGTGGTGCACTTTACTTATCCACGGAAAAAAATGGACGGTAGCAAAAGAAAACAGACACTGTGAAGAACTGACTTCTAATGGATTTTTAGATTTTTCAACAGCAAACAAAGCAGACGGTAAACTGATTATCAAAAAATAACCATTGAAAAACCCAAGCTCGGAGTTCAGAGAGCTCTTTTTCATGAACTGCAGAGAGACAAAATGACTGCCATGAACAAGAGTCACAGCAGGAGCCCTCTGGTTCAGTAATGCAGGGTCACAGTGCCAGCTGTGGGATACACCCAAAGAGCTGTAACTGTGCATTTACATGAGCTCTATGACCAAGCTGTCATTCTGGAGCCTACGCTTTTGATCTGGTTTTTCCCCTAACCCAAGTGACCATAATCCCTCTGATCAGCTGACAGGAGAAACTGCAAAGGAAGGTAGATTAATTATTTTCAGTTTGCTCTCAGATGTCACAGTTCGTATCATTAACCACCACATCTGTTTTGTGGCAAGAGAGTAACACACCCTGTGGAGCAACTCTACACAGAGACCATGTTGCAAGTAAAGATCCTGTACCTAGATTTCAGTACCAGCCAAGCAAACTGGAAGCTCTGGGACACAGGCACAGAGTGCTGTGTGTGTGAACACAGCTGCTGAGAGGTCTTTTAACACAGCTAAGCTAAGAGCTCTATCAACAACTCAGTTTTAATTCTGAGCCTTTCTTATCTCAAATATTCTCATCCCCCTTAATTATCTCTTCAACCACAGTAATTAAAAAAGCCTCATCCAGATCTCAAAAACCACAAAACTGTCCAAAAAGTTGTGCTGTTTGGATTACTTGAGGGGGAGAGGGGTATTTTTAAGGCTCAAGACTGCACACTGGTCATGTCTCCAGGCATTTAATCTCTAATCATGAAAGCCCAAACCATTTTACCTTTCAATCAAGGTTACTGAACTGTCATGACTGCAGTCACTGGGGATACCCCTGCAAGAACTGACAACAAAAAGTATCTTCCCATGTGAAGCAGAGATCTGAGAGGCTCCTCTACCCACAGGACTTCAGAAGCAGTCATTTTAGGGAAAAAGAAACTTGTGTTCCTAGTTGCAGCAGGAAACTGGGAGGACTGGCAAACCTGCTGAACAGCAGTAGCATCAGGGCTAGGAGGGAGGCCATGCTATGGCCACGTCTGCCCCAGGCACCTGAACCTCTGCACAGGGAGCCTCTGCAAGCCCCTTCTTCACTCCCCTGCGACATCCTTCAGGTTCTCTGAGCTCGCTCACAGCACAATCCCCTCCCTCTTTCACGGCAGCCCTTCCCATGGCAATACTGTGACGTGCAGGGTTTGTCACCAGGGCCGGCTGCCAGGCGCCTCTTCCCCCGGCCTTTACCCCCTGTGCCACCCCCTGCTCGTGGCCATCTCAGCGCCACTGCCAGCCCCTTCTGCTGTCAGCATGGGCTATTAACAACCCTATTTCCCACCACTTGTGCCCACGAGCTATTCATTAACAGCTTCTAAACGCTACTTGAAGGAACAAGACCTCCCAGTGGTATAGTTATAATTTTAACTACCCAGAATGTCACAACAAAGGAATCGGTCTTCTGAAAAACCCCCAGAAAAATACAAGTTAATACCAAAGTCTGATTAAAAACCTCACCCGGGCAGCCAGTAAAATGCTAACATTTTTGCTCAAAAAGATGTATTTGGCTAAAGGGATATTACATTACTGTAAAACTGTCTTTTAGAGTGCCCACCTTGTGTTCTGCAAAGAAAAAACAACAATTATAAAAGATTTTGCAACTATGATAAACGCATTTTATATTGGATGAAGTTTAGGATGCATAACATGGGAATGAAAGAATTTTTTGGAGTTACAGAGTCAATTTTCTGATAGTTAAACTACTGTATCTTATACTACTACTATATCTGCATTTATCAAGTTTTCAAGTTTCATCTTCAGAAAACAATAGCAATTTTTGCCAGATTGGGACATTTCTCAAGGAGAGCCATGAAGCTGAGCCCTCCGCGTGCCGTTCATTATAAACTCAACAGCAACTGGAATTCAGGGGGCTACGGAACCTAGAGAGGAACCAAACCAGGACCATCAAAACCAAAATCCTGCCCCAAACCTGTAATGATAGGCTCAAAGCTGGTAGTGGAAGACAGTAAAATTCACCTTTCAAAATTAGTTCATTCCACTAGCAAAGTCGTATTTCAGAATTTCTCAGAAAACTGTCCTCACACCATTTGGGTTTTTTTTTTTAAAAAAAGCATTTTCAGTGTTGCAAACTGAAACTAATGGCATGATCTATAACGTAATTAAAACATTTTGTAGTAAAAAAAACCAAAGTACTCATAAAAAATGTACATTTTATGTTATATATGCACCTAGCACATCTGCTATGCCACTGGGACAGATGTTTATTAATATGGATATCTGATCATATTGCTAGACTGCTAATGGCTCAGTAATCCATCTTCTAAATACCACACAAGTTTCTGATTAAATGCAGAACCAATTATCAAAATATTTCCAAAAAAAAATCTTCTTTACTGCTATGGCCTGTGAAAAGCACCATTATCTTGCAGTTTGGTTTCAACAACAGGGTACAATAGTTACAACATGTTGTGCTTATAATAAGTATGTATGAAAGACTTAAAGACGCTCCCTTTAATAAGGCAATTAAAACAAAATTCGAACTCTCAGGATCAGAAAATCTCCCCTCTTCTTGCCACAGTACTACAGATCATGCCCTTACCTGAATTACTGGCTTGTACTGAGAGAGTTTAGTTAGACAATTAGACAGTTCAGTTAATTATGGAAATATCTGGCTTCAGCTGAGTATCAATGTTTTAAAATTTCTCAAACTGTGTAATTAATGATGGTCTAAATTAAAAATTATAATATCCTTTTGTAATGTCCCAGTACTTAACTACTGATGCCCACTACACAACTGCACTCCCCTTCACTGTGGACATAACTCTCTCACCGACTCTTCTCCTAATTTCTAAGCTTTCATGAAGGTACAGATAAAGTTTACTTCATTGCAAGTTCACTAAAGAGGAACAAGTACCTGGCTTTAAAATGCAAAGAGGAAACTACTTTCAGACATTCAAAATAAAAATATCGACTTTGCATAATGACAAAGAACAGTCTTAGAGACAGACTGAAATGCATTTTCTTTGCACTTCATCAATCTGATACATGCCTTGCTCATACTTCGTGAAAAAGAGTAAGTAAACAGATTCTCATTTACATGGTTGACTCAGAGTTCTCAACATCCCTGCAGCACCAAAGGAAAAGGGTTATGATGTTCCCATCCTCCCGGATCTCCCCCAGTTTTCATGGTGGGCTCTCCTCATTGCTCTGCTTACATAACCATAGCGTAACACAGAGACTGGGTGAATGGAATTTGTATTGTCAGCCCCAAGCACTCAAATATCATGAGTCAGGCTCCAAAATACCACAGAACTGGAATACGCACCATGAGAATTGAAATAATACATCTGCAGTTCCTTGTATTTACTTTCCCTTTTCTGAGCCTCCAGGGGTCCCATTTTCAGGATTTGCTCAGCAACCATAAAACTTAATTAAAAAATGTTGGAGGTAGGTGAGTTTCTCCTACAATAACATATATCAAGTGCCAAGACATGAAATAATACACGTACAAAGATTTTTAATAACGTTCTGAGTTATCAGCACTGACGTATATGAGTCTAAGAAAAGAGCAGTTAAAGCATGGAAGGTCTTAATTTCTGTCTGCTCATCAAATGGCAGTGAGGAAGCTCTCTTGCAGCCACACAGTGGTGAGAGGTAAGTGGGAATATGAGAGGAGAATATTGGCACTGGCTGGAATCTACCACTGCTGCCAAAAAAAAAACCCCAAAGCAGAAAAACCCAGAGCAAAGACATGAGAAAAACTATTAACGTGGGTGCTGTGTGCTAGAATAGCCTTTGGCAGACAGTGCTGTCTCCTACAGTGCTGTTCAAAGCTTACCTCGCTTTGCCTTCCTCTGCACCATTTTAAGAATAAGGAATTTGCTCCAGACTGGCAATTAGGGAGCAGCCGTCGTTCCTGCTGCAGAACGCTGGGGTGAGGAGGGGATTCCCTTCCCCACAGTGACGCAAGAACTCACCTGCTGAAAGGCCTGGCTGAGACACTGCAAACTGCAGCCAGAATTTGGGGCTTACAGAGGTCATTCCTTACTGTTTTGGACTGCCTGGTGCAACCTCAGCAAGACAGGCCATTCCTGATTACATTCATTAGGTACTTCAAGGATTTCTTAACCACAAAGAAGGCAGGAGACTTTTCTAAAAGGGACACAGTTTCTGCAGAAAACTGTATGAACACAAATGACACAGGCGAGTTACTTGTCATCAGCACCAGCGTCACGGTCACTCTGCTGTGTGTCAAGACAAAAGTATTTGAAAATATGTTTGGCACAGGCTCTCCAGTGAATGAAACTTCTTTCTTGTGTCATGGTAGGTAAAATTTCGTAGGATGGAAATGGGGAAGGGAGTATTTAAGCTGAATAAAACAGGCCCAAAAAATAACGTGGTAGTCCTGAATAAAAACACCACTTCATCTAATTTTTCCATCAGTATTAAACCACACTTTTTTCTAAGGCCTAAAATTATAGCAGCAGCTTGTTTCCTCAAGCCTACGGGACTTAAAATTGAAGAGAACTTCTGGACTAAGTTACTGCTTTGGCAGGGAATGCAGTACAGACAGCTGCTTGTTCACTGAAATCCTGACAAAATCTCGAGGGTTTCCGTTGCTGAGACAGCAAAGATGCAAAGAATGGCCCTGAGTAACTTAGTGAGGACTTCCCTCTACAACATCCCCATCATCACTCCTCCTCCCACCCTCCTTCTGTTCGGTTTGCCTACTGTCAGAAGCCAGGGGGAGACCTTATCTGAGTGGTTCTCCCTTGGGAACGTGGGATGTGCATTCCCAACGCCAACAAGGGGCTCTTGCTCAAACACCAGCCAGCTAGCACCTGAGAGCTTTGGCATCCTGGGGCCTCAGGGCCTGCCACACTGTGCACAGCAACTGCTCTTGCAGAGAATCTGATGGACTCGTCTGGAAATGCCTTTTGAGGAAAAAAATCCAAAAAATCCCACAGCCAGTTTAAAAAGGTATAGGAAATGAAAGATAAGTAACCCATTGACTCTCTTATTAATCCTGAACTGCTGGTTCCAAAAGCAAAGTTATGGCTTGTGCAAAGGAAAGCTGCAAAAACCCCATGTGGAAAACAGAACATTCTTGATATGGGTAAACTGCAATGATTCATCTGGATAGGACCTGCCCATTTATAGCCCCGAATACTTGGAAATGCAAACATGTTTCAGGCATAAATGCAAAATTAAAGGCAATACTGATTGGATGCTTCCAATACCCCTTCCAGCAGCAGTAACTCCCTTGGCAGCAGCTCCTTCCTGCCGTATCCTCTGTTTCCCACACCACGCCAAACCCTTGGTGTAACACGGCTCTGAGCTCTCGCAGTTCCTGCTAACAGATGTCCAGCATCTGGTGTCTGCAGCTCCTGCCTTCCTGTACAGGCACTGAGAACCCTTTAAGGAAATCACTTTTAGAATATTCATGTTATCCTCATCTGCTACCTCTGACTAACTCTGCTTTTCTCACTTGAAAAGCAGCATTGACAGAGAGCAGGCAGCAATAATGAAAACATTCCAGAGAGAGAAACAGAATTCATGCATATTCCAGTACAGAAACCTTGAAGCACTAAATTAACTGGGACCTATGATCTGTTTATAACTATCTAGCAAAAAAAAAGTTATTTAAGAGCAGAGCATTACCATATGTCTAGCAATTACCACAGGCCCATACATACCAAAGAGGCTTCTCACCCATTACCACTGAATATGCTGCTCTGCATAGATGATTCGGCCAACAGGAAAAAGATGTTTAAACCAACGAACAAAATTGAAAATAAACCACTGCTTAATGCTAAAAATAAATCAAAGGTGTTAGTGTACATGGCTGTCTTATCTTAATTTTACACCTAGCTTTCACAGTTTAACTTCAGCTCCAGGGAGAGACAGACTCACCTCAGGACAGCAACAGAACAAGTCATCCAGGTGGAAGTGGGAAGCTGGTGTGAATGGTGAAAAGCAGGAATTACATTCCTGTTTCCTCCTTCTCTGACACTGCCCTGATCAGAAGCACCCCATCTCCACAAGAGAATTCATTCCTGGGGTAGGCCTGCAGGAAGAAGTGTGCTCACAACACCTCTCCCCTCCTCCTTTACAGCTCTGCTTGCATTTTATTTAGTTTGCTTCTTAGTATATTAAGGACCTGTGGCCTTTACATCAACATAAAGAAGACCTCAAAGACAATGTCAGCTACTTATTTTAGGGGAGTAATACAGGTGCCTGTGTAGGGATGATCTCAGTGGTCTGTGACAGAAATGTGACTACAGCAGGGATCTTTAAACAGCTTTTCAACAGGTTTACCACTAAATGAAGCAACTCTACTGAACTCTGAAACTCCTTCCATTAGCTCTCACCCACTCCAGACACACTGAACAGTGTCACTCCTCCCCTCTGCCTTCCCAGAGCACCCACAAGCAGTGGGATTATGTGATCCACTACTACCTAGCAATAAGAAGAGCTCTCAGATAACCTTAACAGTGCAGGACTGAGACAGGTTTGAGAAAATGCTGTGAAAAGAACATCTCACGTTTGCAGTCTGCCATGCAGATCCCTCTCCATTTCTGCCTTTAGCCATCTCCTTACCAGCTCAGGGGCTGGGCTAGAGGCTCACTAAGGGCATCCTCTTTCTGCCCTCTGGTCCTGTGCCTCAGCCTGGCAATGAGGCAGGAGGATAGAGAGGTAAAACTGTTTGCTAACCTTTATGAACAGCAGTTCTCCATCTAAGTCTGAGGTGTACTGAGAGATGCTGAATGCCACTGCCAGTGCTATCTTAAGGAGAAAGAGTTTTGATCCCCTAAAGTATCAAAACAGCCGCTGCCAAAGTACTGACTAGAAAAATGTGTGTTAAAAAATGCCATATAGTGTTGGAAGAAAAAAGCATGAAAAGCATTGGCAGGCTGTTTGAAGCATGAAAGGTCCTGGTTTAATTAAAAAAGGTTGGAACAGACTCCAGTCATAATTTCAGCAGAAAACAGCAGTTCAGCACTGTTTCTGTTGTTCACCGTGCTCCCAAGGTGAGCATTTGTGCACAGTTTTTCTCAGAAGTATGCATATTCCAGAAAGAAAACTAAACTAAAACATTACTAAATAAAATTAATTATATAGGAAATACAGTAAGATTTCTTGCAAACCTGCAGCTTCTGGGAACAGTTACATTTTATTAGATGGCAACTCCATCCTCGCCTGACTTGCGGCCATAAAGAAACCAAAGGTTCTTTCCTGTGGAAATTATTTCCTGTGGGTTGATCACTCAGAGAGAAATAAGTCAGACATTTGGTAGGGTGAAGAGAGGGATGAGAAATAACACAGGAGAAGTGATTTTGGAAAAACAAAAGCCTCTGAAATAACCATAGCTCCATCTGCACAGAAAAGGGCAGCTACAGCAACTGCTGCCATTCCCAGTCTAGGGAAGAGGGGAAAGCAATAGTAACATAATCATTTAGGAACAACTGAAGTAATATACTTCAGTAAAGGAAATTCTAGCCATACTTCTCCCCAGCCTAGAATGTACTCCTGGCATCCCAAACGACCAAAGCCAGACACACAAACTGGGGAGCCTGTAGCTGATTTGGGTACAGCTGGGCACCACATCAGCCTGCTTTTCAGGGTATGCTGTGCCTTCACCTCACCTACACAGCAACATGAGACACATCCAGAACACAAAGAGCCAAAACCTGATTTTTCTCCAATGCTTATGGACTTATTGTACATGTGAATGTAAAAGAAGATAGTCTGTATTATAAAATCTCTTCCCTTTGGAAAATGTGACTTCAGGCCTCATTTTTTTCCTGTTTTATATTCTGATAGAGAAATCTCAATATACAAAGTTGATAGCACTGCTAAGGGAAAAGAAGCAGGGGGAAGATGGCAGGGAAGTCCCTGTCCCTCACTCCCTTCTGCAGACCACCCACTTGCCTCCCCACCGAGATCAGAGTGGCAGTCGAGACACCACCACCCCTTTACTGCAGTCATCTCATCCCAGTAGCCACAAGCAACTCCCTGAGGAGTACCAGCAAACTGTTGTCACCAGCTCTGCACTGCCTATTCAGCCTCAAAAGCAATTCCCACTGATCTGTTTCCTTTCTATTTCACTATCTGCAACTACTGCTCATTTTTATGTACCCCCATTAGGTACTATCTGTATTATCAAGCTCACAAACTCTGCAGTGACAAGTCCAGACTTCTGTTTCACCAGCCAGGTCAACAGTGCAGTAACTGCCACACATCCATTCTTGAACAATAAATTGTCTAGGGACATGTAGGTGTACATCATACTCTGAACGTGACTGATCTCTTGTAGAAGCAAGCAAAACCTTCATTTGAATCAGCATTAAATTCACAGAAAAAAAAAGTAACTAATATTTTATGTCAAATTTCTGGTTGTAATTAATTCACTGCTGTGCCTACCCTTCCAATGAAGGGGCTGATAACTGCAAAAGTTTCTAGTCTTATTTCTTGGAAGCCCTCCAAAGGTTTAAGCTTCTAACTTCTGCTAATTAATTCAAGAGGAACCTGAACATATGGTGTTATAGCCAAAAATATATAGCATATACAAAATATAGCAAATAAATCCCATAAAAATAGGCCTATATTTTAAAGGGTAAAAAGCTGGAAGAGGTGCTTTGCCTTTTTAATGACTGCTTCTTTATTTTCCTAGGAGACATTGCTGGGTGCTCTCACCCAACAACAGCTTGAGCAAAATAAACATAAAAACAAGACTTGCGTCAAGACACTGGAGCTCAAAAGGCAGGTTCCATGACGTGCCTTTGGAGAATGCTACAAAACTGTCACTTCCCTGAATACTGTCACGACAACACAATTCCAGCTCATCGCTGATCACCACCTCGTATCCAGTACCCCACGTGATCTTGGCTTCCTGTTCTGGGTGGGCCTGAGCCATGGGAACGGCCTAGAGCCATCTCCCCTGTACCCCGGTGCCACGGCCCCATGGCACCAGTGACCCTCAGTGGCACTGCCCAGGCTCACCTGGGCCCCTCCCACGGCCCACGAGCCCCAGTTAAGCTCGGCCCTGCAGCCCAGCCCAGCCCTGGCCCTCTGGCTGGGTGCTGGCCCTGCCTTGCCAGCAGCTTCTCTCCTGGACAGGCTCAGGGACACGCTGCAGCCTGGCTTTGCGTCCCTCAAGGGACCATGGAGCTGCTCCCTGTTCCCCCTGGCTGGGACTGCCAGTGGTTATCAGCACCCTGTGCTGCTCCTACATCCCGAAGCTGCTGGGCGGAGCGGTGCTCAGCGCAAGCTGGGTCTGCACCGGGATCACTCTTGGAGCCCGGCTCGCCTCCCTCAGGAGGGATGCAATCTCGGGATGCTGCTCCTGCTGCCCCAGGACGAGGAGGAAGGTGCCCAGGGATGGCAGTGGAGCACCGCGGCTGCCCTGCAGCAGCCCAGAGCTCCAAGGTTCCGGATCCCCCTCGCCGAGGGGCTGACCCCGCCCTGCCTGCCCTGCGAAATGCCGAGAGCACACCCCGAACCGCTGCAAGGCACCCTGGCTCCAGGCTGGGCACGGTGCCGCTCACACAGGCACTGCCCTGACCTGCTGTGTGTGCCCAAAGGAGATGTCCCACCACAGCCCTCCCCGCTGCCCACGAAATTCGGCCTGGAAGCTGGTAAATTACTGCCTCAACTCCTCTTTACACTCCTGATGTCTCTGCTCACAAGAGCTGATACTTCAGAGCTCTGAAATCCCTTTGTCCTCAGATTATAGCAGTCCCTAAAGATGAAAGGCAAAAGATGGCTCTTTCTGGCACAAGACATACAGTTTGTCACTAAAATAGGGTTGTAGTTGCTGTAATGGACACTGTGATTGTGTAGTTGATTTGCTTCTGGTCCTGGATGGATTTCTGCCAGAGCCTATGAAGACGTTATTTGTGATTTTGCTGTATTTGAGTATGTCTCCATTTTATTACTTTGTTTTTGACTACGTATATGAGGCATGGACAATAGTTCCTCATTATCCTCTCTGCCCAACCAAAAAACATCTCAATCTCTTCACTTTTTCCCCTCAACTTTTATGCTATGGGTTATAAGTACTAGATACTCTGAAATAACTGTTACACTAATTGTAATATGGCTAAGAACGCAAGGAAGTCACTGAAATCTTACACAGGACTGCAGGAAAAATAGCAAAGAAGCAACAGCTGTTGTCTCTGATGTTTTTGAGGATCCCCTGTCTCTAAGTGAATACCAGTCACACTTGGACACGGAGACAGGGAGGTTGTGTCATTATTGCTTTGCCCTATACCCTATACACACACGTGAGGTATAACTAACACAGCAGCACAAGGATTTCTACAGAAGCAACAAAATTAAGAGCCTTACTGTTTAAAATGGAACACATTTTCTTGGATTTCAATTTATAAAATTCTTTTAGGATGTGGAGCATGTAATTGCTCTCATCAGAGGAATTAATCTTCACAGCTTCCATGACTACGAGGCATCCTACAGCACGCAAGAGATGATTCAGAAGTGGCTTCACACAGTCCAGCAGTAAGTCAACTAAACACATCACACAAGCAAAGCACCACCAGAATTTTTTAGGTGAAGAGTTTTACATAAGGCTTTTAACCAGATGACTGGCAGAATTCTCTGGTGAGAATGTGTCCGGATTTCTACCTGTATACATGAAACTTAAGAGTCATTTTCCATTCTAGCTGCAAGTGACTGTTTGAAATCAATTAAAACATTATTTTAAATTAACTTTCATGTCTACATGAAAAAGGCTCCATTCATAAAAAAAGGTTCCATTTCTGAGCCCTGCTACTTGTATCAATATCTGGTTTTCTTGCAGGAAAAATAAGAATTTTTTTTAAAAATGGTTTGCAAGCATTGGCAATATAAGAAGTTGAAATCAGAAAGGCCAAATATCAAGCTAAGTAATTTTTTGTCACCTTTCTATCAAAAGTCTGACTGTAACTGTTAAGCTCAGTAGCTCAATAATAGGATAGTATTATGTTCACTTCCATTTCTCTTCAAAGGAAATGGAAGTTGCACAGATAAAACACCTTTTTCAAAAAGTTTTTAAATGAAACTGTGAATGCCTCACCCTTCCAAGAAAAGAGGCATAGATGAACTGTGAAATAATTACACATGCTTATAGTATAGACAGAAATCCATGATGTAATTATGCCACAGAGAAAAGGAAGAAATAGTGGCAGAACAGCTTTCTGTCCTGACATTTGCTAAAGAGCTTTTATTTTCCCAGAAATTCTGAGAACAACTTAGACTGAGAAGTCTCTCCTGCCTGTACCAGAGCATTATGAATGTCATGTGCTGCCTGCAGTCAGCAGCAATACTGAGAGATGAGAGAAAATGTGTGGTTTGGGTTTGACAGCGAAGGCAGAGAACAGAAGTGCCTAAAACGGTTGTGGTTAAGGAACAAGAGCTGACAGAAAGAACAGAAGGCTGCAAAAACAAAGCTGATGCACATAGGCCTGTGTATGTACCTGTCCTCTTCCTACTGTGATGCTGACACGCAGCTCCAGTTTATCCTTTCCCTTTAGTACTTCCACTCCAGCTACGAGTAACAGCAAAACCTGTTTCCTGACTGCAGCTGTACACGAGTCAGCTGTACTTCGCCACAGAAATGCTGCAGAGGGAAGGAACAAATGTTGTGCTCATTATTTTGGCCATTAGCTGTTCGCTGTATTGGTTTACGAGTATTTACCACGCTTTGTTAACCTGCAAAGCAGCATCCGTGTGAAGGGTGTGCGAGCACCTCTGATCCCCTGGCAGCCTCTGCAGCTGCAACACTGCCACCATCAGAACCTGTGGCACTGAGGGAACTCTGGCTGTTTAATCCCTAACAAAAGGATCTAAAGCAGACTGTGCATTCATCATCTACTGTGTTTGTTTCATAATACTACTATTGATGGTAATTATGCCTACTGCAGGAAAATAAATTCACTCAGCTTGCAGGCAAAGTGGATATATAAATACTTGGAGTAACACTGTCTCAGAGCCAAACTGTTAAATAATTTTTTTTTCTTGGAATGTATTTTTTTTTGTTCTAAGACTTCAATCTATCAGGTGATTTTCCCTTTGGCATACAGGGTTGTATAAAATAAGTAATATATTTTGATTTTGTAATTTTTTTTAGAAATTTTACTATCAAAGGATGAATATTTAGCATTTAATTTTTAGAACTATATTGAGTAGCAACTACCAAATCAGATTAAATACTTGCTGGTATATGTATTTAAGAAACAGATGAAATTATTTCTGCTATTAAAGTGGCAGAATTATCCACATAAGTATCATATTCAATACCATATTCTATGCAAGTATCATTAATAAAGACACAGTAGTAGTGTAAAGGAAATTCAGACTCAGTCACAAACTTTTGAGATGGGCAGGAGGACACACATAACTACATTTCTGCCTTCAAAATCCTGACTTACTTGTGTAAATATTAGAAGCTCAGTGACATTCAGGCAGAAGGAACAGTATCAGCGGATTGTGTTACACGGTTTAACTTGGCACCCCTCAACAACTCATCACAAATCCGAGAGCCCGTGTTTATTTGAGAGCAACAACTGCCCGAGGCCACTGCACACAGTCCTGGCAGGCCAGTCACAGGATCCTCGAGCGCTGCAAGCCCTTTAACACCACTGGCACCACTGCAGCTAATGCAATTCTGCTGCTCGTTTTAACAGCCAAGTGTACCTGCTTAACCTGCCGTGCTGCAACAAGGAAATCCTGCTGCCTCTGTTTGACAAGCATGGATGATACAACATATGCAAGTGTGCACACACAACTGAACTGTTCTTGCTCTGGAAACAAATTTACCTTGAAGAACATCTTTACGTAATTAACACAAGTAAAAGCTGCTTTTAATATAAAACCCTAAGGAGAGGTTCACCTTCTTTGCCCAAAGTCATTGTCTCCAAAATAACTCTGTCCTTTCCGATGACTCAGTTGGAAAACACCTCTGTTGACAAAACTTTCACAACCTTCAATCTTTAGGTGATTTTTGATGAAATAATTTTAAAGTGGGAGTTGTTTGTTTTCTCATATACAGCTTATGACACAGACACTGAGCAGCTATGAACTCTCAAAAGCATCCCAGACTGCTCAGTGAAATAGTGCTGAGCAGTGAATGCTCTGAGATGAGCAGAGAGGGGAGGGAAAGGGGAAATTCATACATATATCTCAAGTTGAACTGTGACTGCAATGGCACTTAGTTCAGGGGAGTTAGTAATAAAGGTACCATTATCTTTTGTGGCACTGACAAACCGGGTTGGTGACAGGGACAAGACTGAACAGGAAAGCTGGGACATGAGATTTCCACATGGGTGAGACGAGCTGGATGGAGCTGATACAAATCTGAGGGCTAGAAGGGCCAGAAAAAGGCAAAGAAGGCAGCAGATTTCAGGGTGCAATGAAAAAGCACCACAATTTCAACATCTGGCTGCTGGATGGGAAATAGGAGGATCATGAGTAACTCTGAAGTGGGAAGAGGCACCAGGAAAAATAAATCAAATAGTGAGTTACGGTGAGGAGTTTCACAGACAAACCTGACTAGGAATAGAACCCCTCTTCTGTCCGTCTCACAGTCTCTTCAAGTCCCAGTAACTACAGAACTTCCATCTCAACTTCCCATCTTCATTTTAGATCCCTATTTTCCTTTCCCAAGCAAGGATTAGAAGCCCAGATGAATTAAGGCTGAGGACTGTGGCTATTACCAGGTGAGGAGCCCTGCTCGATGGGGCAGCTGCACTTGGTGTTAACCAAGAGTAGCACAGAGAGAAAAGCTCAGCCAAGCTGCAGTCCTTGAAGTACTAGAGGTATAAGCAGAATTACATTTAGTCTTACTACAAGGATAAAGGGGGACAACTTTTGGAGGATGACTTTGCTAGATTTTTTTTCAAGTCTTGTTCATTTCTTTTGCTATTTTCACTCTATTTCTCATATTAACTCAGACACTGATGCCATTTTAGAAACAAATGTCAAGTGGCAAGAACAAATATGAGACACTTTCTGAACAGTTTGCTGAGAGCTGCAGTCTTTATGGCCCCATTTGGAATCTAACAATCTGCACAATGGGTAAGGGGCAAAACCCCAGCAATTCTCATTTACTGTTTACACCACAGAGAAGCGAGAGGGATTGTCCCAGAGGCTTCGACAGGCACTGTGAATCCTGAATCCATGGGCTGCACGCTGTTAAGACAGGCTGTGGAACAGCCCAGCCAGGTCAACTACCAGCACTGGTCTCTCTGTAGTGCATCTACAAAATCACCTCTGACACAGCAGCAAGCTCTGCCTGGTGTCCCAACCTTACCTGAGCCCTGGTGATACCTTTCCTATCATCAAAGTGCTCTGAAAATCCTGCACAGAGACATCCTGCAGTTCTCTGTTTGAAGGAACTTTCTCTGGTGCACAGGGCTCAAACAGCAAAACAGTAAAACTATTCTCAGAAACTTCATAGCAGAGCTCCCTTTATGCTTAAACTATCGACCCTTCCTTGCTACTTTCTCAACAGGAATTACAAGTTCCAGCGTTGTGATCCAAAGCACTGCTTGAATTAGATATACATTCCCTTTTATGAGGAAAAGAGACTTAGGTATGTTTACTAGCAAATATCTTTTTAATTGTAAGTATGCTTTGGCAATGGAAAACAAAAATCCTGCTCCATTTACACATAAACCTTAGGGAAAAACAAAACAAACCAAATGCAGCCCTGGGATTTTTCTTGTACATTTTTAGCCAATCAGCAGAGAAATTAGAATATTTCACTAAAATATTACTAAAACTGTTATAGCAGGTCAGGCCATTTCTTGACAGAAGACAGGGCAAAAAACCCAAAACGTTGAAAACCACTCATTGGGATTAAATAACAATGAATGCAAGGTAATACCATTTGAAGAACAACAGCAACCAGCTTATGTAACCAGTGACTCAAACACAGAAGTTTACTATTTTTCTGAGTATCTTCTGATGTAACAATATACGAAATGTCAGGATCTTTTATTTCTTCCATGTTCAAGAACTTGGGAGTTACAGACTGGAGAGCTCAGACCCTAAGGTTTGCTATGGCTTCTGCAATATTCATGCCCTGGGTATTCAGAGAAGGGTGAAGGAGCTGGACAAGGGTCTGGAGCAGCTGAGGGAGCTGGGAGGGCTCAGCCTGGAGCAAAGCAGGCTCAGGGATGACCTTACCACTCTCTACAACTCCCTGACAGGAGGGGGCAGCCAGGTGGGGTCAGGCTCTGCTCCCAGGGCACAAGCAACAGGATGAGAGGGAACGGCCTCAGGTTGCACCAAGGGGAGGTTTTTATTTGATATTAAGGAAAAATTCTCTACTGAAAGGGTGGTCCAGCATTGGAACAGGCTGCCCAGGGAAGTGATGGAATCACCATGCCTGGAAGTGTTCAAAAACATGCAGATGTGGCACTTTGTGACATAGTTTAGCGATGAGCACGGTGGTGCTGGGTTAATGGATGGACTCAGTGATCTTAAGGGTCTTTCCCAACCCAAACAATTCTATGATCTGTTCCCAGATTTCCACAGAGCACGAAGTGAAAAGCCAGCTTTATTTTTTAGCACATATAACTGCCACCTTTGACAAGCAACAATAACAGAAAGAGCCACGAGAGTTCACCTATTGCTCAGACAGATACAAATCTTCCTTTCACCAGACTTCATCTGGCATCACTAAAGAAGAAACAAAACTTCTTACTCAAGGAGGTATTTAAAACGAGCTTTATAATGGATTGCAGAGTTCTCCATGCAAGTCTCTACACCTCTCTCACCTGCAGGTGGATTTGGAAAGTGCCAGTGTGATAAAATGCAACAGCTGCCTTCCCCAGAAGGAGCCTGCACTAGAGCCCAGCTCTGTCACAGCTGGTTCAGCTCGATGCAACCCTGCTCACTGACACCCACAAAGAATTTGTCCAGGAGGCTGAAACTGTTCTTCGTATCTTGCATGAAAGGACTTATTTTATGAGGCAGTAAGTGTCTTGCAAGAGTGGCTGTGTTTTAAGGCTTCACCTGTCAGCAGCTATTGTACTGCTGCCTAGACCGGGAGGGGCGGGGGAAGGAAAGGACGGACAGACACCACCACCAGTATCTTCCTTCGTTATAATCAATCTGATGAGATTTACAGAGCATTTAATTCAGAGCACGGCAGGAAAAGCTCCTGCACTTACATTTGTTTCCTGTTATAAGAGCATCATCGAACACATAGTGGCAGCAGAAAGAAATACCAGCTTTGAGGGCTATCTGCTGTGGTACTCTTCATTCTTTAAAATTACATCTAGCAGCACAAGAGTTCTGATGAAAGCAACAGCAAGTTATGGGATATAAAACATGTATGAGTCTGAATGTGGGCTCTGTACAGTGTGTTTTATGCTTGACAGCACGGTCTGATATAAGTTGAAAGAACAACAGATGAGACAAATCTACAGCTTAAAATGGAGATTATTTTGTTACTTTTTCCCTTTCACTGAGAATAGAAATGGAGTGCTAAAACATGTGCAAAAACCATAGCAACAAATTAATAAAAGAGGACAAAGGAAAAAAATTAGGGACAAGCATAGTTCAAAACCTTAAATCCCCCAACACTTCAGTGCTCCTACCTGATGTGTTGCATTGGCTGAGCCACTCAGTTTTGTAGAGACGCTGTGAGCTGACATTAAAAACTCTTATCTGCTGCTGTAACAGTGAGACAATGGCCTCCAGCATCTATAAATATCGAAGAACCTTTTTTTACGCAATTACCTTGTGAAGTCAGTCATCTCCATCATAATCACACACATCCTCTTGGCCAGAACAATTATGTCATTGCTGGTATCGTCCCATATTTCAATCTCCGCATCAAGCTTGCTCTTGACTTTTTTGAAGTCAGCCACTTGCTCAGCTATCTTCTCCTTTTCAGCCTCTGGCAATTGAGTCATCTTGGCCTAAAACAGAATAATTTGATTTGTAAAACATCTATGTCAGAGTACTTTTTTTTTTTTTTTTAAACAAAACCACTGCATATTAATAAATACATTGTTTAAACACACTATGGCCTGAGCCAACTGTTCGAGTTTGAGCACTTCTAAATTTCAAAATTTGTATGTTGTCGCTGGGTTGGGCCAAATAAATAATCTCAGTGTAATGGGGACAGTGGTGTTCCTGAAACCATTCATATTAACATAGTGAGAGAAAGAAGATTAAATTCTTCCAGAGAGCCTTTATGAAATATGACTGATACAGTTTCCTATTTCTTAGGGCTAAGGAGCCTAAGTAGTTTTAAGAATGATACATGTAGAAGTTACAAAATGCAGTTTTGATTCAAGTATAAAATAATCAGTGATTGTCCTGAAATTCTCAGGTATGCTTGTTCTCTCTTCTGAGAAGGTTCTATATTATCATTTTAGGAACTGAAAAAGATTTAATTGTTCAAATATGCATCTTCTGTCTTTGCAGAAGATGACTAGATGAACATGTCAGAAATCAGCATGTGAATAAGATTACCAAAAGATCCTGAAAATGCAGCATGGTGAGAGAAATGTTTTTACTCAATGTTCTTCAAGAGCCAGATGAGCAGCCTGCTGCAGACAAGAGTCAGACACCCTCCTGTCTTTGAAGAGGCCAGGAAGCAGCCATGGGCTAGGATATCACACTGGCCTGGTCCTGGCCCTTCGTACCTCCTCCCCCAGCAGAGAGGAGCCCTGTTCGGCCTGATGGCTCTGCTGCCATGGTGGTTCTTATCTCACACCTTCCCTTCAGGCCACCAGGAACTCACATCTACACACAGCAACTATTAACACATTATCATTACTCTGCAATTAAACAACATCTATTTTGTGATTTATTCCTGTTTAGAAAACATTATCTACCACCAATAAAATGGAAAGTTAAGGCTGTGGCCGAATTGTTTATAATTAAAAAAAGGGGTCATCAGTTTTATACATAATGCATATGTGTTTCAAGTCATGCCTTTTCAGAGATTTTATTCACTCTAGAATCACTGTCACAGGGTTAACTTTCTCACTTACACAAATTACTGAAAATTACAGGTTTCCCAACACGTACCTGTAAATGCAGTCACGGAATCACACAGAATCACAGAATGGTTAAGGGTGGAAGGAACCATTTTACAGTGGTCAGAATTACCCTACAATCACAGAATTAGAAAGTGCAACTATTCTGAGGCTACTTCTCCAATGTTATTAAATAGCCCTGAGCTGGGCTACACAGGGCAGAGAACTTTCATGATCTCATACATGTTTGCTGATGGGTGGATATCTGTGGCATTTCCTAGCCCCCAGCTTCAATATTGTTTTGAGTTTAAGATCACAGGCTTGGATATGGAAACCACAATAAAGATGACATTTTAACAAGGGAACTGTGACATACAGCACCCTGCTATCTGCCAACAATAATGAGCCTCAGGTGGAATGAGACACATTATCCACTGGAACAAAGGGGCAAAGGAAACTATAATTCTGACCTTGTCTTTTCTCTCCTTTCCCTCATACTGCTACAAAACCATGTACAGCAACAAAATAAAGCAATTGTATACACTGCCTTTTAAGCACACATTTCACTTTGTATCAAAATAGGCAACATAACAGTAATTGTGAAATAAAGACCTACATTGAATGACTATTACTTGAGTGCAGGTTTATTTTGTCCACCAGGAGAAAATGATTTTTTCACTACTTCTGAGACAAAATGTTATTATTGCAGTAGCAGACAACAGTTAGGACTAGCCGAGAGAAGTTATATTTCTGACATTTTCTTCCTTCTATTAAAAAAAGGTATAGATTTTTTTCTTAAATTTCCCTAAATTAACTTTTCAGAAGGCTGTTTGTCCCTGGGAGCTGGAGTCTCCAACACTGGAGTTATGTTATTTGAATTGTCCCATTTGCAACCTGATTTACCCCGTGAGACTGGTGTTCCTTTTCATTACCTTTCCACATTTCATTCAGTTCTCCATCAAAGACACTGAACTTCTAAGGCCACGTAAGGACACATGGGGGTAACGACCTGGTGAAGATCTTGACTCTTCTCTCCCTGGTACACTGCTTGCCAATGACATCCCAACCCTAAGACCTGGCCTTTTGCCTGCCTTTGTCTCCAGCTTCACTCCAAGGATGTGACTTTCATATAAACTTATGATTATGCTCTTTAAATCTCAGACTGACAGACACTTTTTCTTTCCTGACCCTTAACACCAAACGACTGGCCAGATTCACACCACCACCATTCTTACCACTTACAGGGACCAGGAAGGAAAGAAAGGCAACAGAAAGCAGCACGATACATTCAATCAAGATCAAAGAATCTCCCTTGAAAATTATTTAACACTTCCAGCTTTGTAGGCTGCAATATGACATGTAAGTACAGAGGAGAAAAGAGGAAAACTCTGTTTTTCCGCAATTTTGCAAGTCACAAAGAAACAAACCCCAGTTTCCCGATCAAGCAGATGAAAAACTTCTCAGAGTTTTTACAAGCAAGAACACAAAATAACCTGCTCTTCATCTGCTGTAGTTAAAAGATAATGGCAGAGATCCCAAAAGAACCGATTTATGTCCCTACTTCGTCTTCAGAGCTGAGGTTTTCATTCCACCACAGCCTCAGCAGCCACAAGAAGCCCTCTGGTCTGTTCCTGCTCTCCTGCTGCAGTCAGCTGAACATTTGGTGAAAATGAACAGGACCTCTGCAAGTCACTCAAAGGACAGCAATATACTTCAATCAAGCTGTTTCACAACAGTTTCAGTTGTGACCTTTACCTGTTTATTTCTTGAACAAACTTTGCAGACCACTATCATAAAATTCACATAGGAGCTGAGCCCTGAGCAACCTGACCTGGTGAGTGGCATCCCTGCCTTGGAACTAGAAGATCTTTAAGCTCCTTTCCAAGCCAAATCATTCCATGAGCCTATGATTCTGTTTGAATGCCAGAATGTTCTAAAGTGCATGCATGAAGATGCCACGGACTCAAAAGAGATTCTGTTAAAATGAGTAAGATGTGTCCACTACCCTTTACTACTACTTTTCCTACTGAGGGAATAACATCTTGAGTTTGGATAAAGAGGTGACAGAGAGAATGCTGGATATTCAGCACTCCCAGCAAAGTGAATACACACCCCCAGAGATGAACTGTGTGGGTGTGTGATGCCGACAGAGGGGAGAAGCTGCGTTTCTTTTGATACTTTACTACCTGCTGGCATCAGCTGCCTTCTCCCAGTTTCAAGAATTGCAGCAAGCCTGCTGAAGTGCAGCATTCCTTAAACGAGTCCAGAGAGGGCCTCACTTGTTCTGCCATGACAGTTCTGCTGTATTTTTAGATACGATATAATCGGATAAACTGGATAAAGAGGTAAAACTATTGGGAGGTAGTAAACAAACTGTTTAATGCCATTTTTGCATCAGCCTTCACTAAGAAGGTTGGCTTAGATGATGCAGCTGTGTCATAATAAATGTAATTTCTCTTTCTCCCGGGGCCATAGGCCTACAGACGAAAAAGCAACATGTCCTAAGCCTGGGCTTCACCAGAGCTTTGCCACAGGCTATCATGTCATCCTTATAAATACGCTGAAGAAATAAGGCCTAGATGTAATCTCCACTGGGTGGATGTGATATTGGTTAGAAAACTGCTCATAGAGCACTTATCAAGAACACACAGCAAGCCAAGGGACCCATGAAAAGTCGTGAAGGGAGCTGCCCTGACCCCAGCATTAGTCAGTATTTCCACAGAACCAAGAGTAACACATCATACACTTGCAGTGGAAGAGGCCTCGTTTAAAACTCAATGTGAACTTGAGAACTGATCTGAAAACATCAGATTGTAGTATCAGGTGTATTGCAGCTGAGACAAGTACAGGGTTTAGCCCTAAGGAAAACCAGCAGCACACACACACAGAACTGGGACAGAACTGGGACAGAACCAGCCATGGGCAGTTGTGTGGGCGGGCATTGGTAGCTGATAAAAGGTTGTGCTCTTAGCAGAAAGGCAAACCTCATAAAAAGCTCCTTCTGAACTATGCACTCAGCAGGAACTAGTGCAAACCTCACACTTGTGCTGTTGAGATCACAGGTGGCTTCACACATTTTGCAATATAAATAGGCTGGACACAAAATTCAAGAATTCATTAACCAGCTGCAGAGCACCCAGAGGAGAGAAAGAGATACTAAAAGGACATACAGAAAACACTGCCTTGAAGAGTAAATTAAGGTTACTGGAGTTATTCAACCTGGAGTTTCCAAAAGAGAGAGGCCATAGAAAAAGGATGTACAAGTACATACAAAAAATTATACATGAAGAAAGGAAGCCTCACAATCTCTGTGTCCACTGCAGATGAGTGCTAACATGTTAACTGCAACATATGAGGTATAAAGACAAAAACTTTCCAATAAACCATCAATTCCAGAAATGAGCTAAGTAGAGAGAGCAATGCAACTGTTCATATATATGTGTGTCAAGAAGAAGTATATTTATTCTACCTGGGTCCAAATGGCTGGATTAGCCGAGTTCTTGGGGTTCTTTCCAGCTCTACTTTGTAGAAGTACATAATATACTGCCACAACTTCATTTCTGTAACTTAATCTCTTCCCTTTACGGAAATTGGGTTAAAAAATGGTGAGAAAATTAAATGCTTTTGATAGATCATGACTCCTGTCAGGGAATCTTTTGCTATGTATCAAGTGTCAAAATTACTATTCATAGAACCTACTCAAAATTACAGTAGTTATTTTCATTACACTCGAATTCTTATCATCAGCATTTCATTCCTGTGTATGACTTTGATAAAAATGAAACTAACAAAAAATTCTAAAATTGGGGTTTTTATTAACAAAATAGCACATGCTTCCTCTTAATGTACATCAGCATTTCATTTAATGTAGCAACTTAGATGTAACATCTTTGCTACTGGAATAAGAATTGCTAATTAATTTGATGGTAAACCTAACTTCCCTTCTAACTACTTTTTATGCAAGTATTAACAGTTCTTCTTGGTCTTTGCTATTTTATCCAGTCTCTCTTCTTAGAGTTAGCAGATTTTTAGAACGATATAAATGATCACTGAATTTAAAATGCAATAAAAATAAAACAACGAAATAACTTGGCCAGGATTTTCTCATTCACAACACACTGAGTCAACTTTTTATCAGCCCAGAATTGTTGCACAAACACAGTACGCAAGAAAACTGTATAAAAAAAATCTTCTTAATCTTAGATGTTTTTGTCAATGCATTCACAAAACTGTCTGCAGAACTCTGAGAAAAAAAATCTGTGTGTGTGGCTGCCTGAAAGAGTTCTGCTCTTGCCCCTCTAAGTGGATTATGTTATAAGGTAAAACATTTTGCCTCTCCCTCAATATGATAACTTTAACCTGCAGCAGTAACTCTGAAATTAAGCTAAGGTGTTCTCATCACTAATTTAGTAACTTCAAACACTTAAAATATTTTTTCCTGATCATTAACATGTACATTTGTCTTCTAAGTTGAAAATGAACTGGGCAAAATCTTATTTGCCCTTCTCTTCAACGCAGAATCCTACAATAACAAGCCACTACCTCCCTCAGTGGAGTTACACTGATCGTGATGGCATAAATTGGTGTGTGATAAGCCTGCAGAGCTGACTACACAAATTACACACAACCACCAGAGGAAGAGCTAACTTCCAGCTGGGAAAAACTGCATTAGTCCTTGGATCCACAAGCAGTACCTGTTTTTACAGTTCCTTTATCCTAAGGAAGGAACCTCTTCTTCAAGAATATAAAATCACCCTACAAATAATAATCAGTATTTTTATCCAGTTTCAATACCCAGAGATCTCACAGCACATTGCCCAAGCTGACCTGCATCCCCCAGCATGGGATGGTGCCACAGGCACTATCATATTCATCTCAGAAATATGAAATTATCCGAGGGAAAAGATCAACGAAGTAACATTTTCAAGATAAGTCAGGAAGATAAATACGAGGTCAAATCTCAGTCCTACTATCTCACCACTAACCTCTCCTCTCTATGGAGGTAGATTCTGAAGGTGTGATTAATAATACATGACTTTTTCATACATAAGGGAAAAAGGATTTGCTAGTTAAGATGTAGCCTTTGTTACAAGTGGCATATACACATCACATCTGGTTTATATGTTGTGATAAAAACGGAAAGAAAAGGCACCAGTCCCCCGCTGGAGCAGTGAGAGATGTGACATCGAAGAAATTACAACACTCTTGACAAAGCAAGACAAATCAAGAGTGCTGCTATGCAGAACAAATATGGAGCCAGATATGTGTAAATAAAACTGAATTATTATAGCTGAAATGCCCAAGAGAAAGAACTCAAGGAGGAGAAAAGGTTGCTGTGCAATCCTGCCAAAGCACTTCTGGAACACAGGCATTCCTGGTGTCAACACTCCACACAGCAGCCTCCCAGCAGCACACAACGCTGCTGCACCACACACTGCCTAAACCTTAACGTCTACCTTCCCTACACAGATTCCTCATATTGCTTAACAGGTTCTGGGTATAAATCTTCAAATATCAGTATCAAATAGCACGCCAAACAAAGAGGCCTTAAATCATTGTTCTTGTTTGCTGCTGCAGCAGCAAATAGATTTGTTAAGACATCTTCTTAAAAAAAAAGTATGTGCAGGTGTCTGTTAATAGGTTGCTTTAGGCTGAGTGCAAACATATACAATTTAGCCAAAGCTATCATTTTCTATTGCTTTTGGGGGTAATGTGCCTTTTATGGCCCCAAAAGCAGGACCTGAAATCTAGGAAAATTGTTTCTAAACTACAGAATCAGGCTTTAAGCCACGACCTCTATCTAGATCCCGCAAAAAGGAACATTCACAGTAACTGTATTATTTTAGGGTGAAATGGAAAAAAAATAGAAACGTCCGTACTATAATGTTAAAGTACTGGGTGTTTTTAGCTGTATTAACCACAGTCTGTGTGTAACAGTCCCTTCCAGCTCACAAGGAGAAGCACATCCCAGAGACATCTCTCCCCAGCACCAACCGGTGCCTCTGACTGCTGACAGCCTGCTCCCTACCTACCACTGTCTTCAGCATCTACTTCTTGTGCTGTGCCCTCTGAAGTTACGTCTTATTTATGGTTTTCTTTTCAAAGACAAGCATTCTCTTTAAAGAAGTACTCTGCTTTAGCTGAGAAGCAGAAGACCACGCATGAAAATGTGATCTTCGAAAGCTGTAGTGGATCTTTTATTACATTTTGATAGTAAATATCTGCAACTACTACTTCTGTTTTGCCAGTAAGAGAACTTCAACTGTGAAGTGACTTCATGGGAACAGAACACAACAGCATTGCCCCTGATCACAGGGCTTTCCCTGTGCCCGGCGTAACACATACCCGGTCAGTCCTCCCTTCGGTCTGAACACTGGTACGGCTGCGCGCATCGTGCTCGTCCTCCAGGTCAGACACATCTTCCAACTCCTCGGGCGTCTGGGGAAAAGGCAGGAAAGGGTTATTATTCTCTGTCAGAGTGGGTAAAAGTTGGGTACTCATGTCAAACATATTGTACTTGGTCTAAGACAAGGTCTGACAAACACGACCCAGTCCCGTTCGAGCCGTTACTAAACGCTGTGTTTAAATCAGCGTTGCTGCTGCTAGCAAAGGTGTCTAACAAGAAATCTTTACGTGACAAGAATGGATTTCGAATGTGTCACTTACCAATCCTATTAAGCAGCACAAGTTCCTGCACTACCAGAAAAAATAAGTGTCCCTAATTTGCTATTTTTATACATGGCATTATTTCATATGCCACTGTCTGTTCCTTCTAGTCACATCAACTGCCAGTTGATTCCGTGATTGTTTCATTTACGACAAGAAATTTCCTGTGCAATCCAGGTCTTCAGATTTATTTACTCCTTCCCTTTTATCAAAATAATATTAAAAGAGAAGGGGTTTCATGCAGAAGTTCTGAATCTTATCATAAATAACACAGGAAAAAAAGCACAATGAACATGACTTTATAAAGGACACTAAATAAAACATTAAAAGCAAGTTTCTTCTATCAGCAAAACACTGCACAGTGAAGCACACAAAATTTTTGGGATTATGAACCACTTTAAAAATAATACTGTTTCTGCCAATGCAATAGGGCACTTGGGAAATTTTCCTTTATCAAGTAAATTCACATTTTTAAGAACCAAAAATATATAGAACCAAACAAAACTACAAAACTCGTGACAGATCTACCACCACCTTGACATCCAGAGTTCCAATTAGAGGGAAATCCTGATGTTCTGAGTGCCCCAAAAGCCTGACATTCCAAGAGAAACATGACAAGACCAGGACTATCAGAAAACTTTAGTAAAAGACAGGCAGAAAGAAATCCAGTCATTACTTTTACCTAATTTTCAGCCAAGCCAAATACAATGTTTTTAATCCAGAATTGCTACGTTCTCACCTTCATGTTTTTACTATCAAGGGATATACAAAGATCTGTTGAGGGGGAAACTGCAGGGTTCTGTCATTCTATTTCTGGGTCCACAGCATGGTAATGGCACTGCATTAACCTGCATAAATCCACCTGCATGCATTCGTGTCCTTTGGGAGAGAACCTCTGTGGTCAGAGGGTGGTACATGAACCACAGAGCTCAACGCCAGCCTTGAAACAAGGTTCAAATAGCACTCCATTGCTTCAGCAGCACACAGACAATTACACTCACTGAAGAAAATCATCATTTCTATGAGATAACACTGCAAGAAATAACTCAATGCTGGTGCATAAGTTGGCAGAAACAGCATGCTGGGGGTGATAAATACACCTAAACTTCCTCAAAAAAACAGGCAATCAATTTTGGGGACAAAGATAAGCAACATGCTAACGCTGCCGAAGCGGGGAAAAGGAACAACCTATTTTCAGGCAAAGACTGACATTGTGATGAAGTCTCGGTTTTAAACCTGGAATTAGACCTAGTAAGAATTCCACAGCAGCCAAAGGCTGTTACCATACAAAAGTTGTTGGGAAAAGCTGCAGTGTGAAAGCAAAATGAGATTATGGTGGTGGTGGGTATCCCGGCAATAAAAAAACTATCACAAACTCACTTTAATTAAAACACTTGGCGACACTCTTATTAGAGTACTAATAACAGGATATTAAAACAGAGTAACTTCAGCTTCTCAGGATTACACTGACTCCCTCAGGCAGGTAGGAGCCTCAATTAAGTTTTACAGAAAAAAGAAATCATTTTCCTTTTGAAGTTAAACTATACTTGGGTTATTAATAAAATCTAAAAAACCACATTACAATTCTTAGGTTTTTACAGAATTAGTTTGGAATTTTTTCCCCCACTGATCATAAAGCTGGATTCATGGCAGCAGAGCACCATTTTTTCCTGGGTGAACAGATACTTGAGAATCTCACATTTCCAATATAAAACATGGAATTCAAAATGTGGTGACAGGGCAGAATGGTTAATAACTTTAAGACAGTCACATTATACATACATGAATTTTAGGTAATGTGTTTAAGAGCTTTATACCATTTTTACCCCACAACAAACTGTATATATTTACAAAATGGTTATTTTAGGGCCATCAAGGGAATTTTGTAGAATTCCACTGGTACTATTTTTCTGTGAAGTCAAGCTATGTAAATATTACCAGCCTCAACATGGAAACCTTGGCAGGCAAAGAGGTCAGCAAACGGACAGTAGGACAAGACACCTTTCAATGGCAGTCTCGGGTAAGCTTTCCAAAGACGAAATCAGCATTGTATTAATCTGATCTGGCACTTTACAAACCGCAAATCATAGAGCAGAGATCTCGTTCCAGCTGCACTGGCATAGAGATTACCTCTCCAATTTTTTATCACACACAGAACATTGACTCAGGGTCCAAGCGTTGCTCACCCAAACCCCTCGTAGGCTAAATGTTGTCAGAAACCTTTTTGGTTTTAAATTGCCTGTGGCCTTTTCAGGTTAGCAAAATCTGTTTGTGGCTGGGGTGAGAAATTTCCTGCAGAAAGCCCACTTTCCCAGCCGGAGGAGTGCACTCCCATCGAGCTCTTCCCAAGTCATTCTCTCCAAAGCCCATATTTGCCACATTTTGAATTGTTGGTACCACAGAATTCAGAAAAACAAAACAAACCTATCCAGTTATTAAAGACTAAGGACAACACTTCAAGCAGAGAGAAGCTGTTGATTTATCAAAGCTTAAATCACAAACCATAAACTATAGTCATTTTCAGACACAACATTAAAAACTGAAAAAACTCCCCACCGTAATAATGAGAACAACAGAAGTAGTTACTCAACTGTTTTCTCTCCTTGGAAGCTCTTTTCTGTAATTCAATGCAAAATCTGATTTTTTCAAGTTGCTCTCGTGACCCACTATTTATTAAAAATCTGAAACACACATGTATCTGCTTATATGAATATTCCACATGCCAACACATTCAAAAGGAATGTTTGATGACTGCATGATTAAATTGGTATGAACATGAGGGCTTGCAACACAAAATGGTGCTATCACCAATCAGCAGAAATTCTGCACAGTCAGAACAGCACAGCTGGAGGACTGGAGTGAGAAGCATGGAAGGAAGCTGAGAATATTGTTTAAGACTCGTAACAGGAGTCTTATCAACTGCAAGTGACAGAAGAGGAAGAGATTCGAGTTCCGCAGTCAGTGACAGGATGAGTCTGAGACATAAATGGCAAATTCACTGTAAGACATACAAAATATGGAATTTCCAGTAAATGTAAGGAAGAACGCTGAGGGGTAAAACGAAGCACAAGACTCCGGTCAGCAACAACCTACAGACCTGTGTGTAACACAGTGGTAAACGGAGTTTAGAAACAAATTTGAACAGAAAAAAACTGGAAGATTTCCAGCAGCCACAGGAGCAGAACTCCTGAGTAGTCTCCCCTAGAGGTGCTGGAGGAGGGGAGAAATTCATTCCAAGATGAAGCCTGAGCAACCTGCACTACAAACAAGGTGATGGAGCAGTTGGCAGCAAGAGCAAGGCACGAGGGGGCACAGGACACCTGCCCCAGCCCCTGGCTCAGGGCTCCAAAACATTCCGGTCCTTTGTGAAAAGCCTTTGTCAATCCTGACAAAAATGCATTCAAGTACATTCCTACACATCCATTCCAGGCTGTAATTCCATTACTGTGGCTGACAAGCTACACAAGTAGCATGTACTCCTTTTCACATTTCAATGATTGTAATAAATCTGCATTCTCAGTGGGTTTCTTACTGAAGACTCAGGCTGAGGACTCAAAATCGTATTTATAGCAAGGTCTAATATTGATGAATTTGACACCTTCCTGGTACTCAACTTCAAGCCACAACAAGTCATTACTGCTGCACCCAGGTGATTTCAGGATATGAATTACCTTTTCATCTATGAAATGAAAACCACTCTCTAATGACAAACCTTTTAATTTGCTTTTCTACAACGATTTTAAAGAGAATAATTTATAAAACCAAGGTCTGGCCCCAGTCTTTAGATCTCTGCCAGTTTTTCTAAACTGGTTGCAAATAGGCTTTTTGGTTTATCTGGTTTTTAATCCAAGCTTTGTACGTTTCACAGCATCTTCTCCAACACAGTTTTTTATGCAAACCCTCCTCAGAAGTGATTATCCAAAGAACTTTATCTATATCATTTGCTTTTAAGGGTCACATACAACCCATGGAACCATCAATCCTGCCAATAAAGGGTCTCAGCTGCTAGAACATAATGCAGAGCCAGGTCTAAAATCTCAAGATATACAATGTAAATGGATAAACAGGCATCATGGTGTGAAAGGAAGCTATCTCCTCTTATTTAACATTTAATTAAATGCTGGCCTTTAGACTGTCATTATATGCTCTTATGCTTTATCTTATCTTGGTTTCAACAGCCCCATCAGTCATTCTTTTTCACAGATCAATACTATAATGCAGAGCAGACTAACACCTTAACAGGAGCTAAGCTGATGAGTGATGTCTTTATTTTACTACTGCAAATGCAGCTATTTGTGCTATGTAAATCCCAGAGACGCAGCAGAAAAGCTTGCGTGCACTCCAGGAGGATCAGAGCTTGTGTATTATGTCCTTCAGTGAGCACACAACAGGTTTACAGAGATTATCTATTCCACTGTGGACATTTGTCTAACGCCCAGATTTTGAACATTTCATCCTGCCAGCCGCACGTCACCCACTGTAACAAACCATGGTACGTGTGTCACAAATGCAAAAATATCGTGCTTTGCAAAAATTTAGTTACTGAGTGATATTTTTGTGTATTAGTCACAACACCACAATTATCTCACACTTAATTCTGCCAGATGACACACTGCCAGAGCAAGAGTTTCGATGCACTAGAAAGAGAACAAGAAATTGCAAGCATTGTTTATTTTCTCTGGCTAGTTTGGTAAGAGCCTCATGCAATTGCTGCTATCTAGTCACTTAAAGTACTTTTCATGTTTTTGCTAAAAGCAATTGAGTGTTGAGAACAATAAACCCCACATTATAAAGGTCAAATTAAAACACTATGTTCTTAATCTGTCAATATTGTGACATCTCAATGCTATGGTAAATACCATCCCCTCTGTTAAAAAGATCACGTCTATTCTTGAAATCTATTCTTGGCAGTTCCTTTAAAATGGCATCTTCTGCATACCACATTATTTGGGATATTATTATGAAAAAAACAACAAATGATTAATTGGGCCAGAGATGAGAATTCTGTCTTTGATAGCAGTATTGTCACCAAGCACTGGCAAGGAATTTGTCATCAAACAATAGTAAAATCATCATCCTGCCACAGCCTGTACACATTTTCATTTCCAAGTGTAGGTAATAATATTTCTTGTCACTAACAGAGAAAATTTTGCAAAATACTTTTTAATATATTAAAGTTGTAATTCCAGCTAAGATCAGTGAGAATATAAACTGTGGTGAAGAACAAAGTATTTAATTATGAGAGTAAGTGACGACCTTTAACACAGAAAGATGAAACTATTTTCAATAATAAAAGATGTTATAGGGAACAGAGTAGAGGTTTTAAAACTAAGAAATGCTGTGAACTCACAGTATGGGGCCAAAGTTGCCTTGTTGTTACTGGATGCTTGGAGGTTTTGTTTGCTCATTTAACAAGTCAACTTAAAACATTCTGCTCCAGGAGATTAAGACCAAAAAAGTTAAGATTAATCACCATTAGAGACAGCAAGACAGATCAACACACTGGCTCCATGCGATAATTCCTGTGCTTCCAGGTCTCCCTGGGCATACATCAGGACACAGTCTTCTCAATGACCAGCCAGGAGACCGGGAAGATCTGAGCTGAGGAGTGTAATTGAAAAGTTTGAAGTGAAAATTCTAAGTATTGCTCTCTGAAAATCCTTTTCAAGAAAAACCATGAAGTTGGCACAGCTAAGTAAATTGGCACAGAGAGTTTTAGCATGTGCTTTCTATCCTAAGCTGCATTTTTTGTGCTGGAAACAAGCATTTCAGCCCTGTTTCCATTGCTTCCTCTTTCCTTTTCCCGACAGTACTTTGTATGTATGCCACTCACACGTAGTGCCTACAGCAATTCAAACAGAGATTTACTCCTGGAAATACTGACCCAGTTATGCTGCACAAAAGCTCTGAACACATCTTTAACTCTAAAAAGTTGGGGAAAACTTGACAGCTTCCTGAAAATCCCAACTAGTAATAGTACTGCAGCCGTAAGGGTTGTAAGATATGAGCAGGGTAAGATTTATAAACAAGGTAACAGTTTTATAAAACCAACAGCATGACCAGAAAAGCAGCTAAGACTTCAGGGGTACAAATCCTTAATTCAGGGACATGAGGACTCACGTATGAACCTGGAAGCTTCTTGACTTTTCTCCAGTTATTTTATTTCAAGGAGGCACTTTTTTGCATGCAACTTTTAAAAAAGAATTTCAAATCCCTAAGAACAAAATATGATCAAACATAGGTATTACAATCACACACCCCTATTTTAACACAAGTCCCTGCCTTCACAAGAACCATGACAACTGATACAAAGCTTCATGCAAAGCATAGCCTTTGCTCATGTTTGTTAAGTAGGAAAAATCACCATACGGCTTAGAAGCTTCCATTTTAAACTCAGAAAACTAATAATTAACAAGAATAGAACAGTAGGTTTTAATACAGGTGATTTGTTCTTCAGCTATCTGAAAGGTATTCCCTGTTTCTTCTGCTGGGTTGACATACATTTGCTCCATCTAGTGGGAAACTAATTAAGACATTTCATTTATAATGGAAATACTTAAGTTGTTTAAAAATGGATACTGAAAAACCAATTAAGCCATTGTTCTTTTGCTAGTAATTGTCATAAAGCAAATTATATATGGCCTTATATACAGGCAGTTTATAGCTGTGTTTGAAATAAAAGACTTCATTTCCAAACATCACCTCAACATTTGAAAATGAGAAGAGATTAGACCTTGTTTTCTCTCTCTCATCTGTATGTATTAAAGGTAAACTACGACATCTTTACTGTCAGCCTGGCTATCTCCAAAGGCAACCAGAGAGGTGCTGTGCATGTTGCCTCTGCAAAAATTCATAATGGTTTCCATTTTTAATAAAGGACAGAGGAACAAACTGGCCAACTACAGGCTGCTCACCCTCCTATCAGTCCCTGGGAGTGTCATGGACTGACTGTCACTTAGAAAGGCTCTTCTCACCATCTCTCAAGCCCTGTAACCAAGCTGGGCCATTAGCCTTTGGCTGCCAGGCTCAGAGGCAGCGCTTCCCAGGCTGTCCCTGACCTGGGAGCTACAGGAGCACCACAGGGGTCTGTCTGAAGGCACCCCTGCCAAGGGCCGTGGGAGCTGCTGCACTGCACACTCAGTGAGCTTTCACACCACACTGGGCAGGGGAACTGCCAGTGGGCTCAGGGGTAGGGCCATCCAGATGGACTGATAGACTCTGGAGGAATGGGCTGACAGGAATCTCCTAAAACTCACCAAGGGAAAATGCACATGTGGGTACCTAGGAAGGCAGAAGCTACAAACAAAACAAGCTGGGGCTGCCCGACTTTGGAGCAGACCAGCTGGAAAGGACCTTGGGCTCTTGGCACACAGAACACCGGGCAGGAGCCAACGGTGTTCCTTGGCAGCAACACACACACAGCATCCTGGGATGGAGTGAGGTGTGGCAAGATAAATGCACTTCTGACAACCAGAGAGCTGAAGTTATACTTGAAAACCACGTAACAGAGCCCGACTTCCTGCAGCATCTCCCTTTCCTCTCTTAGAAGCCTCCATTTTTCGTGGAGGCAAGCATATCCCAAAGGCAAAACAAAGCCATGGTTTCAAGGCAGATGAAATGCAGAAAAAAACCTGCTTTTGGAATACATCAATATATTAAAGGTAAAAAAGGTGCAGTGAATATCTCCATTTGACTGTGCTAAAAACACGTCAGTGCTCAGGACGGACAAGAAACAAGAGACAAAAAGAGACAATTCAGAATTCCACAAGACACGTGGGTTTATCAGATGAATAAAGTCTGAGCATGGCAGCCCCCTCAGCAGAGATTTCTCTTTAACATGCCAAATCAATCTGTTTCTGTTACATGAATTATGGTAAATTACTACACTAAAAAATTTCCCTTGGATAGATTAATACATCCTTTAGCAAAAGGTTACCAATGATAAGTGCATTTCTCAAACTGGAGTAGATGAAATTATTGACTACAACCTCAACATCTGCTGAAGCCTCTTCAGTCTCAACCAACTCTCTGTACTATCTGAGCTGCAAGTAAAACAGATCATCTTTAAAAGAGATACACAGAGTAAGCCTGTCCATCACAAACTCATGCCTCACTGAAAAATGCACCCTGTAATGCACAGCCTGCTTCTCAAAGTACAGGTACCACTGCTGTCATACTTCCCACACATTCCCACCCAGGACTTAACAATTGCTAAGTGCAAATTTCTGTTCTGGCAGCTATTCCTCCTAGACACTCAGACAAGGAAAATAAAACCACCCTAGCCATAAATCCTGTATCCATCACTTTTGTTCCTGCGTTTAATTATCAAGAGGCTTCAGATGCCCTGAACACGCAGCCACCCACCCTCAGTCATTCAGTAACCAATAATGTTCAAGTGAATGATCAGTGCCAGCTGACGTGGAACTAAGGAACTCATTAAGGCCCTCACTGTGCAAATCAGCCTTCATGTCACAAATCACTAATTTCATTCTGCTTTGGGAGGCTGAGAGCCTTCATTACCAAGTAGGGTCTCCAGGTAAAGTGGAATTAAACACACACAACTGCCCCTCAAAGAATACTAGTTCAGGTCTAGCTTCTGAACAAACTACATGATTTTTATGCTAAAATTCTTGTTTGTATGTGAAATGAATTCTTCCATCTGGGAAGGTTTTGTGACCAAGTTCTGTGAAAGGCAGTACAGAATATTCCACTCTAAGACATCAAATGAGGAAGTTATTCAGATCAGTACTTTCCTTTTGCACATTTTTTCACAATATGCAGCTTTGACAGCCTCTGCTGCCCAGTGAAATGGGAGAGACTCAACACAACTCTGTCATCTGCTAACAGACTGAGAGATAAAACTGGCACAAAGACAAACACGAGAGCCTTAATATCTATGAAAATTGAACAAAATCTTACATATGAAATTTGGTTTTCTTCATGTCCAAACTGAATCTTCCCCTTGCAGTCACAGTTTATTCTCTTTGTATCCATTATCAATATGTAACACAGATTTTTTCCAGTCTTGTGCAACAACATTTTACATCAATGAAAACAGCTATCCCATCCTTTCCTTCTCTCCCCTCTGGCTCTCTGTTCCCTGGGCCAATTAGGACTAACACATTTAGTGTTTTTCTCATAGGTCACATTTTCTAATGCTCTGGTTATTGTAACTGCAATAAATCAGAGTGCACTTGATTAAACAACTAGGAAATTTTGGAGGTTCTCACTGCTCATTTTGGGACATAAAAATCCCACTTCTCTTATTTTTAACAAAGGTACCTATGAAGCTGAATAACTGAAACCAATCGTAACTCAGTAAAATCTTGCTTGCTTGCATGGGCTGAAATTGGTCTTTCAGAATCTCCAGTATTATCTGACTTGAACAGTAAGTGACCAGCAAGAACTAATGAATCTAAACACAAATTAACCATAAGCAGCCTAAGTTTAATCGGTAACTGGCACTGATAGAAGTATTTTTATCCCATGGCAATATAATTTAAAAAGTCTCTCTTGTTACAACAGAACAGAATACGGGGATTTTTTTTTTTATGCCAAAAGAAAAACACACATGATAAATACTTGCTAGAAAAGCACTAAGAATTACAGGGGAGCACATGCTAAAGAGGACGCAGCAGCACCACATTCCTGAAAACAAAGGCAACCAGACTGTCGTAAGTATCTGTGCGCACAGAGAGCAAGCCTGATGAAATAAGCCTTCCCTTCAACTGAGAGCTGAGCCTCCACTGCAAGTACTGTATCGAGTGCTGGGCACTGCACTTCCCAAAGGAAGGGCACAGCCAGAGAGCAGCATCACAACAAGCATCAGCATGACATGAAAAAGCAAAACAAACCCAAACTTTAAATATACAAGCAGAAGGAAACTTTAAGGAAACAAGCAGAAGATCATCTATCCTTGATGGACATGAAGTGCTTTAAGATGCTATAAGGAGATGTGTGGAGTGGATTTAAGGAAGAACTTTCTAAAGGGAATGGAGTGGGATTGACTGCTTGAAGGCACCTTCCAGTTGCCAGCTGTGAATGTTTCTAAGAACAGGTCAGACAAATGAATGCTGGGAATTATCTGAAGTTAATCCTCATCTGCACAGGAAACAGTATTGATAGAGCCAGTTCGGTATCTTTAGAGTTCGTATTTGATTGCTGTATTTATCTTAGGTCAGATAAAAATCAAAATTTATGCATTAGTTACCCTTTTCCAAAGAGACTGGCACCCTGTGGGGATGCCAGTTTTCAGGCTTTACAAAAGACAGTTCTTACACTACCTTAGTATGAGGCATGAGAAGAAAATCTGCATATAAACAACACAAGACCAACTATAAAGTAAGAGAAGAGAAAACAGAAAAGAAACGAAAAAAGAAGGAAAAGAAATGAAGAAGATACAAAGAAAAACCACTGTGTGAGGCAGGACAACGCATAGCTATGCGTGTGATGCAGCACCACAAGTCCTCAAAGAATACCATGCTGTATCTTTGTGGCAAGCTACTCGTGTGGGTTGCTGAATGGCCCCTGACAGGAATTTCAATTGTTCCTCTTTCCTCTTACCTTCTCTTTGTGGAGGATGGTATTTTTTGGCAATTAATACTGCTCAACCTTTTTCCTTCCCCAGGCAGTAGATAAATCTCAGAGCTCATCAACATACCCAAGAATAAACAAAAAGGAGCGGAGATGTATCACAGCCTACACCTGAACTCTGCCAGGCAGAAGCTGCCCGCCAAAGCCCTGAGCTATCTGGCAATCACACAGGCTGAGTAACACTGAACCATTCCATCTCTAAAGAGCCAGGCTGCAGGTAATACTTGCTACTGAGCTTTCTGGAAGAGAGATACCAGGAGAAAAAGAAGCTTTTTACTGATGAACTAAACACAACCTAAAATTTCATCTGAGTTTTACTCTGCTGGGTGAGAAATGTGAGAATTTTACAGGGAGAAAGCAGTCCTGTGAGTTACAAATTCAGTATGGTCTACAAATGGCATGAGGCAATTTAATACACCATTTAATAACCCAAACACAGAAACAAAACCAACGATACAACAGCAACATTATCAGACAGGATGATCTTTTCATTCGGGAAAAAATAACTCTCTTTCTGCAGATAAAAGACAATCAGGGCGAGTCACCTGCTTTCTGACCTGTGAGTTTCCTATAAACTGCACAAGCAAATCAAGCACCTCTGAGATGGAGGAAGCTGGAAGATGCAAGGTTTAAGGCTGTATTAATGGAATGGAACCACCAAGTGGAAAGAAAAGCCTAAGTTAAGCAGACACAATTTTAGGCTTCATCTCTCTTGGGGACTGGCTCCATTTCAGCAATAAGTGATTAACTGCAAACCCCAGCATTGGTAAATTAATTCACAATTTCCACTGATGTTGCGGTGCTTAAAATTTGGGTAACTTCTGCTTCTGGCTCCACTTACCAATGTGACAAGCAGATGTTTTATTTGTTGCCCACTGAGCAGCCAGACTGAGCTCCACACTCCCATGGGTCCAGGGCACTGGTGTGACCTCGCATCACCACAAGCACATAACCAGGTGCTTTGTCTTTACCTTTGTTTGCTGTGCTTAGCATTCCCTCACTAAAACAGCAAACAATTATTCATGTCTGTTCTTTATTTGCTGAATGTTAATTAAGCTTCATGCTTGTTTCTTTATGCATTTGGAATCCAGCTTCCCCAAACCCACATGCATTTCAGAGTGTATTCGACACAGCCTCCCTGTGGGGCCAGCCAAGCTCCCAGCCATGGCATGCCCTGCTCAGGTGGGATGCCAGACTGGTTTCTCACTAGGGCAGAAGGGTCTAACTTCTACTCTGAGGACACATCAACAACAAACATACAGCTGACATCAGCTGATCTGACTTCCTCCATGCACAACCCACACACTGATCATAAAGAAGGCAAAAGGCAGGCAGAGGTGTGATTAATTCAATATACATAGGTGGTAGAACAATGGATGCCAGCCCCCCAGCTGGCTCTGACAGCAGTTATGCGGCCAAGCCTGTGCCTGCACTGCAAGACTACACAGTCAGCCAGTGAGCTTCAGTGTCTGTGCAATAACGAGGATATTCCCTTCATGTGCTGGCCATGACAGAGGAACCCCAGAACCCTGCAGTAAGGGATGAGATTGCTGGGATGGGGCCCCGCAGCTGCTCTGGGTGCAGGGGCTGGCTGAGGCAGGCATCAAGTGACAAAGCTGTTCTCAGGGACACGCAGTTGTACCTGTGTGCGTCCCCAGGCTGCCACGGCCTCACTCCGGATACCTTCCAGCAGCTCGTTATCCCTCACGTGGATATGCTCTGCTGTATCCTAACATGGAAGTTATGACTCCTTCTGTGGGTGAATTTAACACTTTCACAGATTCCAGGAGATTTCAAAGGCTAATCACACTGGCCCATATGATCATTGCTCATGTGCTATTTCGTGCTGGACCATGTTCAGGAAAAAGGAAGGCTTCTACTTTCCAAAAGAATTCTGTCCAACTTGCTAAATAATCAGGTTTTCTTCTATTTTCTATAATTTTATGCAGACTACTTAATGAAGACCAGGATCACAAGGCACTTGGAGTAACAAACTAATTTAAAATTAATATTATTGCTCCAATTTCCTAATAACTGAAGTACCCGCTATAGCAATTACCTTGGAGGCACTGTAGGTGTTTGCTAGGCTATACAGGAGGAATGGTGCAGCAAAACAGCAATTTCAACCCAATCCATGCGCTACAGGATGCACAGCACTCCCCTGCAACACAGTTCACTTCACTACTCACATACACTGATTTTGTTGATAATATAACAAAGGGGCTCCTTTGTCTCTATTTTAAGAACAGGCTGTAAGTCCCAGTGTTTCTCAGGAAATTAGGTAGCATCAGTTTTGTCAACCTCTACAGAATCTTTTCTGGTAAATAGGACCCACAAACACCACCTTCTGCTTGTCAGGCTCAGTGGAAGATTTGGTTTTTTTAGTTCTCCAAATAAATTTTTTCCAAGGTTTCTTTTTCTGTGAGTCAGTTCCCTGTTACCACTATGTCTCCTTATGTCCACCTCCCTTCATCAACTGCATTCCAACCCTGAGCACACTTTCAAGGAAAGAACCTGGTGTGATTCAAGTTGGCAAGCAATGCTAATTTAAAAAAACCCCAAACCAAAGGCAGGAAGCTGTCATTAAAAGCAGAACCTGAACTCAAATACACCCACGGCACATTAACGAATTCTAAAAACAGAAACCAAAAGAACTCAGGGAAGCAATAAAGAAGCAATTAATCCCAAACCTTTCCCACTGTCACACTGCTTTACCAGCAAGGACATGCATGACAAGAGGACCAGACCTGACACTGTTACACCAACGTCAAAGCACAGAGTGACACAGACCCCAGCACTGCTACCCTACTCTTGTGCCAGCACAACTGAGATCACAATCTAACACATATAAGTTATGATTAGTTTTTGAAGTCCAGTGACATTCTGAACACATTTGTGATGCACTTCATTGCTTTTCTGCACTATACTAAAAAAATCCATCCTACCAGATAAATGATTCCACAGCGGTAATGGCAAGTGAGAAATTTCAACTAAGCCATGGACCTTACAGATCACTGTGATCAGTGGTCAAGGGAAATATGGCCAGATCCAGCCTGAGCAATGAAGATCTCTGAGGCAGAACTGCACCAGCACCGACAGGGCTGATTGCAGTAGCAGAACTACAGCCTGAGCTCTTAGCACTGCTGAGAGCCTGCAGCCTCCATTCCCAGGCTTGCCTTGCTCATACTCCAGTGAGCCATGTGGCAGGATGCCTATTTTAATGGAGTATCTATGATTTGTAACACTTTTACTGTGATTCCCAGTTTTGGTTCCAGTAATTCAGTCCTTCCCTTTTAACACAATAATATTCATTCCATTTCTCTGGGAATATAATTTATATTAGACAGTAAGCACCAAATGGAAAGGAAGGAATACACGTCACTTTTTCTAGCTCTGAGGAAAAAAAAAAAAACCACCTTCAGCAAAGATTTTAATGTTCCAGAAAAAATACTGTTATGTGCTTAAGTTTCCAATGAGCCACTAAAGCAGAGCTACCAAATAATTCTGGAAGATTCTGTCTTCCTGAAAGAGGGGAGTAATTTTGTGAACAATTAAAAGCATAATCATATGTGACACTTGCAATGTAATTTAATCCTTAGACTGGGAAGAACTGACATTTAAAGTAGTATCTAAGTCAAAATTGTTTATGCCATCCATTTCTGTACAAAGCACATTGATTCCTGCATGTGACCCAGTAATCCCAGCACTAGGAGATTTCCATGGAAAGCCATGTAGCAATCTGCTGCTGAGGAGCTCGTAATTCACAGCCTTGCACGATGCCTAAGGCTGTGTAGTTTGGGCAGAAGACAACACAGATTTGCCAGGATGGATAACTGCACATGGATCTTGCAATGGATACAGTATGCAGCTGACACCACCACTGTCTCTGAAATCATTGAAATCGGCATTCCTGAAATCATTTATTATTTTTGTCCGCATGTACCCACTAAGGTTTTCCTTTCTTCGTTCTTTTTTTTAACAAAACACAACAAACCATCCTTTCCATTAGCTGACACTTTACAAACTGGAAACCTTAGGCAGGCTAAAGAAAATTCCATTTTTAGCTAGAAAAGATGGGTCATACGTTCCTGTGCTGAATGCAAACAATAAGGCATAAACACAGCAGACAATAGTGCAAGTATTAAAGACTAGTAGCTGCAGGCAGTGTAGCAAGCAGCTTCCTTTTGTAAGTAAGTTTAGTACACACACTATTGCTTTGTTTGACCCATCAATTCCCCGTTACTGTTTTAACTTTAATAGATAAAATTAAGCAACAAACAGTGAAGTCAGACATGTCTTGACAAGGCCCCAGATAACACTCTGCTTTCAACAGCAGGTTGGACCAGCTGATCTCCTGAGGTCCTTTCCTTCTGCGAGCTTCTGTGCGCACTTCTCTCCTCCTTCCCCTCACTGACAAGAGTGCAAGACAAACGAAATGTGTGACAGTGAGATGTAAAATGGGGTTCAAAAGATATTGCAGTATTTCTGCCTTAAAAAGAAGGCTCCATTAACCATAATATTTTGATAAAAATGAAAAACAACTGAAAAGTATTAATAGAATTTAAACCAATGGGGGAAAAAATTTAATACATGTTACCATACAGAAACTACAGGTTTGAACATGGCACTATCCAAGTGGTGAGTTCCTGGAACTATTCTAAAGACCCACTTCCATTTAGTTGTCTGTAGAGTCACCAGGGTGGTGCACGTGAGCTGCTGCTTGGAGAGGAAAAAATCTTCTCCATCAGACCCATACAGAAGACTGGCCTGAGAATATCAAATGCTTTCTCACAAGCTTATTAGAGCTGCAATCAGAGAGAGTCTGCTCCTCCAGCACATACATAAAACAACACAGGAGTTCTACATATTGTTACTCAGAAGGGGGGCAACTGCTTTTCACATTCCCCTGCTACTAGATGATTGCTCTGTACAGAAACAATGGAGCACATGGATGTGAAAGGACCATTTTGGAACTGCACATAGGAGGATAAAGGGGGCACTTATTTTTCTAGTCACTCTTCATTTTGTATGTAAAAAAGAACCCAGAATCTAAAATCAAGACTATCCCGGTAAAGCCTGAGCAAATGCCTGGAGCATGGGAACAGCGGCAGCAGTCAGAAGGATGTACAATGAACCAAAAAGTTAAAACCTGTCATTCTCAAAGTGCAGAAATGTAGAAGCACAAAAGCAGGTAATTTCTCTTGTCTTTTGTTAACAACAACAAAAAAAATCCACCATTTCCCAACTACCCTGTGGATGGACTCTAAATCAATGTTTAAGCAAAGGGGATCTGAAGAAGGGGGAAGAGGGGGGCCACCTGTCTTTGAGTGAAATAATATTTTATCTGTGCTCTGGCTTCCACTCCTGTGTCCAAGATGGGAAGAGTAAGCATGTGCTTTTTTCCTCTTCTGTCACCTTCTCCTCTACCTGAGATGTGAATACACCATCTGTTTCTAAAACAAGTAAGTTATCTGTATTTCTACTAACAAATTTTTTTTCCCTTGTGGAAACACCTCAGCTCTTAAGAAGAGGTGCTTGTTATGGCAATTGTGGCAATTCCAAATTAAAGCTATTTCTTACAGTAACATCCTGCCCACGTGTTAAGACAAATGGCTGCAACTTTCAAGGAAAACAAGAGATGTGTTTTATTTACTGATACATTGCTGAGTAGCTTTTTGCTCTGTAAAGCAACAAAGTCAGCAACGCAATCACACAGAGAACCAAAACAGTCACCTGATTAATTGAAGATACTAAAGGCCCTAAACTAATGAAACTGAGACCTCAGAGTTTGTTACACAGTACATGAAAGTGAAACAGAAGCAAACTGATACGCATAGTTGTTTTCCAGAAAAGAGGGATTGGCTTTATTTATTTGGGAAGACAAACTCCCCGGTACTAAATGGAAATTAGCATTTTTAAAAATGTCAGCATGTCAGCTTGAAATGTATGCTGTGTCCCAAAACTGTTCAGTACAGAGCATTTGATAAGATATCTGCAAGGTAGAGTAGTCATAATCATGACTGACTCTGATGCTAATACCGATGCAAATTATAACAAGTATTCGTACATTATGAGAAGGCTTCCCAGCTATACTGTAAAGAACAGAGACATATTTTAAAAATACGTATGTAGGTGAATTAAGCTATGAAATGTAACCTATGTGGGATAGTGCTTTAAGTTTTCCCATTTCAAGGTTGGTGATCCTGACTCAAGATGTTAAAAGCCAAGTAATACAGCAGGGACAAGCAGCTGTCAGAAGCTTTTACTTGCAGGTATGCACAGTTGATCGCAGCACTAAACAGTTCTAACTCACCTCTTATTTGGGTTCTGCAGAACAAACATAACATTCCCCACTAACACCTTTATGTGACTCAGGATAAAAATCCAAAAAAGGAACACGTGTCCCACTATCCTTAACAGACAACAGGTATTTCTACTGCACTCCTTTTCAAAGACATCACATGAATATATTCTTTTGCAGTCACACTGCATCCAGACATATCAATCTCTGCATGACAAGACTGAAGCTGACAAGGAGCTGAGGAAGGAAAACTCCAGACCTATTTAGGTCAGAAATAACCAGCAAATGCTGAGAAGTGCAGGACCAAGTGGCTAACTACTGCTGCAAAGGTTCTGCCTCTTGTGTAGCTGGTGCAGGATAGAAAAAGACGAAGAAAAAGGTTTTTATCAAACCTCTCAGAATGTGTTTGTAATGGATTAGCATCACTCCTAAATTTCAGGCCAACAACAATGAAGTTTAACAAGGCAGTATGAACTGTTCCTTGTCTGTCTGTTCCATGAGGTCACAGGGCCCTCTCAGAGAAACAAGGCTTCAGTAAATGTCTGTCTCACACGTTTCCCTGCTTTGCTTTGTTTTCTCTAGCTTTTAAATAGAGGTTCAATCCATGCCTGTTATTGCCTGCATCTGACAGGATCTAACTTGCTTGGACATTTTTACTTTAAGAGAAGTAAAAACAGGCAGAAAACCTCGCATGTGCAAGATAATTCTGTCATTAGTAAAAGCCAACCTAGAATTTAAACTAGACACTCATTAACTGGCTGAAAGGTTTTCACCACTTGCTACCTTCCTGTCCTAGAGGTCCATGTTCTAAAAATTCCTGTAACTCTGCTGGGTGTAAGATAATGAATTCTGCTGTGATGTCTCTTACTGAGAGAAATCAAGCGTACTGAAGAACTCACAAGCTCTGTTAAGGATGAATTCTTACATTTCTTTAAAACAGAATGAAAAAACACATCAAATTTGCAACCAACAGAAGAAGTAAAAAGGAAACTCATCCCAAGGGTATTCTGAGAAAGCCAAAACACATGAAAAAGCATTTATGCTATAGACACCTGAATGTGTAGCTAAACTGAGTTTGACTTTCCAAAGGAGATTAAAACATGCAGTAAAAGACTGGTAGCTAAAGAAACAGGAATATTAGGAACTGATTGGAGATGCAGTAAGGATCTAATTGAAATAAAAATATCTAGGTAAGACAGAAAAAAACCCTAAATGCTTTACTTCAGTTTTCAGGGGTGTTGGGGGACGGCTATCCTGTACATCATGGTGCAGGGAAATCAAGGAACAATGTGCAAAACACTCAAAAAGCCTAACACCATGAACTCTTGAGGGAACCTATGATCTCCATGCCAGAATCCTGAAAGCAACAGCACACAGAATACACACTCAGTAGAAAGGAGTTTTAAGAGACCTTTTAAAGTGTTAAGAACAGAAATTTCAATACACATTCTCCACTTCTCACAATATTAGGGAACACGGGTTCCTCTCTCACTGCTTCCATGATTATAAGAACAGTAAAAGCATTTTGCATAGAGTATATGAACCTTTTGCCCTCTTCTTTATCTCTGGAAAACCTGAACAGCTGCTCACTTGTTTATCCTCCACAAAGAACAAAGAATTCTGTGAAAGTTTTGACTTGGTGACTTTGTTTCCACTGCTCTTGCTATAATTGTGAGGATGACTATTAGTGCTTCAGCTACCAGTACCTATTATTCATTTGAAGCCATTCCTTTCTGCTGTCTTTATACCCTAATGGGATATTGCTAGCTGTTACTTCAATCCAGCTGTCTCATATTCTTCAACTAAAAACACCTTCATACAAAAGCTTTTTTTAAAAAAAGTTCTACCATTAATCTTAACATTTGCAGCATTTAATATGTATTGTCTCCAAAACAGTCAACCTGTTTCCTTTGACTTTTCTACATATTTCTCATGGCAGAATTGTCTTTAATTGTATTATCTATTCTATTTCTGTAACATCAATATCCTGATTAAAATGTTATCCAGATAATGTACAAATGTTCCTGAGCAAGATCAAGTTCATAAAACCTCTAAAATATAAAAAAATGAGATTCTTAGAGACAAAAAATGACTGAAAGATGTGGATATGCCCTGGATCAACTATCTAGTTAGTTCAAATCGACAGTTGCCACTGGATTAAGCAGTCCTTGCAAGTGAACAATGAAAAGCATCTTAAGGGGAGCAGCATCCTGATGCTCCAGAGGCATTTCTATTACAGCTCAGCAGTTACAACACACTTGCCACTACGTAGCTGCTCTCAAGGGTTACATTATATCTGCAGGACTGCAATGAATGTTTTATGTATCTTTGGTTAAACTTGGACATTGAAATGCACAGCTGATAATTTGCATTAACAATAGTATTGGGCAGCATTTTACAGTTAGGAACTCTATTTTTAAAAACATTCTCTCTGTGTAATTACATGTTTGAAATGCTTCCTGAGAAACTGATCTGGAGAATTTCTGCTTTCACTGCCATGCTGAAAACACGTGAATGAGTGGCCTTGTTCATTTACACTTCTCAATTATTTTTTGACCAACAATTTCTTACCCTGATTCAGCCTTGCAATCGATCCCCTGTAATCAGTGAGGCGCTGTTCTCTGGCACTATCAGCACATTGGCCACAGAACATTTCACTTCCTCGCCTTGGCTGCTGTGCTAACAGTGTACACCTGAGTAACCACCAGATTTACTAAAGCTTCTTCCAGGAAACTGGCATTGTCTGGTGTGTATCTAACTAGGAATGCAAATATATCCTGACTCAGAACAGGAATGCCAGGGTTTCCTCCGCACTCTCTGTGCTGGCAGTCAGTATCTCTAAGGGTTGCTGGGGCAGCTAACTTTTCACCAAACTTCACCTCCCATGGCTGTGGCTCAGTAATGGTGTTCATTAAGTAGAAAGCTCCTAAATCCTTTCTAACAGTTTTTTTAAATCTCCTGAGCTTTTGTCAGGACTTGCAAAGCAGCAGTGGAAGATGGCACTGACAGAAACCATTCTGTTACTACTGTCCACGTAGGTGTTGTGCAGTGACCCACGATTTTATGGGTGCACAGTACACGTGCTGCACACTGGCCACTTCGTGGGCCTTGGCCTATTACAGTCTCTTCACATCTAAGGATTTTGCCCTCATGCTTCAGAAGGAAGTACAGGGGATCATAATACCCTTCTGAGTGACTGTCCACATACACCCACCCACCACAGAGGACTCTAAGAAAATACAGCTTCCTGCAGGGCTGTGTCTGGCTCTTCATAGAAACTGACTGAAGCTTTGTTACACTCCTCAGTGTATCTCCCCATTTCCCAAAAATGAAAAACTCCAGGAAGAAATGCTCAGTCACGATCATGGAATTCAAGCCTATGAGGACTGGACATACAAAAGACTCAAATCTCACTGAGAAACAGAAACAACTTTGTAATCTTAAAAAACCCAAGAGCCCCTGAGTCACTAAGGGAAGGGGTGGATGAGCAACACAGGCACATTAAAATTAAGCTTATCTAGAAAAAAATGAGATGTCCTAATGAAAACTCTTAGCCAGTGTTCACTGACACAGGAACTGATCAGAAGACCTAACAGAGGATCACCTTCAGTCTGGTTTGTTTGGTTTAGACCTACATCCAGCTCACAAACTCCTACTGCTACAGGCAACACGTTGGATGTTTCAGGGTCTCTCTTCAGTACACAATTTCCTAATTGACAACTGCAATAAGGATGAGACATTTTAATCACGTTCCACATTTGAATTCCTACTTTAACTTATACACTACAATATGTTAAGACTAATATTTTTCACGTTAGAATGTTTTTGGTTGGAAGGGACCTTTAAAGGCCACCTAGTCCAACCCCCCTGCAATGAGCAGATCAGAGTCCCCTGCAGTCTGGCCTTGAATGCTTCCAGGTATGGGGCCTCTACCACCTCTCTGAGCAACTTGCGCCAGTGTTTCACCACTCACATTGTAATAAATTTCTTCCTTTTATCTCTCCTTTTAATCTTTTATTTTAAATCTCTCCTCTTTCAGTTTAAAACCATCACCCCTTGCCCTACCACAGCAGGCCCTACTAAAAAGTCTGTTTTCATCTTACTTATAAGCCTCCTGTAAGTACCCAAGGGCTGCAGCAAGGCGTCCTTGAGAGACTTCTCCAGCCTCAACAGCCCCAGCCCTCTCAGCCTTTACTTGTGGGAGAGGTGCTCCATCCCTCTGATAATTTCTGTGCCTCCCCTGGACCCACTCCCACAGCTCCCTGTCCTCCCTGTGCTGGGACCCCAGAGCTGGAGGCAGCTCTGAAGGTGGGGTCTCACCAAAGCAGAGTAGAGGGGCAGACCCACCTGCCGTGACATGTAGGTCAGGCTGAGCTGTAAAGGGTTTGTATTTACAAGAAAAGGAATCTGCTTCTTACCATTCTCAGCTGGAAAGTCAATGCAGAAGACAAACTTCCTCTGAAAAATCTATACTGTTATCAACATTTAATTGCATTTTAAAACAAGACTGCTGAACATACAGATACTGAAGCTCAGTTGTTTACCCTTTGAAGTGGGATTTATGAAGATATTTGGGGAAAAGTCTGTATCTGACACAATTCTGGTTTTTAAACATAAACTGTTTGATTCAGTTTCCTGAACTTCAGGAAAAACACAAGGGTAAGTACAGTGATTGTAATTGTGTAAGAGTAAAAGCAATCAGGTTGTTAAGTCTTCTGGTGTGAGGCTGAAAGAACTCGATACAGGATTATCAGAATCACCTGGAAATACTCTCAATTCCTACACCCCACAGGTAAAGCTGAAGAACTACAAGAACATTTGTGTTTGTAGCTGCAAGTTAATGATAACTGAAGTAAATGAAGGTCTTTACCAACCAAACACAAGTACACATTTTTAAAGAAGTAGACATTTTTACGCAACATTCTGATGTCATGGCATTCAATGCAGTTAGTTCTAGACTTCTGGAGTTACAATCACGCTTGTTTCACTGTAATCCAAATTTCCCAGGTCAGTTCAACCTGGATACGAGCTTGGCGACATTCATCACACACACAGTTCTGAATGCTCCTGAAAATGCCCTGATGCCCTGACCCATCTCAGAAACGAGTATGAAAAGAACAAATTACAAACTTACCCGAATCACCATGACTGAGCACCTGATGTTATGAATTGATTCATACACCTTCTTGGAAATGTCCACAAACTGGTTGTCATCAAAGAGATGCACTGTGTTCTTGCTTAAGCTCTCCAGTGCAGTATTTACTTGAGCAATAAACTCTGGAATCACTGTTAAAAGAAACAAACAAAATTCAGAGAGCATAAAATGGATTGAACATGTAGCGTTTTTTTTTCTTTTTGGCAAAACACCTCACACATTGATAAAAACCTTATTTTATAAAAAGCACTACAGTAATAGTGCAATTACTTTGAAGTGAGAATACATTTGTAATTTTTATCACAGCTGTAAAAATGCCCATGTTGAGCACGCAAGCTGTGGGGGTTATATAGTACTTCAAAGAAGAAGGGAGTTTTAAAGTGGAAGCTGGGGAAGCAGCTGTCAAAATTTGTCAGCCATTTCAATAGCAATTTTACCCAAAGAATCAGGATGAATAACCTGGCTCAAAGTTGGATGGAACTACTGCTGAACAGACTTCCACTATTTCAAAATCTGCCTTCAGTCTGAATGGAGATGTAACTACCAGAAGACTGATGCTTATTCTTCTATCGCTGTTGAGACTGGTCACAGCACATATACACGCTGACAACCTCAGGCAAAGAGCTCATCTTTAACACCACACAGTGTCTTTTATAGTTTCTTAGCTGCTTACATAGTTTTAAAGCACAACAAGCTTAATTCAACCAATCACGACACACCACTGGTTAAACTCACGACAATCCCGCAGCGTGTTTTTCTACCTCTAATTCAGCTATGCCTCTTTCCCTCGGTCCTTCTCTAGCAGAAGTAACAGGCCATGATTGTACAAAGGCAACAAGGCCTTCATTTTATAAGGTTTTACCTGTCTGCAACATTCTTCAACTGAGGAAGTCCCACAATTGTAACCTGAACTTACCAGAGCAGTTTATCCTGTTTGATTGAATCAAACAAACGGTCCATTTTGAGTCAGTTTGACATTAACCTGTGCTTTACCCAGAATGGCCTGGGCATTTTCTCCTGATGCTCCAGGGCCTTATTCTGCAGAGTGACCTGGTCACACTGCTCTCCCCTGACCCTTCACATCAATTTGAAGCAAAGGAAACCCAGCACAGAATATGGAGGGAATGCAGATGGAAAATCCATCACACACAGAAGGACCTCAAGCAAGCCCAGCCCAAACTCATTTGCCACAACTTATTTCCTGTCACTTGGAGTCTGAGGACATAGAAGAAATAGAAAAGCAAAAGGATAAAACTCAACTTGTGTAATATTCAATACGAATAACAAAACTTGTGGTACTAAAGCTCTTTCTCGGGCAATGTGTTGGTTTCAAATACAAATATTATGTGTTCCATCTTCACTCCACAGTTCCACGTAGTGCAATTCACAGATTCGTAACACATGAAAGCAATACTACTAATACCTTAAATGTGCAATATTCCAGGCAAATTTTGAAGTATATAATAAATCTGTAGGCAGACAAAGCTTCAGCTGAAGACAACCAGATTTCTCAATTAGAAAATCTGGTAACTTACACATTAAGTAATAGGAAAGGCGCCCCAATAATGCTTTAACCCCTAACTTTAATGAGGAAACACATAGCCATTAGAGACGCTTAAATTAATTCTCAGATTACAGTAACTTCACTGTCTTTGAGCCAACAAGCCATTTAATTTGAAAAACAGGGTATTTAATATCAGTGCTTCCCTCTTCAGATTATCACTGGAATTGTCTCAACTTCTGAAAAGGTCGTACAAAAAAGTACAGAAAAAAGACATGGTACATTTTTCATTTGCAACCAAATAAAAAACTTAAGGCAAATAAGCACCTATTTATTTAGTGCTTTTTGAAAAAAACAAAAAAAAACCCCAAAAAATCAAAAAACTACCAGTGAGTGAGAACTTTTCACCATTTTAGGGTACACCATTTCATAATTTTTTTTCCTGTTAAACAGATTTTAGCCCCTAGACTATCAAAGTAATTCCAAGCAGAGCAATTTTGAATAGTCATTTCATAAGTTTAAATAAAATTAAACACTCAAACCTTTGTATCCTCATATCTTGTTGCAAAAATGCTGCAAAGGAGAACATAAGAAGTTTCCGGGAATTCAGGATTTCCACTGTTATAGTCAAAACGGATGGGATGTTTCCCGAGCCTCCCACCCCTCCTCCCTTCTCAGCACAGGTGACACAGTCACCTGCAGCACTGGGAAGCACTCCCTGCTCAGCAGCAGCACCTTCCATGGCTGCCACCATCCTGCAGCCCCTGTTCCCCAGGGCAGGCCATTCCCTCGGCAGCTATTCCCACTGCCCCCCACACTCCAGCCACATTCCATCTGCTTATCATTATTCCATATGCTGGCCTTTCCCCAGCTCCTGCTGAGGCCACGCTCCTGCCCACGGTGGGTGAGCTTATCTGTCTGAATGAATCCGTCCCTCCTGTGAAGAATTAACTCCCCCGTGCGCCCTGCAGCTCGTGCACTCCACTGCTGCTGGAGTGGGACAAACCACAGCTGCACTGGGTACACAAACACCACCTCAGGGCCTTCCCCTGGCAGCATTTGAGATGGGGGCTTTGCAGCAACAGCACAGGCAATTAAAACGCAAGACTAACTGTAATTCTAAAATATGTACATACCAATCTGCTAATGAAACGTGAAAATACACTTGGGCTATCAAGTAGGTCTTATTTCCTGGTCATTTCCCCGGTAAATGGTAGGATAACTCCCTCAAATCCAAGACTACTGGGATTTATTTTAGTTTTGAGCTCCCAAAAAAATGACTTAAAAAAACCCCACAGTATTTTGGTGCATAAATGAGTTCTTACCCATGGATAACTGACATCCAAAATACTTCATAGTCCTCAAATGGTCAGGCAACTCTCTGAAATACTGATTTACATGGACTCCAATTACACCAATAATGTGCATCTTTCCTGCACTTGGCTTTATTTTTCTAGTCAGCCTGAGTATAGTGGAGAAGTGAATGCAAGTGAAAACAGGTGGAAATTATTCATTTTTTCAGTCTCTCAAAAGCAGAATTAAACAAGTAAAATCAAAAACATCAAGTGTTAGACAACTGAGAAGTACTAAATTTTTGTGGGGATTTTTTTGTGGGGATGTTTCGGGTTTTATTTGTACTTTATTTGTATTTTTATTTATTTTTGTTCTGCTTTGTTTCTCCACCAACAAAAATTAGGAGCAAATTTTAATATGAGCATCAGTAATTCTGCTTTCTCTGAGAGGGAAGGTGCAGAAAGGAGGATGTTTGGAAAATACCAATATGTTCATAATCATAATGTTCAAAGTCCCTAAAGTACATTTCACGCTATCAAAAATATATTCTTGAAATTAACCTTATTTATTTCAAAATTCATCAAGTGTTCCCTAATTCCTCTGTTTTTTTAAATAATACTATTCATCTTTCCTTGTAGGCCATGTCTTCTTAGTCCGCTATTATTTTTGCTTGATTTTGTCATCTTCAATCAAAACCAACTAATGAACCTGGTCTGTGATTTAACAGCTGTCAGGGCCCAGCTCTTTAAACAGAAAATTAAACCTCACTAACACCTTTATTCCAATTAGCAACTCTGTGCCTGTTATTTTTAATAATGAAATGATCAGGAAAACAGATTCTCAGCCCTGCAGAAGGCCACTGACAACAGGTGAGAGCAGGAGCCACTGTGCTTGTACCTTTTAATTAAGCTGTGTTAAGTGATTAACACCACATCAGCTGCCACCAAAGCAGCTTGACAGTGAAAAAGTAACAGTCTCCAAAGCTAAACTATCCACAGGTGTCCAGCACTCACCTAAAGAACGTCTTAACAAAACAAACACACCTGAACAGACAGGAAAAGTCATGACCTCCTAGAACTGACCAGAAAAAACTGACTTTTTTTTAATTCAAAACGTTTATGGTTTTCCACTCACAGGAAAAAGGGAAGAAAGTAGAAAACCCACAATTTATCTCAATAAAAAGAACTTGTGGTAAATAACTGAAGTTTCCCTTCAGTGTTTATCTGCAAGTACAAACACGGTGAACAACTTACCCAATGGTGCCAGCAGACTGGGAAAAGGCTGGAGACTTCCCACTAGAACAAAGACTGAGGAACTACTCCTTCAAAGGCAGCTTTGAAATGGAAGTGAGAGCACAGCAAGTGACTGAAGCTCTCTGTGGCACAGCTTCAGAGCCCAGCTACATACACTGCAACACTGCCACAGCTCTGGCTTAACTCAGCTCCAGTGGCCTTTCAACACAGGACAGGACTCTCCTGGGCATTCAGCCACCTGCGGGTATCTTCTGTGCCCAAACAAAAGTCATTTAAAAAAAAAAATTTAAAAAAAAAATGGGCAAGTTGGAGTGAAAAAATGGTTTCCCTTCTGAAGATAATAAAATCAGCATAAGCTATTAGTCATGAATTAGGACTCTAAGAGAAGGAAAGCCCCATGAGAACTTCCAAAAACCCACCTGAAGACACAAGCATGGTCAAGTAAGGCCTAAAAAGCTACTGGATGAATTTCACATGAAACTAGCACGACAGAGCACTGAAATAAAGCAGATGTGCAGGCAGGCAAGTTTTATTCAAGCAAGAAAGAGGTCAGTGCAACCTAGACCTATGCCAAGGCACAGGTGGTGGCAGCATGACAAGAGACTTGAGGCAAGAAGTGTGTACCTCAAGTATTTTATTATTCCCCCATAACCTGACCACCTAGCATGAAAGTCAGTGTGATGGGTATATATAGTTTGGGTATATATAGTTTGCTTCCAGAGGATTTAAGCAGTTTTCCAGTTTCAAGAATTCAGTGGAAGTGAAGCATAAGCAAAGTATGGTTGTAAAGATTAAAAACAGAGCCACTTCTTAAATGCAAGGTAATACTAGAGAAAATAAGAAATCTAGTTAATAGCCACACAGCCTATATTCAGTACTTCTTTATGTAATTTCACTCTTTGAGATAAAATAATGGTTTGCACTTCTCGTGATTAAAAACTAAGCATTTGTAAATTTCTTCTGGAAAGGTATCTAAGAATTTCAGATGGTAAGAACATTGCCTATTCCAGTAAGCCAACTTCACTGTTAAGTACTATGCCTATTCTTCATGCCACTTCAATCCAGAATGGCATATAAAAAATTAAAAAATAAATCAAACCCATCTAAGCTAAAGCAACTGTGCTGGTTAAGGCACACCATGTGAAATACCAGGGATCTGCTGGCAGCAGCCTGAGTCACAGCACCCAACATGCAATTCAGAATGGAACAGACCATTTCAGTGACTGACGGAGACAGCTTCATTAGAGGTGTTCCAAAACACACTGCAATAATAATGGAATTACTGCAAAGAAGAGTATTGTGCACTCACTGCAAAGGGTTGAGCTGAATAACACAAACAGGTTTTGAAACTCCAATCACTTGTGACTGTTACAAATCCACAGAATGCAATCCTAGTAGGAAGATCAAGCTACTTCTGAAGCTGATTTCACTCTGGTACTGACCCTCAATTCAAGCCTCTTTTTCTGTGCTACAATGTTAAATTTGTAACTTTTTATTATAGCACTGCACCCAATGGCTTTCCAAGAGATATTTACATATATATACATATATATGTACATGAATATGAGACAAGTAGAAGAGCTTTGTGACTATATGCATTTGATATACCCCTTATATTAGCATTCATATTCAATCACCTTATTTGGTAACAAGCTTATAGGTTATATGCAGGAAAAGGGATTAACTATTTGTGGAATTTACACCATCTGAAACAGCTCATATTCCTCTGGCAGTCTCAATCCTAGGCCATTATATGAGAGGCACAATCTCAGAACCTCCATTGTGCCCACTCCCCTCCTTGACTATTTAGAGCATAAGGATCTATACATTATCCTAATGGAATTTAATATTTCATGCTAAAGTTTCTGCATAATGAAAGTTAATACAACATTGAAGTAGTCCAGGCAGAGGCCTGATGCATGTAAAAAGCTTCCTAATAAAAGCAAGCTGCAGTCAGTATCTGCTTCTCTAACTCAGACCTACACAAGCTGCAGCTGTGCAGAGGCATTTTGCAGCTTGCAAGGTTGTCAGACTGCTGGCAGCCCCACAAGCACACATATATATATGAGCACTTATATACATATGTATATAAGTATTTAGAGAATTACCTAGCTATATACAAATGGACATCAAATCTTTTTAGTATGCATATAAACTATATGCATAGAATGCATATATGTTCATCATGTCCATCATGTTCAACATTTATACATGCACTATGCTGAACATGACTGCAGTTTTGTGGTACTAGGTCTTCACAGCTAACAAGAGTAGGATTTTTAGGAGTTAACTGTCCTGAATATGAGAAAATATTGATAGCGAATGAGACCTAATTATTGGCTGTGTGTGTTATTAATGAATGGCAATCCAGTAAATTGCTGCTTTTAATTTTGAAACGGCCCTAATTTATTCCTCCCCTAAACACACCCATGACAGTGATTCAGCTTCCTACCTGGAACACAGTTATTCTGCTTTGCACCAAGACAGTTTAGATGCACAGACCAAGGGACTGCTCTCTGTAATGTATGGGTAGAGGGGATTGCTTGTGACTTCAGAATCCCTGGACTGTGCCCCTACACAAACACCTCCTCCACAGTCCCTGCACAGCCTGGCAAACACAGGGAACACTGCACCTGGAAGTTAAAGCAGTGCCTTGCATCTGAACATCACAGCTCAAGGCTTCAGTGGGATCCCTCTCAGGGATCTTCACAGAGATCTTTGCGGGCACGGTTTTGAGGGAGTAGATGAGTTTCTCTGTAGAAGGAACTTATTAGTGGCTGGTCACAGCATCCAAAAGAGCAGAAAGATCATTTAAATCATTTACATAATCCTTCCTTTTTTGAAGCCCTCTACCTAATACATTTTGCTGCCATGCTCAAGGACAGACTGACCATGAGATCCCAGATGAGAATGACATTTCCCCCTAGGACAGATGAGAGGAATTTCAGAATTCATCTTTCATTCCTTAGCAGACAGTGTGGGCCATGTGGGCCTGTCTTGTCTCATCAGTCCCCTGCTACAGCAGGGCATTCATGAGCTGTGGACATGACCACTACTCCTCAACTCGGTTCACAGCCCAGAACATGCCCTTCCTTGCTTCAGCTGAAGTCCCTGGGTTTCATTTAGAGGCATCTACACTACATGGAATGGCACACAGGGTATTTACTCATCTTAGCTTCTATGTATCTAAGTCTGTACCTAAAGAAAACCCCAAAACACAGCCAAAGCTCAGCCAGCAAGAGCAAGGAGACAATTACCACAGCAGGCAGTTTCTACAGGCTACTGACCTAATACGCCCAAACTGGGATTTCCCAAATGGGCTACACAGGACACAGAAAATGCCATAAAAAGGAATTTAAGAGGAAATTGAGGTCTTTGTAGAGGGAAGTGACTTCAGATAGTCTCTCTTTCATATAATGAACAGAGCGCAGCTTTTTAGTAATTTAAGCAGGGAAGGGAAGTCCCAAGAATTTAATAAAAAAGAAAATTATAACCATCCCAAACCCCTCTCTGTGAACCTTGTTTGGTTGCATCCTAGAAGTATTGTGTTATAAACCACCTAAGCTAGAGAATGGTGTTAATTCACAAAAACCTTACAGCCACCCTATAAGGGAGAAAAGTGGGAAGAAACAACTGAGCGCAGCAGTTACCAACATACAAATTTGTCCGTCACCCCCAGCAAGTGCTTCAGTGAGGGGGCACAGCAGAGAGTGGTGCTGAAGTTATGACCTGCTTGGTACAGGCTGGTTTCCATGAACTACAGTAACATTATTTCAGGAGACACCAGTGTAGTTTCAGAAGCTCAGAACATGTAACTGAGCTATATTTTCCCAAATACAACTATGTTGACAATGAGCTGGTCGTCAAAACGTTAGCACCAGACAACAATCTAAACATTTAATTTTGAGATGCAGCCAGTTATTTTGGTAGATTACTAGAAATATTGTCTTTTTAGAAATCTGGTTCCCAGCATCAACCTAGAAAACCTGAAAGTAATTAAATCAGCCATAAAGAATGAAACTGCACAAGATTCCAAGCTTCTTTTGGCCCACAGTCAAAAAAAAAACAAAAAAACAAAAAAACAAACCCACACCACCTCTTTATCCCAATGGAAACATCAGAAAATTAATGCAGCTTTTTAGGCAGAGTCAGATACCATATTTTCGATATATGTCAGCAAACAACAAAAACATAGAACACAAAATGTCCTTGGGCAAAATGTATTTGAGAAAAGGGTCAGTCACTACATTTTAGTTCTGTGTCTACTGCAATAGTAACTTGGAATAACTGAAATAATTTAATCAAGAAGAATTATTTTTCATGGAAGACTGCTGACATTTAAAAAGCAAGCACAAGAAAAATACAGCTTGGTAGCCAAAATCCTCAAATACTTAATTACAGTGAAATACCAATAAATGCTGTCAACTGCAAAAAACGTATTTTTCTGAATGGTGCCAGAAAAATACTGTCTCTAAATTTAACATTCAGAGCTAGCCTCAGAATGATTCAGAAAGCAGCGACTTGTGACAGACTAACTCTGTGTGCGCTCCCTGCCTTTACGGCAGCCCTTCAGTGCAGTGGGACCCTGTTCAGTGGGATCACAAACGCTGGGACCAGGCAGAAGGAACAGGGATCCAGAGAAGTCAGTGGCAATAGTTCCAGTGGATTTGGAAATACGTTCTAATTGCTGAAGCTCACCATGTAAGCTTTCATTATTAGGATACAGTATTACTGAAATGGATTAAAATCAAGACTGATAAAGCAATGCTAGTACATTTAATGAGAATGTTCAATTGCAGCATATGATCGTTGGAGAGCAATAAACCTGCTAGTTGCAGCAGGTGAAATACCAATGGGCAGCTCGTCTGTGGCCAAGGTGACAAACTCAAGTGGTTCTCTCTAAGGGTTCAAAGCACAAACCTGAAGGGGCCGCTGGCACTGTGTGCTGATGATAACTGCATCCTGCATTACATGTTCTGCCCTACAGAAGAAACCCCTTGTCTTACCCAACTGCCTATCAATAAGGTTAAAAAGAACCTTCTTCAGTATTTACCTGAAATCTCTTCCATCAACTAGCGGCTAAATAAATTAGCAACATTTACAGATATTTGTGCAAATCCTACTTTTATCAGCAGGGAAAACTTCTTCAGGTAAAGAAAGTTCTGTACAAGAACATAAAGAACAGTTGGAGTATCAGTAGTAACAGGTACTGACTGTTCTTCATGGACACTCAGGGAGAGATCTCCAACCACAGTGGACTGCTGACAGACAAGAAAAGGACTGCCAATTACATTTCCTGCTACATCTGATTCTGTGGAGAGACTATGGAAAGGCTGAAAAGGTTCCACAAGATGCTTTTGTTCTTTACTTTTACTGTACTGGTTTACAAAGACTGACTGCAAGAAAGCTTTCTCCCAACCTGCAATGCAGAAATAATAATTTTCCTCCAAGATACAGAATAGCAGCCTATTAAAGATCCAAGAAAGTCAGTTAGCAGCTCACAAATGATGGTTAGAAATGGAATAAAGCTACTCTGAATAAAACTACCATTATTAGAAACTGAATAAAACTATACCGAATAAAGCTAAAATTGCTTCTAACACCATTAACATACAAACTCTAAAGGTGTTTGTAGACACAGGTTCTTACTTGCCTTACTTATCTCACAGAACAAAATATAAGCAATACAAGTGAACAAATTAGGTAAATACAAGATGACTATATTGTTATTTAATAGAAACCTGGAGCACTGCTGAAAATTTTACTATTAGCTCTCAGGAAAAAAAATTACCACAGTTTGAAAAGAGCACACTGAAGAATAAACAAACACTTTGAAAAACAGAGCATCTATAGGTTTTAAATGCTTCTTTGCCTATTTGGAAATGTATCAGACTAAATCCACAGATGGATTGCATCCATTTGCAATGTTTCTATGCTTGACCACCATTTAATACATGATGCTTCACATAAGAGGTCTGTATTAGCATTCTGGAGAAATTTGCAGATTCAGAATGACATATATGCAAGCATTTTTACACTGAAAGTCCTCGTCAACAGTAATAGTATGTATTTCTAATAACAAGCAAATCACTAAGCACAGAAAGAACTCTTCCCTAAGAATGTGAGGTTACTACAGAGTATGAATGCCCACGTTAAAACATTTAATTACCCAGAAAAGATGACTCTTACATGAACGCAGCTGGTGTCTGACACAGGGAAAAGATCCTACATACATTATTTGAAAAGGATTCTGCATATCACCTCCTTAGACATAAGACCGACACAACATGAGGTCAGTCACAGCTTTGTCCACACAAGCCTTGAAAACCATCCAAGACAGAAATGTCATTGCATCTCTGTTCTAGTGCTGCACTACACTGAATAAATCCCCTTCTCTGCCCACACCGTCCCTGAATTTCTCTGCTGCAGCTTGTGGCTGCTGCCCTTAGTTGGTGCCACCTGTCTCTGCCAAGAGTGAGTGGCACCAGAGTCACTGCAACTCTCTTGGGAAGCTGCAGGTTTCTATCCACTGTCCCTTCTCTGCCACCTCCCCACATTAAACTCTCAGTCCCTCTCCTCTTCTCACAAGTCACCTGCACTAAGGCCCAGCCCATCCTCAGCATCCTCTGTTCTCCAGAAATCTTTCCCCCCAACATTTTGAGTTTGGCAAGGCCTACTTTGGAAAGCGTACAGTGAGTACCATCCTCTTTCCAAGGGTCACATTGTTAGAACTTTCCCATCTTCTTTTTGGCACTCTTATTATAATTGATGTATCAACTTTAAGGTTTGGCATAGTATCATTAAATATTATTTATTTAACCATGAATGCTTCCGCAGAGATTTGCCTCACAGTATTTCCTGAAATCTAGCCTCCTCTTCCCAAAAAAATAAGCAGATCAAAAGCAACAGCATGCTGATATCATCTAGAATTGCTCACTGAACACTTCTGACTTAGGAATCCGTTTCAGGCGATTATCTTAAGCCTCCCTCAACACCAGAAACATGATTCCTGGGAAAGCACTAATATTCCGGTACAAGGAATGTTACTTGAAGCTTCAGGTCAGGAATAAATTAAAAATTGATCCATAAGGAAAAAACCCAAATCCCCAAACTAAGCAAGCTGTTCATGTGTTGAAACATCTATGTGTCTTCCCCAAACATTCCTGTTGATTAGGAGGGTCATCAACAGGTTACTGCCGAACCTGGCTGCCAAGGCCCAGTGTTCCCTAAGCACAGCATGGCTGCTACTTTATAGCACTTGGGAAGGGTGGGGAATTCTGCAACAACTTTTCTGCACAATACCCGAGGTACAGACCTTCCCATCTGCTGACTGAAGCTGTCTACCTTTGAATTTTTAATGCCTGACAACAATCAAAAAGCAGCGAGTGACAGACAGTTGTACATTTCTGCATGAACCTCCATGACAAATGCCTCAATTCTGATGGATGCATTCCTTACACTTTGTCTGCTATCTACTGAATTATTCCAAAACAACTGCAGCTGTTTAACAGCACTGGGTAAACCGAGGAGGTGGTCTGCTGTTCTCATCAACTGTGACACAAAATAAAGCCTGCAGCAAACAAAACCAGCTTCAGAGATGACCTTGCCCAGCAGTGGGATTCTGGCAAAAACAGAATACGGTCCCCAGAAAGCGAGGAGAAGCCCTGTTTACAGAAATTTATTTGGCATATAATGCATTCAATGCCACTTCTCCAAATACTGCCATGAATGGTGGTGACAGGCTTACTGGGACAAGGTGAACAAAATGAAGACAAGCTTATCATTTATGATTTCAGCAAGAATCAATTTTACTACGTTAACAGATTTATAATCCAAACATACATACACAGGCATCTATAAATCCTACTGAATTATGCATATGCTCCCCCCATCAAGAGCCACTGCATCACTTCCAGATCTAACAGCCCATGGTTTCTAAGGAAGGAAGCACAAAGAGCTGAGGGCATGTTGCCAGAAAGGAATCACTAGAAAAATCTTAAGCAGAGTTGAGTTAGCTGTATGTAGTTGGAAATATTATTGAAGGGAGGCGGGGCGATCATATAACTTTATTATAGGTCTTGTTACGAAAGTTACAGATTTTACTATAAAACATAAAAATGTATTACATGCAAAAATGAAAACTGTAAAGGTGCTTTTTGTAAATTCAGGTTAGGAAATTATCTCTATGAAGAACTTAAGAGTGAGCTAAGGCTGAAAAACAAAAAGGTACTGCCATTTTTCAGGTCTAAGGAAATCCTTAGTGAGACTGGATTCATACTGAAGATTTAAACCAAAATAGTCTTGATAGATACTATGAAATAGAGAATGAACTTTTAAGCACTGATGATTTCTGAAATCAAGTTACTCAGTCCACAATCCTGCTTAGGAGGCAGATCATGCTCTGACATGCAAATCGTCAGAAGAGTGGTAAATCCCAAAGTAATCAAAACACTTCAGTCTGTACTGGGAAAACCCAGCAGGCAGATCTGACCAGCTGGCTCCAGGACACATCAGATAAACCCAAAGCTGCTCATTAAGAACTAAAATATTCCTATTGCAAAAAGCTTGCAAAACAGACAAAAACTTCAGCTTCTGTAAGAAAGATGCCATCTCCAATGTATTACAGCACTCTCAAAACAGAATGACAGGATTCTTTGAATGTGGAATGGCAAAGGAAATAATTAATCAACTGGCGTCTGATACACAGCAAGCTAACCACGGACAACTGCAACAGACACCGAATGCTTGTAACCCCATCCAAAATGCAAAGGAACAATAGCATCAGGGTTTGTAGATGCAAAACTACAAGAAAAACATTATGACAACAGTAATGAGATAAAACTGTCCCAGAGGCTCTGGAAAACACATTCCAAATAACTGTAAAGGTTACAGAGGTGGAAGTGAAAGGCAGGTAGAGACTTGTGAATGAAATGTCCTTAACATTACAGAGGTCAAGGCACTTAAGACTTTGTGCAAGAAAGTCACAGCTGAAATGAAGGTAATGGTTTTGATATGGGCATAGAGAGAACCTGGAGAAAGTTTGAGAGTTTGCTTCAGTTAAAAATACATAGTAAAAGGAACAACAGTAGTTCCCTCATCTTGTTATCAGCTTCAGGAAGGGCTGTCATTAATGAAGGGACTCTACTGAACCGGACCAGTCCAGGAGTCCTTAAGATCTAAAAGAGAGAAATATATTAAAAGGGATATATGAAAGTTATACAGACATTGGAAAGTCACAAGTCATTTTTAAGTAGCTTCAATTAAGGGAAGATTTATCACAAAATGTCACATACAGTGACCACAGAAGGGCAATTCTACTTGGAAAAAACCAACAAACCAACCAACCTAAAAAAACCCCAGCCCACAAAACACTGGACAGAGGAAAAAAAAAGCACCATTACTGCCCATTAGAATACTTCCATCCTCACTTTCCCTGTAGGGCCTGTGGAAATTGCAGAAGCAAAGACAACACCGGTGTTCAGTGGTGTTGTGACTTCAAGGACGGCTTACCCAAGTGTCCTCTGCTCCAAAATCAGAGTGCAGGTAAACCAGGCTTCACCAAGGAACATGGCAAATTCATTATTATGGGAGCAAGATTCAGAATTCACACAATGTCCTCCCTTTTCCAGTTCTTCCGCCAATGCCACTCAAACCAAGAGACCCCTCCCTCACCTCCCTCCCTCTCCCCATGCAACTTAGATGGAGCAAGACCACACGTGCCAAATCCATGGCAGCTAACAGAAAGGTATTTATGATCCTAATTCAGGAAAATGACCTAAAAACCAAAAAAGTATCAAAACTCAACTGAACACTGCAAAAACAAGGTTATTACCTTCAGAAACATGAATTTATTTTACAACAATGCTGCATTTTAAATGCTGCTCTTACTAAGATTTCTCTTGAGAAGGAAGAAAGTTCTTGGAGACTCTGAGTGTGTCCAAGGACTGCCCTGAACAGTGAGCCTGCGCTGGGCACTGTGAAGCTGTTACTGAGCAAGGCCTGAGGGAGCAGTGCACTGAATAGCAGTTTCTTCTCAGTGCTTTAAATGATCACTAAGTGCAACAGAATTTTAAAGAAGCAAATTTGTAGTTAAAGGCACCTTAACGCCCACACAGTGCTTGTAATCAACATGGACATTACTATTATTAACAGTGAAGCAAAGCTATTTTTGAGCTAGAGGAAAGGAAGAAAAGATTGGCAAAAAGAAATTGCAATGTTCAGGGTCATTTTTTGATTACCTGGAACACAAAAAATGTTGGCATTTCCCCCTATTTTTCAGAACATTCTTCACATCAGAAGCAAAATCTGTTTTTTTAAGCCAACATTTTAAACAGAACTTCACAGAAGGATCAGAACAGAGCCCTAAAGAAAAAAAAGCCTCACTGCAGACTCCACCAAATGGAAGTTACTGACTCTGTAATAGAGTAACAGCCACAAAAATGAAGGGTTATTGCTTAAGTTATAGTCTTACAATCATCATGTAACTTATACACAAAGAATGTTTTAAGGTAAGTCATGAAAATACCATCAATGTTTTTCTTAGAAAACATGGTTTTTTTCCTCTTAGCTCTTACAATAATTCTGCCAAATAGTTTCTTATAAGCTGTTCCTTGTCTGGGTTGTGCACCAATTTCACAAGTTCACCAATTCTATAAGCTTGCATACTCAGGCCTCTCTCCTTCTTCAAATGTTTTGGGGATTTTCTTTTTTTAAATGTATTTTGTAGTGTCAAGAGTCAGTCCTCTTTTTCATTCAGTCTCTGGGCTTCACAAGGAAGGGTAAAAATCACTGAATACTAAACAGACTTGAACAGCAAGTATTCTCTTTAGTTCTCATTCTGAGAGTGATGAACAAGCGGTGAAAAATAATTTTTCATTAAAAATGAACTTGTCTTTCTAAATTAATAAAAACTTACGATTTTTTGTGTGCCCCATAGAATAAGATTCATTCACCTCATTTTAGCTACCTCCAAATAAATAGTTTAGAATAAAGTTGGTCATATTGGTATCTTGTGTTCTACAACAAGAGGTAAGGACCTTCCAGAGCCCATTCATCCCATCTAAGGATCGTTTTTGAAGATACATCTCAGGAAGAGCCAGAGAAGTCTCTGGAGGTGCTCCTTGCACCCCATGCTGGCTCAGGTGGCTTTGCCAAAGATGACAAAATAAGTACTGAATGTCAGAGTGGGCAGGAGAAAACAGACCACAACCCCCTCTTGCGTTTCCTCTTTGGAGGGTGTCTTCTGGGCGAAAGAGAGGCACGTTCCTGAAAAAAAGAGGACAATCGCTACCGCAGAAGTCTCAAGGCAGGGAACAAAGGAAACTGAGAGTCGTTTCACATAAGATGCTGCAACAAACCTGCAACCTGGATTTGAAAAAGGCAAGTGAAGCAGCCAGGAAAAGACAAACCATTAGCTTGTGCACACACACTTGCAAGAAATTGAAAAACTGAATAAAAAGCCTAAGATGGAAGGAAGTTTGTATCATGAAAACACCACTGTTTTTCTGGCTAAGATAAATTACCTTTTCCCAGAGAAAAGCAATGCAGTAGATTTAATCCACCCTATAGAATCAATTAATAAATTACCATACAGGAAACTCTGTTTCAGGTGTAGTATGTCAGTACTAATATAGAGCTGTACAAGTGCTCATAGTGAAAGGGCTATGAAGGGAAAGGGCCAACTGGAAGGTGCCCGAAATAGCAATCTTGGGACCAGAAAATAAATAAATAAATGCATTAGTATAAATAAATAAATTCATTCATACTGGCACATAACATGATGCTAAAACACGCTGCCAAAAAAGTAACTGAGGCTTGTGAAGGTTTTAAAGAAAATCCCTGAACACAAACTCAAGTACTCCAAAAGAGGTCTGAAAACTTAATGTCTTCGGCCCATTGTGGACTTGAGACAGTTAAAATACTTCCAGTCTTTGTCTCCACCCTTTTCCTTATTTTTTTATAAGATCTGTAGACATCTAAATAACTAAAGGATTTATGTATGTATTTACACGTATATGTATATCATTATACTCTGGCATTAAAGCAAAACTGCAGACCAAATTTACAATACAGACTTTTTACTATATCAACAGATATATGCCATAATATAAATTGTTTACTTAAATTTAACTGCTGCAGATTCTTGGCAGGCAATAAAATAGCAGAGAAGACTGGTATTTAAAAGCACAGAACAAGATCACCCTTCGAGTTCTGAAGTAGAAATACCTTAGGGTTTTACAAACAGAGTTCCTAAAGGTTTCATTTTGCTTTGATACAACAGCACACAAACCCTACCAAAATGCAACAATCTGCATATTTCAATCTAACCAACAGTGCCAGACATTAGGAACGACAGAGGCACCAGCAGTAATGTTTTCACAGCCTTAACCATACCACAACACAGCCTCAAGCTCAACTACCTTACCCTGGTACAGTCCAGCAGGCAGGGGTTAAACGCACTGCCTCCACAGAACGCACAGACCCCATGGCTGAACTCTCCTCCAGCGTCCCCAAGGTTTTAGCAGATGCTGGCCCGCGACGCTTCCAGGGCAGGATGCTCAATGCTGACTTCCAGCCGTCTGCAGCAGGGCCTCAGCTGGAACGCTCTGCCCCTCTTTCCTACCCACACACCTGCACGCCCTTCCCACAGAAACATGAGAGCGGCAGGGACAGAGAACATCCCGGTGTCACTGTGGTGGAGAACAAGGGCACAGCCAGCACAGCGCTCCCTCACAGCACGAGCTAGGGAGCATCCCTGCACCCTCCCACTGCCGCAGCCTCAAGGACTGGGCATCAGCAGAAACTCCGCACAGGCCCCGGCGGTGCAACTACAGAGTCACAGAACCATTTCGGCTCAGAAAGACCAAGATCATCAAGTCCATCTACAGCTATCTCCAACATGAGATCATGTATTCTCTCCCCACAGTCCAGTGCTTCATTACATTCTAAATTGAGCCTGTGGCCACCAGCCTTCTCTAATATGTGACCCTGGCCTACGCCCGTGCAGCGACCCGCATAAAGCAGCTGTCTCTAACAAAACTGTGTATGATCACATAACCACAATGTCCTAATGCATGTCATGCACACACAGTGCAAACCAAGGGATATCAAGGCTGCAAAGACAAATCCAGCTCTGGTATTACTTTACTTCTAAAACCTCAACTCCACACCATAGGCTTTTGCAGAGCCTTGTTGTTATTTTTCTTGGGGTTTTTCTTCTTGTTCAGGGAAAGGGAAGGGGTAAAACAGAGGAAGACTGAAGATTTTTTGGGACATCTGATTGCTGCTCAACAGTCTTCAACGTGGAAGTACACACAAAGCATAAATACACCTGAGAAAGCAGACGCTCCATTGTACAGTGCTGTAGAGACGCACTTGGCTGCCAACAGCTCGTATGTACACTGCATTACACAACCTGAGCTAAGAAATTAAGCTCCAGTTTTTAATACTCATTCTGTGGCAGTATTAAGATATTACTGTTGAATAGCTCACTTGATCTTAAATATGTCTGGTGTCTTCCAGCTGAAGAGACAGATTTAGTGATCTTATGCTCTTTTCTTGCATACTGCAATGCAGAGAATTACACCTTTCTTTTCTTATAAATTACCTCAATGTATATTCTACAATTTAACCTTGATCTTTGTTTTAACAAACAGTAAATATATCTGCTCCTCTATATGCACATTTTCTCCCTCCTGTAACCTCCAATTTGCATCCTTCCTATTTCTTCTCCCATTCAGTCTTCCATTTTTGCTTTTACTTCTCTGCTATTTCTATGTATGCTACTGGTCTTTAATTTTGTTTTCCCTAATTCTACACTCTGCCTGCAATGATTTCTCACCAGTAACACTCTACCTCTTCATTAGGCATAAAGGATGCCCTTCACTGCCCGAGGTTATTTGTGGAAGTTAACTGAGGAGGTTATGGCAGCATAAATACAGAGTTCTCTCCTGGTGAAGTGCCCCCTTGCAATCAGCTGGACCTGAGAGATCCAGCTGGGACAGAATGGTTTAGGTAACACCTGAGGGCTGCAACCTACCTGCATTTTACCTGTAAGCTGAAAAAGTTAAATAAAACCAGGAAGCAACCAAGCAGCCTTCACACAGTTTGATGTCTGCTCATTGCAGATCATATAAATACAGGTGAAAATGAGAAGTACATGTGTCTTTTTTCCACTCCTATTGAACAACATAAAGAGAGTGAATTCTTTGAAGTACTGCCAAGTCATTTGAGATGTCACCATGCTTGATGTCCCTTGAAACAAGTAAACATTCCAACCACAACCAGTTTTATGCCTCCCTGTCTTCTGCAGACAGACAGGTTTAGGTATATTATATACATTACTGTCAAAGCAAGGCAACAGAAAAGAAATCAGTGTCAACTCCTAATGTCTTTAAACACTATCAGTTTCAAGAAAACAGGCTCAGCTTTTAAATGAGAATCAAAACCACGCTTTTCTATGCTCTTCCCTTGGTATTTGTCACAGTACTTCCAGAAATCATGAAGAAAGGAATGCAATGGTGAAAATTTTTCAATTTTCTCTTCAAAATATAACAAGATAAAACCAGGCAAGTCTATTTCAAACTCTTCCCACTATTTTGGTCCCTTTTTCCACTTCACTAGAATGTCAGTTTACTCTTGTTCACATGAACACAGTTCTGCCCTGGACATATTTGAACTTATGAAGAGCGAGCTCAAACAAAATTCCTGTCTTTTCTTGTGGTAAAATAAAGCAAATGTCAGTCAAATATAAGGTACTAGACATTTGTTTAGATTGACAGAGCTAGGATTTAGACTTCTGAGTTCAGTCCTATATTCCAGGGATGTACAGACTTGGAGAAAATCTCTTAGGAGCAGTTTAACTGCCCAAATGTGAGACTTGCAACCACTGAAAACATGGAAGTACTGGGAAGTCCCCAGATAATTTCTTTTTTTTTTATTAAGTACACACTATGAAAGACCAGAGATCCATTTACGGAAAACACAGGAACCACTTACAAAATAGTGCAGTTACACCCCCTGTGGCCAATACAGGCATTTTCCAATATAGGATGCCCTCTTTTTTAATACTATGAAAATGTAAAGGAGACTACTAAACATTTTAGAAAGTTTCAAATTTGCTTTGCAAAACTGAAGATTTTTTGGGACATCTGATTGCTGCTCAACAGTCTTTAAAGTGGAAGTACACACAAATCATGCACCTGCTTCTCTGAGTTTGCCTTTTATCTGCTTAGAGCAAGCGTGGTGAGGCCCGTGCAACAAAGTGGGAAGCTCCTGCCTCACTAGTTACAAGTCTTCAGACATTGTTATGTGCATTAAGAACCCCAGTAACAGTCTTCCATAACTTAAGAAATTCTACAGATATCATGTAATTCAAATAAAATTGAAAATATGAGTTTTGAACTGCATGGTCTCACCCTAACCCAACAGCCTGCTGAAAGGAGAGTAGAGACCTCAGAGGGAATCATCAGCACACCACCCGTGCATTACATCAGAGACCCACAGGATTCACTTTAAATGTGGCGTATAAAGGAAAGGCTACAGCACCATAAAAGCTCCAGGGTCAGACTCACCAGCCTTGGTGAGATGCTGCACGTGCATCATGACCCCCTCGGTGTAAGCTCCCGGCTCGTAGTTGTCCATCTCCCCTGCCACGATGTGAGCGACCCTGGCGGCGCGGCCACGGATGGCGCCCGCGGCGCGGTCCAGGCCCTCGGCGTCCTGCTCCCTCAGCGCCACGATGCACCGGTTCACGTCCTCCAGGATGTGGCTCTCTGCAAGCACAACAGCACTGCTTTAACATACACCTCCTAGGCACTCAGACACCACTTACACACACAGCTGAGCTCAGCTACAAAACTTACAGGGGGAAACCTACACCCAACCGTCCTGAAATTCTGCTAACAATTCACTGATGCCTAGAATTCAAAGGTACTGTAATACTCTCCTATAAGCCAGAGCAACAATAAAATACTGAGTCAGAAAGTGTTATAAAAAATACGAAAACCACAAAACCTTACATACAAGGTAAATATTTGCAAAATGAACAGAAATTTATTAAAGCTGCTACCTCATTGTTGAAACCTTCTTAAGGCACTGTGACAACATCTTCCCCTAATGAGTTTCCAATGATGAACAATTACTCAACAACTAAACAAACTTCTTTTATATCAATGCCGTAGGATGCTCACGCTAAGTCAAACTCTAAAGTAAATTATCACCCCTCTGTCTTTCTAAACATAAATTTTTCAACTGGCAATAGTAAAGTTGTATTTGTGCTTACCAAACCATTCTTTGATACTCAAATATGTAGAAATTGGAAAAAAAACATCAGCAGGAAGGACACAGAAGAAAGAGAAAATACTGGTAACTAAAGCCTGGTCCTAAACCAAAGGGTAACAAGCATGAGTAAGGATTCAAATCAAGCTAGAAGACAGTAATGTCAGGGACTACAGAGAGAACAGTTACGTGGTTTGTTAATATTTCCATCTACACAACCAATATTGAAGGACATAGTCCTTTTTTTTCAGGCAAAGTAATACAAATATAAAATTTAACTTATGGTACAAAGGTAGTAACTAAAATATGGTTTTAAATGATAATATGTTTACTGCTTTAAAGCTTAAATACTTCTTAAAAGCTTCCCTATTAGTGCTGGTATTGAATTTCCTTCCCTACACAGATCTACAATCTCTTTTGTCTCTCAAGAGAACATACTACAAGTGCATTAGAAGAGCACTTTGTGAAGGCAATAGATTTGCTCCGTCTTCAGAAGTACCAGTGAAACTTCCCTTGCACTAAGCAACAAATTAATTCAGAGCTTACAGGTTTCTTGTTAATTCACATGACTGCCATCCAGTACATGAGTATTAAATTATGTTTTATGTGATACAATAAATTGAACAATCACAGTAACTTGGACAGATAAAACACACCATTAGGTAATCCTAAATTACTAACTGGGTCTGGCATGAGTATCTTGGGATTCTGCCTATGCAAAAACCTATGAATTCTGGTCCAGTTAACGAAAGGGCTACACCCCAGAATGCCTCTGGAAACATAAAGCATCCTTATCTTTTTCAGATCCATGACACCACCTCCAAGGTCAGCAGAAAAAGAGAAGTTTAGCAATGCTGACTTTGTCAGCACTCTGTGTTCATTTGGTAGCTGCACCCATGGACTGACAGCTCCATGCGAACAGGCACTCAGAGCACTGGCAGCTACTTCAGTTCCTCCCATGCCAAAACCAACATGTCCAGCTGGGGAAAAAGGGGCCAAGTGACCGGGTGCACAAAGATGTTCCAGGCACTAACCCATGCTGTCCAAGTTATAACTTACCTTTCCTTTTCCAGGCATCTCTTCCTGTGTGCTTCCACAGTGGGAGGCTTCCAAACCAGCTAGTCAATGTGCACAATGATGGAAAGAGAGGGCTGACACGCACAGAATGCAGGAGAAACTACTAAAATACCCCACATCTGCTGCCACAGTTATGTCTAAAATGAAGTAGTACAGGCCACTGTTGTATTAGTTTTAATACTGTCCACGTGTCAGCAGAGAGAATGACAGAAGTGCATAGTACAACCACCACTTCAAGCGTGCGAAGAACACAATGCTTTTTACTGTGCAGCAAAGACAGCAACTAAAGGGTTTAATCCTGTGTAAACAGAAAGGCAGGGTTCTTCTGGGATCTACCAAGCAAAATCTCCATAATGGAAAAACATAGTTAGCTGGTTATTTCATGGAACATGAATCTCACGGGAACTGAAAAAATGAAACTGCATGTTGGCCTAATGGACCAACTGTATGAATGGAACACATGGTGGAAAGCTCCCAGTTTCCTAACCCTTCTAAGGGATGTCACTAACAAAACTTTTATGGAACAGCAAACTTGAGACCAGATGCTCTACAGAAATGCAATTAGACCTGGATGTTGAAAGCCTGAGACTCCCATCAGCAGCCTCCTTCCAAAATGGCAAGGCTCCTTTTAAGCCATTTTAGAACTGGACGTAAATTAGACTCTGATGTACGCTTTCAGATGCTGTGTTTCAAAGATGACAAAGATGGACACAGATTTTATTGATTTTGTATTGGCCATCCACCACGTACTAGAAAAGCAGTGCAACAGCTTTTCTTGCTCCATCCATCCATAGCCACATGTCAGGGGTCACTGGGAACCTGCCCAGTGCCATCTGTGTGTCAGACGCTCCCAAGCCCCTGGCAGCATGGCACCAGGTACAATGTGCACACACAAAAATCCCAAGTGAGCTTGTCCCCAGCACGGGCACTGTCCAGCAGCACTTGCTGAATACCCACAGCCAACAGGCAGCCTCTCACAATGTTCTGAAGCTCTTCCCAGATGAGCTATTTCACAATCAATAAAACTTTGCTTAACTTAATTTTCCCAAGGCACAAATAAGCTTATACATTTGCCTTAGGAGATCTAACAGAAAAGGAAGGAAACAGCACTGATCACAGTCCAGCTGAGATTCTTTTAACCTCTATCTTTCTTACAGATACTTCCTCCTCCTATACTAAATGCATTAGGTCAACTTTTGATTTTCATCCAAGTATCTTACTTTCCAAAGCAGAAAAAGAAGATTACGATGATGTACCATCTCTCTGTCATGAGTCAAGGTCTAGCAGAAGAGTTAATTGTAACAGTGGATTGATAGATGCTTAAGAAAATTGTCAGATTGCCATGGTTGCCACAGCAATTATCATGAGCAGTGCACTGCACCTTCTGATTTCCCTCAGGGATTTTGGTGTTAGTCAAAAATGGCCAAAAATCATATCTCAGCTGAGCTAACCAATGGCTAACAAAGCTGTCTGACAAAGCCGTGACTCAGACTGTCTCTGGGACAAAATCAATAGCTCTCCCTTTGCACGTCATCTAAGAAAAAGACAGGTGATGCCCTTCCACTCCAGTTGGCACTGATTAAGGCCTCAGTTGAAGCACTTTAATTAAAGTTTCTCTGCTCAGCTAAAAAAAAAATAAATAAAATTGTGAACTAAATGGAGACATTATGAAAAAAAAGAAAAAAATAATTACTAGAAATTTTAAAAATGTAGCACGTGAAGAAGCCTTATAAAACTCAATTTGGTCTCCTGAAGACAAGACAGAAAATAAAACATTCTTTTCTGAAACCTCTAAATCATAAAATTAGAAATATATGCAGTGATAGTCTAGCCAAAAAATGATTTCTATCTTTTCCCATCTGTTGGCATGATAAAATGGGAAGCAAAGAAACTTTGTACAAAAAAGTCAGCTTCCTTTCAGATAACTCCTATTCCCTGGGCACGGTACCTTATAGTGCTCATCAGAAAAGGACTCCAAGTTTTCCAATAATGGTACTACCTAGCATGGCAAAAGGCATGCTCCTACAGACCCATAATGCTTTGATGAACTCCAAAAAGATATCTGACAGCAAATAAGTGTTAAGACCATCCATACTTGGATTTAGCAAGTTTTAGTGCCAAAGTTAGGAGAACAAAGCAACTAAGCAGAAAGCCAAGTCCCAGTATACAACTCCCTGTTATCACTCCTCTTGTATTCAGATAGAAAACAAAAACAAAAAAAAACCCCAAGTTAATCTAATTCCCACCTTTTTGCTACATACTGAAGTTCAGACAATGCTCAAGGCTAAATCCCCATCAGCAATCTTATGAAATTGGTTTTCTTGGCACTTGCAGCTCTTTCAATAAAATATCTATATTCTACAAGCAAGACAGTCTTAGTCACTACTCAGAAATAAAATCACTGGTAATCACTTAATTGTCAAAGTTCCTGGCAATTTCAAGAGAAGAATTTTTAAATTAATAGGAAAGTGCAGAAAAATAATTACTTATAATGAGGAAAATACCTATCCTTTCTTCTCTAATTGTATTAAATAAACATTCTTCGTCTGCAAAATCTAAGGAACTAAATGATAATTTCTAATATTGTTTGTTGCTAATCCATCTGACAACACTGTCATTCTGTCTCAGACCAAGGCTGGTACTGGCAGGCAGGGTCCCCAACTGTCTGGTATTTAGCCAAATGCATTCACACTTCCAAAATGCTCCAGTTTTAGACACACAGAGCCATAACATAAAAAGTGCTAAAGTGTCTACTGTCCAGCTTAAAAGGCAATGAGGATGCAGAAAGCTACAGGCTAAAGCTTCACCTCAGTTCCTGTAAAAATTATGAAGCAAGACCTCAAGGAAAACATTTCCAGGCACCAGAAGGACAAGAAGATTGTTAAGAACAAACAGTACTGATTTACTACTACAGGCAAATCAAGCATGGACAAACTGACTGCTCTCAGTGATGAAGGACTGGCTGTATGCACGAGGGCAGTGCTCTGGTTGTCCCTTACTTGAAGAACACTTATGGCAGTCTCCCCAGCCTCTCTGCAGGGAAACGAGGGTGGCAGTACCTGGGCAGGTGAACAGCCACGGGCTGGAGTCAGCCCTGCAGGCTCACTGAGGAGCAGGCAGTAGGACCAAGTCGCACAGTGTGCCGGGACAGCTGCTCCTCAGGAAGGGGGGATGATGAGGCTGGGACTGTTTAGGGCCAGACAGAGAACACATCCTGAGCAGCTCTGGAGGTGACATTGACTGGACAGACCAGCTGGCTCATACTCCAGAGGACAGGGCTGCCATCCAGACCAACCCTGACAAGATGGACAAATGCACCAACAGGCAATTGGTCCGCAGGAAAGCAAAGGAAACTTGGAACTTGATATAAGGAAAAAAAAAAAAATAGTTTCTCCGTTATGAACACGGGGAAACATTTGAATTGCCTGTGAAGACCAGAAATTAATTGATGCAGACAAGTGGGTGCAAATGCTGTTGGTTTTAGGTGCTAGAGCAAATGAATTTATTATTCCCTTTGTGGCAGAATTTTTCAGCACGGTTTAACTATAACCTCCCTTTGAAAGTGGAATTGTGATGCCAAGAAAGATCAAGCACATCCATGAGAAGCCTCCTGAGTTAACATGTATGCCTCATGTTAATAGGTACTAGGCTGCAAGCACAGATTTTCCTGAAAGAACAACATGTCTACAAAATTTGCCAGAGTGTTCCAGGAAACAGTAAGCTAACTTGGAAAACAGGTAAAATCTAAGAGGATCCAGTATCATGGGACATAAGACAGAAATATGGTGTCTGTCTCAAACAGTAAGCTGGAGGCTGCAAGACAAAAGCCAGAAGACAACAGAAGAATAAAGACGGAAGATGACTGTCGGGGGAGAAAAGCGGGAATAGTATAAAGGTACCCCCCTAGGCAATGTTCTTCAGGATCTATCATCATCTGTGCAAGTCCCTATAGATTATTTTTCAGGGAAAAGAGACACAATACTTTATGTTTTTAGAAACTTCAACCTGTAGTCTGAACTGAAACTGAAACACTGGTTTCAGTTCTGTTCCCAGAAAATACTAACTGAAGTGTGTATTTCTCTCAAATTTTACCTTAGGGTGAACAAAGCATTGACTGAGTTGGCAGCTTATCCTTAAGGTTCATTTTCATTCACATATGCATGAATGAGTCTAAAATATCGGTACCTAAACTCATGAAAGCTGAAAAAGACAAACAAAAACACTCAAACAAAAAAACTCACACAAAAAACCCCATCAACAAAAACAACCCAATTCACACAGTAAAACCAAACCCACCCAAAATTCTCTGCCACGTCACCACCGAAACAGAAAGAATATGTCTTAAATAAGCATCTACTAATTACAGAGTTGGCAGCCCAACATTATCGGTTTAACTGGCTGATAAAGGTTTCAGATTACAGAAAATTTCTCTCCCTGCATGAGTGAGAATCTTACAGCAATATTAATCCTTTCCAGAGTTTAATTTCTCCCCCTTATTTCTTTTAAAATTATTACAGTAAGATTTGGTTGGTTTGAGATGCTAACTGCTTGTGCTTCCATCCTTGCCCTCCATTTTGTGGGCACAGAATTCAGCCTACGACAGGTTTCTGGATTGTCAGCTTCCCCATTCAGCATCCAGATGTATTCCAGGACCTTGGGGAAATGAAAGATGCACCATCTTAGACTCTCAGCATGTTTCAGTGTCTCTCCTCTCCTAAAGCTTTACACAAGCCAGGCTCAGAGAGCTCTGAAAACAAGGAAGTTCCCTGTAGAAGTACACAGGCCAACCTGCATCTAGGTAAGGATCTGGAGAGAGCACAGGCAGACAAGAAGTAGACCAGGAGAATGAACACTGGGATAGGACAGAGATAAAGGGAAGCCAGAAAAAGCAAAAATGTCAACATATTCAGCTGGGCAGGGGTGACTTCATCTCCAGACTTCAGTTGTCCCCAGGGGGGGAAGCCCAAGGAAACACTTCCCCTCCAGAAAGATGAAGGGGTGATGCACTCAGGGAACTTGGCTCCAGCCCCTTCACTTGGCCCAGTCCTCTTAAACACACCCTTGTTGTGCCAGCTGAAGAAATTACTCATTTTAGGGACAATCCACCTCATCCTTCACATACACGAGTAAAGGTCTGCAAGGACTGGGGCCTCAGAGGTGCCCACTTCTCTTCTCTGGCTACAATCACCTCAGAATGCTTAGCTCAGTTTTTATTCTAAATTTACAGGGGATGGTTCATACTTCCGCTCAACAACGCCCACAGGCAACGTAGAATTTTTTATGTATTAATACTCTGTAACATGCTGCCGACTCTGTAGGACCAGAAAGGAAAACCAAGGAACTGGAAATGGTAGCAGGGCAGGAAAGAGGAGACAATGAGGAAGTAAAATAAAACAAAGCATTCCTGTTTAATCCTTAGAAATCACTGCAACCACAAACTGTGTTTGCAATATGCCCTCCTGTCCCTTCTCAACTGCTACTAAATTCCAGAATGAACATAGCAAATTTTACTCAGACTAGCGACGTCTCAGCTATTATCCAGGTAATTATAATGCTGGTAACCTAGGTAATTATGGTAATAACAATTCTCTCCTAGAAGAGCATTCTCTTCATCGAAGTAGCTATAACCAAAATAGTGAATTTTTTCGAAGAGGGTAATTTACCATCCTAACAAATTCATCAACTTCAGCTTCTTGAAGTACAATGGAGTAAACCCCTTCAACCTTAAATTGACCACATTAACCCCTGATAACAATGCCCAGAATGCCATTTGGCCAACACGAGGCAGCAAACCTTTTTCTAGGAAAACTAGACTAGGAAACCTTTTTCTCTCTCAGCTACAGCAGAGAGAGCGATACTTCAGTGTGCAGTTATTTACATTAGAATTCTCACGGTACATGTGCAACCTGGTCTAGCTGATGGTGTCCCTGCCCAAGGCAGGGGATTGGAACTAGATGGGTTTCAAGGTCCCTTCCTGCCCAGACCATTCTATGATTCTATGATCTCCTAAATCTTCTCACAATTGGGGAACTGACAAATAGTCCCCATTTCCTCTTCCATAGCAAGTCCTACTTCAACTAACCTGCTTTATACACTCAGCTTTGCTAAACTACTCCAAAAAGTAGCTAATACTGTATTAGATGTAAATACTTTAAATAAAAGTGCTTCCAGACAAATCCAAGCAGCCATGAGTTATCAGCATATATCCTTCTCCTCCAACAATACTTTTTAGGAATTTCAGTTTAGTGAATGCAGAATGCTAGAAAAACATTGCCACGTGACCTTAATTCTGCATTAACAGGTTAACTGACTCTGGTTTTCCACTTCTGCAGTGTGAGGCTGGCAAATGAGTGGTAAGAGTCAAAATGAAGCTGCTGAGGACTGGGGCGGGAGAGACAGGGAATCACTGCAAGGATAATGGGATCCACCAGAATAAAGAACCTCAGCGAGGTTGTTCTTGGTCTGAACGCAATACAGACCCAGCTGTGAGCAGCAGGATGGACTAGACCTTCATCTCCCTTCCAACCACAATGGTTTTAGGATTCTGTGACAGAGAGGGAAGAACAGTAAGAACTGCCAGCCACAACGAGCATGGCTAAGGTGGACATAGCAGGCTCCCCAAATGGCTGAACACACCCCTTCTGCATCAGCAAGGCCTTTTAGAGACTTAGTCATAAAATTGTTCAGAACCATTTGCCACCAACTGGCAGCCTTAACTTAGACTTTTCTTTTGAGCTTGTTAGACGTAGTAATTACTTTTCACTCTTCACTTTAGCTACCAGATAATGGAGAATTATTTGCCTTACAAAATCCTGTCACATTCTCCCTTAGTATGTGACAGCCAGCTCAAAAAATACACAGGATAACCCTTTTCTTTATACCCAGACTGGGCCTGTTCCCTTCATTTCCACCGCAATGCACAACCAGAGCATGCATTGTTCTCCTCAGAATACAGGAGACAGTTTCCCTTTCTCTCAACTTTTATAAACCTCACGTAAAAATTCTAGGAGGCTTCTCTTTCCAGGAGGTGAACTACAGAAGGGGAGAGACTTTTCCTGGCAATTTGCTCCTTTGTTTCTTCATTGCCATTAGCTTTGCAGCAGCCTGCTAGCACTGCCTGTGGGAGAATTCTTAACTACAGAAGAGCATTCTCCTTCAGCATATAAGCAGAGGACTGTGTCATAAAAAAATGCTCCACAAGCCTTTGCTTGGTTTGCTGTGCCTCACCTGCCTGGTTTCAATGCAGAGTTGCTTACACACCCAATTAATTAAAGCAGATAGAAGCTACCAAAAAAAGAAAAAAAAAAGTTGTATTCTCAGTGCTATGGAAGTTGAGATTCAATTTTCCGTATCATTTGCTCTGCCAAAAGAGAAGAACTGAAGTCTGAACTTTTATTGCCTTAGGTGAAATATGAGCTGGCCCTAAATAGGGCATAAATAAATTTGTTTTCTGCCCTTCTATGGCTGGGAAATGGAAAATTTATTGTTGCTTTCTAAATTCTGCATTCAGAATCCAAATCTAGCTAAAATATTGCCTAACTTCATGACAATATCTCTTAAAAACTCAGAAAGATCCTGATAAATCATAAATCTTTAAGTCTAAAATGGCAAAAGCAATGTTTTCTGAGTAAGGGATTATCTAAACGCATTAGTTTATGCCAGGAATTACACCGAGACTTATCTCATTGGGAATGAAAGTCTTTGGAACAGGGAAATAACTAGCCAGATTATAGGGAAACAGTTCATAGCACCTGTCTTAAAAAAAAATCAATGCATAGCTGATAACCTAGTTCATAATTTCAAGGCAGATGCCATAGAATGAAGAGCTGGCATTCTTCCCAGTTTGGACCAAACAGCATAAAAAGAAGTTTGCAATTACTAGGGAATATTCAATGTCTGTCTTTGCATCAGCTGGAAGGTTTGGACAATTCGTCACCTCCAAAAGATTTCATTTCCTTGGGTGGGGAGAGGGGAGAATTCACAAACATGATAATAAATCATCTATTTCCTTTTGCTAGATCAGTGGTGTAAAATTGGAGAGCTTTGTGATACCTATTTCACAGTGCGTGCAACAAAGCAGACTATTACATTAAATGGTGGCTACTTCACTGTCTATAAAATGTTGTCAAAAGATAATAGCCATCTGCCACTCTTCGATAATTGCTCAGGTGAAAATACTGACTTTATGATAATATCCTCTTGTTCCAGCTTTGTATCTGCTTTAGTGAGCATGTGATCAACACCTAATAATGCTGTTTGAAATGACAACCAACGCACAGACAGGGCAAGTGTTAACAGATAGAAAACATTTCATTGACAAGAGACAACTGGGGTAGGAAAATCCCAAGTCTCCCTACAAAAATAGTAACTTTCGAACTGTGACAAACTTGTCAATTTTCCTGGTGGATACTCCTCTGCAAATCGCATTGTTTCCTGTTGAAAAGTTACCTCTCACTTGCAGAGAAAAGCCGCCTCTTCATTAGATCAGTTTTCCCACTGAACTCTAAGCTGAAACCATTTTTGCTCTTGGTGGAGGACGGGTGGTGCTGGTCTGTTTTCAACTTGTTGGGGTTTCAGAGGACCTAAAGTTTGGGAGGCTGTTTGTTGGGTTTTAAGTTTTATTACACTATCATGCACCAAATTTCTGAGACCAAATCTGAGGTATCTGCTAAACTTACATGCAACAGAAGTCAGGGCGTAAGTCAGGCTTTGTGCACACTCCACATACTCAATTAGCACTCTTTGATTTCCCACTTGGTTTTTTCTCCCTGATGTGCTTATGGTTCCCAGCTTTGTAGCAAACAGGCACATGTCCTACCCAGTAGCTGGATATTCCAAAGGGAAGGCTGCCTTTGGATTATTAAGAAAACCTCATTAGTATCCTACTGCTTGATAACAAGTTCACAAGAGGGGACCTTTAGGGAACACATCACATTCAACAATCAGCTTTTGCTCATCTTGTGCACATATGCAAGTCTGTTTTGTCAAGTTCCACTTTGAAAGAACAGACAGATTTGACATGCTGCTTCCAGTAATAAAAGCACGCTCCAGTTTCAGAACTACAACACAACTGGAACCTGCTCTCCCAGATAAAGATTTTGTATCTTATCCTTGAAACAGAGTCTGGCATTCTGCACCACAGTAGTGCTGTCACCTTACACTCTTAATGCCATTGACCAAAATCTTCCCTTACCATTTGGTTGTGCTTATTTTCATACCAGTTTTTGGGAACACTTGCGTATATTTCCACTAGGCCTCATTACAAAAAGCAAGCAAATAAATTCCTGCAAAGCTGCATAAAACCATTAAAAGCTACTGCCGCAGCTGCAGCTGGAAAGCCATTAGCAAGCAACCTGTTAGGAAACAAACACACAAAAAATTAATCCAATCTGCATCAAACCCATGCATCTTAGACCATGCTCCAAAGGCTGCCAAATCTCAACTCAGCCAAATCCTGTACAAAGTGAATTCCAAATGCATCAGCCTTCAAAATCTTCCTCTTGAGGAAGATGCCAGTAGTTTGCAAAGCTTGTGACAAGAAACAAATCTCACAGCTAATAAGGTCTCCACAACAACCTACTGAAATTCAGTAAGAACAGAGCAGGAATTAAATATGAAATTTCCGTTTCTGAACAGAAACCTCAAGCCATCGAAATGCCAAGTCCGCTGCTGAGCTGCACTACCCAGCTCCTTAGTCCTGCCTACTTGCTCAGTGACTTCACACCTCCCATTTGCTCTTACCCTCTACAGCTCTCCAAAAGTTCACCACCAAAATGTTCCCATTACCTCAGTAACAAGAGCAGAAAATCCTGATTTAGAAAATACTAATTTGAAAAAGCAGGTTTTCATGGGACAACACTTGCCAGAATGATTCCCAAAATCAGCCTGGTCAATCTGACGCATGGTCAGACCCGGTGGCTGGGACATGGCACACCTAACCAAGCAGTCCCTAAGAACACATCCACTGCCTAACAAGTGTAACACATTATCATGTTTGCCCCTGAGTCTAAGCCAGGAGTGTTCCAAGAGCAATTTGCACTTAAATCAATGGATCAGGACTGTAAGTTACTTCTGAGGCAAGGATAGGGATACCAAAGCCAGGTAGGAGACAGTGCTAGATTTTCAGTTAAAACAAAATGCACGCCATGACATCAACAAATTTCCAGGAAGAAGACATTCCTCTAAAGAAAACTTAAAATTATTAGTTGAACTATCAGTTGTGACATGAAGCATATCAAGTTCTATTTATCTTAATAACAGAGTAAGAAAAATGGATTACTGTGGTGGTAACTTTTGAGGTGGTTGGCAGGAATCAGGGGATTCCTATGTACATACAATATATGGAGTATTTCTGCTGGCAAGCTGGTGCAACTTCTATATAAAACAGAACAGAGAGAGACTGGAACACAGTCCAGTGTTAAGAAGAGTCCAGGTAGCTCTGCAGAGTAGAAAGCTGTGATCACAAACTGGAGGCACCAGCAAAGAGTGAGAGAAGCACTTCACTTGGTAACTGTACACTGGATTTCCAAAAGGCTTTCAGCTGCTGTTCCCAGATAGCTCTGAGATGGCGTCGGATAAGAGGACAGATTTACTGGTCTTACTTCTTACAAAAGAGAAAACAAAGGGCAGAAGCAAGCAGACAGTCTTCCTAACTCCATAAGCCACATTTCCACAGGGATTGGCTCTGAAATAGTGTAATTCAATAATTTCAAAAATAATATATAAGGAGACCATTGAAGTAATAAAGGAGGGAATTTTTCTTGTCTTTTCTCATTCCAGGTAGTGAAAGCTGACAATAAAGAACCGAAGATGCTATCACAGTACCAAGTGATCAGTGAATTAAGCAAACCAGTTCAATGTCAATGAACTCAAATAAATGTGTAGTGAAAAAAACCCCTAAGCCTATACAAAATACTGACCTATCAGTCACTACCTGTTAAGCATAGAAATTTCTGAAGTCAATTAGGAAAACAGTAGAAGCACACTAGCTCAACAATAATTAAAGGCAAATAATGCTGTGATTTCCCAGAGAATACCTGATGATAAAAATATATCTTAGATGCTGCAAATAGTTCTTGTCCTTACTTCCATCTAAAAATATCCATTTTAGTAAGCAGCAGGACTAAACCTCCTATTCCTCCACAACATACATCCCTACACTGCTGAAATGACAGATATTACAATGTTATGGAAGAAAAAGAGTTTAAAAGAAAGAGGAAGGAAAAGTAGTGGATATTCCCAGCGAGGGCAAAGTGGTATGATGATTTTGACAGCATTTCCAGGTGGGTCATTAACTGCTAAGAGCTGTACCAGCAAAAACAAACTTTGCATGCTCAGTGACACACAGATCCAGCTTTTAGTCCTGATAAAAAAGGGAAAAATTCAAGACCATTTTCTTACAAGCCAGGTGAGAACAATGAAGAGGGAGCTTGACCATTTTAAGTTTAGCAAATTCACGTTTATCCTGAAGCACATTACAGCTGTGCTGAACAAACTTCATCCAAAAGTTATTGAAACCCACCGTGCAATTTACCGTCCTGTAGGAACTGTAATTAAGTGCATAGATCTCTACTTAGATTCTTGTGTTTCTTCTCCTGCAAAAAGCAAGGCATGGTATTTTGCTATTGCACGTGCCAGAAGGCCAGCACGAAAACACCAAATTTAATCTTAAGTCTCTGAATAGCATCTTGTTGGTTTGGGTTTTTTCCCCACCATCTCCATAGCTATGCTAAGGGCGAATCTGTAATTGGCAATTTCTGTGATGCATTCATCTGTAAACATGCTACATGGACTGGAAAAGTGGTAATAAACTGAACCAGAACTTTAAACTATTGATGGAAAACAAATTAGATCAAGAGAGATAAGCAAGACAGAAATCTGAATCATACCTTTACTCCTTGCCCAAGTATTTACAGTATATTCTGCAGTCTGAGGGACTTCAACTGTCCAGACTGCCATCTTAATAAGTACAACTGCCCAAAGTAATCTGCGACAGAGCCTGATCCAAATCTGAAACACAATGCTGTTCATACTTCTGTGCTGAGACCCGGCCTTATGATACACAGAAGTGCTACTCATCAAGTGCTGGTTTTTTAACATAATAAAAGATGTAACAATGTTACAAAGTTAAAAGAAGCGTGATCTTGGCTCTACAAACAAGCTCTACTAGGGAGCCCCTTAGATCTCTCAATCTCAGAGTCCAGACTAAGCATTTCAGTATCCACAAAGATGAAAATGACTGTATTATTACATCATCTAATCTGATTAGCCCAGATTACACCCAACACTTCATATCTGACTTGAACACAGCTGTGTATTTCAACAAAAAACAAGTGACCAGTAAAGCACAAGAAGTTCTGCCGGTATCAGTGCAGAATTGCAATAACCTCAGACTACCACCTTCCATAATGCAGGCTTAGTGTAGCTGTCCAGCAAGATGAACACTAACATGCATCCCTAAATCACTGAATAAAACCACAACACAATAAAGTGCATTTAAAAAAAAAAAAAGCAGAGATGTCATCCGCTGTTTCTGTTTGCAAGCAGTTCCCCTAAATTAGCAGACAAAGCACACACACAAATTTTACAGCCTTACCCACATGTACTGGCATCTTGCAGAAGGCTTTTTTGTTTGATTTTAATGAAAAAAGGAGAAAGGAAGGAGACTAGAAGTTTTAGAATATAAACTTCAAAGGAAAGAAATTAGAAGATTTTGGGGTGGGAGAGGAAGGAAATGATAAACCTTCAGTGGAAATGCACACTACTAGAGAACTGAGAAAAATTAGGAATAAAATGAGGAGAAATCACTTATAAAATGGTTTCTAAACTTCAAAATGCTACAACACTGGATACAACCTTTCAGAATATTTAACCTGATTTTCTGCAGTTGGCATTAAATAAATTTCTACGCATATCTAAAACTTTCAGTGGAATATGAAAAGCATTAGTAGGGCTGGACAGGTTTTTCCAGAGTAACTACCACTTTAATTTGGATGCAGTTTGCTGGTGTGTGACCATCAGTGGGAACCACCACAGATTCTAAAAGAAGCACAACCACTGGATAGCAGACAAAAATGAACAGAGGAGAATATGTTACCTACCCCTGCTGCTCTGCATCCTCCTCTTTCAAAACGCCATAAATTAAGTTAAATCCTAAACTATTTTTAGCTTGAAGTTTGCAGTTTCTGTTACAGACAAGAAAAAGGGGTTTTATACTAAAACCCCAGGCTTTTCTCCTCCCTTCAAATGCAACAAAGATATTAACACCCCCTTCGTATCTTGGCCTGTTTCCATCCTGCCTGCCTCCTATGGCAACTATAAATTATTCTTTCAGATTATTTGAGGTTCTGGGGAAAAAAAAAAAAAACAGCACTGGGTAGACTAGGACACAATCATGGAAAAATGAATATGAAGCAATTAACAGGACTGGCAGCATCGAGGAAGTTATTTCTTAAGAATACCTTTATACAGAATGTGACACTGGATAATGAAGAACAGTTCAATAGCAGAGTAACTACCACAGGGCAGAGATAAGGTTTTGTGATATTCAGAGAATATTATAAAACCTGGAAGTGTACTTGCATATAATTGCATTTAGGGATGTGAAAAGGCAGAGGAACTAAAAGGACACATTTTTTTTTTAAATGACTGATGCAAAGTAATTTTTAAAAAATAGTGGAAAGGTCTGCCTCTATTGTACAAAATTGGATAACGCTACAGATCTGCTACAGATTTGAAACAACCTAGCTACAGGAAATACATCAGACTGAAAGATCAAGGGGAGAATTAATAACATTTTATATTAGTCTAATCTCAACAAGAGTTTGCTGCATTTAGGAGAGAATGACTGCATCATCCAGAACAAGCAGTGCCACTCTCCCAAAATGAGCCTCTCTGTCCACTGAGTGCCAAAGAAAAACAAGGGAGACTAAGCTTAGGAAATGTATTCAGCTGTAGATGGAAGAAGAAATCCTTATCAGACTCGGTAATTTAAAAAAAAAAAAAAAAAACACCTATTCAGAACTACTTTTCTTTTAAAAGTTATGATTCGTAACAAACACTGGCTTGATACTAATTCAGAGACAATTATAACAAAAGCCTGCAACTCTGTAACTTAAGGTCTCTCAAGGATAAAGTGTCATAAGACTGACAACTGCTTAGTGCAATCAGTGGCACCCGAGTCCAGGGAATAGGAGCGAAGAACTGCACAAACTTCAATCAGCTATTTCAGGCCATTGATCACAAACAGATGTTAACATAAAGCCTAAAAGAACACCGACAATATACACAGGAATAGAGTTGAGACATAAAAGTCCATCTCATATAGCTCTTCCAAAGCAGGCAGCAAAATCCAAAAATAACCCTTAAAGCCCGTAACAGCTTAGAGAAGAACTACCAAACAGAAACTGACTTCTGTGCAATCCAGCCAAAAGTAAGTGTAACAAACCAAGAGGTTTCTGTCAGGATCTCTTCTGAAAGTATTCAACTGGTTTAGTACCACACAGAAATAATAAAGCACTGGGTCCCCATTCTCCAACCCCAAAAAAATATCTTATGGAAATACACTTAGATGAATCTACTCTTCATTGCTGTGATTCAGATGCACTGCATTCTCCTCTCAGTGATGCAACCAAGAGAAGGGATTTGACAAGCAGACATTTTTTTACATGTTACTGCAGTAGATTAACACCACTTAAGTGTTGCATTGCTTAAGCTTCGTTGTACAATAATAGCTAAGACCAAATTAAAACCAAGATCTGAACCACATACAAGTGAAGAAGTTTCAAATGAAATTTCTGTAGGAAATTGAAAGTTTGTCCTGCTCCACACAAGATGTTTCACTAGAAAATCTCCGGAGTTCTCTTCTAATCCCTGTTAAGTCTTTAATTCTGTTCTTCTATTCTGCCATTTCCTACGTGCTACCCCACATGTTCATAAAGTCCACCTGACCCACTCTTTCCTAATCAACTACAGAAGATCTCTCCCAGCAGTAGAAACTGCAGCAGCAGCAGCTGGACCTCCAGATCTGGGGCTATAAATGTTGGGGAAAGAAGTGAAGCTGGATATTTGCTCCCTCTGTGTGATCAGTAAATTACTTCTTTAGAAATAGGCCCATGGACAAAATACATAAGGTAGATTCTTTTTTCCTGATTATTTTTGCTGAGGAATCTTGACTGAAATCAAACAAAAGCAGTCAAAAATATGGTCTCAGCTCTTGTTCTTGTTGACGGCCATAAGACTGTTTGAACCCACAAAAAGAATCTTCTCCAACAGCTTTACTGTAACATCCAATCTTTTGCTGCTTTCCTTGAATTAAAAATAGTGTCTGATGACACAGGTTTACATTAAAAGGCAACTTCTGTTCTAACACCATGGCATCATACTGTTTCCCACCATGCTTGGAGAAACTTCATTTTTAGATTCCAAGAGAAGGAGTACAAGGCTGGAAACAAATTTCTAGCTTGCGTGACTTCAGACTTTTTGGAAATTCCTTGCACACTCCACATTTGGAGTGTAATCTTCTCCACTCCATTTGGTGGGAGAAATGTGCAAGATTTCCCTGGATCTGCTCTGAAAGTCTGCCCATCACCCTGGAACAAGAGTACTATAGGAAGACAAACTATGGCTCTTCTCCCTCTTGTCAAGGGCCACTGATTGGTCCCAATTCTTCAGTTAAAATATTACTCCCTTTTGTCTACTCAAGTTATCTTGAATGATCCTTAATCCCATCACAGAACTTCCTCAGCAGTCTCTGAAGTCTTCACCCATTTAAGACACCCCAAGCCAGTTTGTGTAAGGAGCTAACTGTGGGGCACCTGGGCATACATTATCAAACACTTTTCTGTTCACAGTACTAAAAGCAGCAGATTCTCCAGATTCTACAGCAGACTGATTTGCCCATGTCCACACTTCCCATTATCAATTTAGCAGTGGAAGCTGCTTGGGGGAATTGCACAAACCCTTACCCAAAGCAGACACGTGAGTCACTGCACTCACTATGACTTCCATCAGGTAAAGAGCAGCAAACAGAACTTCTGGTAGGGAAACAACAAACTGGACACCAGACAAAACTCTCTCAGTGTCTAATGACTTACTACCCATTATTTGGAATTCATTTACCTTAAAAAAATTAATTCAATTAAAAGTGTTGATGCAATTACAAGGGACAAAATGCACTTTAGACAAATTGTATTTTAAGAAGGTACATAAAAGGGCAGAGAGCACAGACTTCATTTTACACAACAGAAAAGGCTCAGTGTCATTTGCAGACAGTACTTGAAGAGAGATTTATTCATGCATGAAGAAGAATGAGAAAAGAGATGAACAAGGAAATGTTTTAATGAAAACATGGCACTTCCATTTTGGCAAAAGAGGAGCTACTATTATAGGGATTTATGCATTGTGATATTTATATGACAGAGCAAAACTCAAGACAGCATAGGGGAGGCTGAAGAGAAGGCCCAACTGATGAAATAATCATAGTTTGGGCAAGGACATTAAGAGAAGGACACAGAAGCAGCACAGGGGTCTGTCAAGCAAGCTCTTCAAGAAGCCAACAGAAAGGAAAAACAAAATCACAGGTCCTGAGAATTTTGTACATATAAAAGCACTTCCTATGCTTTTCTTAGCTATATGGTCCTTGAAAAAGTTGAGTTACCTCTGGGACTAAAAGATCCAAGTCTTTTCTTACTGGTTTCCTAACACATGATAAAATTAAAATACTTAATAATTGCAATTAACCTGTCATTGCAATTACACACCATCATCAGGAACAGAAAATGTACGTATAAAGGAAATACTGACATTTCAGATTTTCCATCTATAACCACTAGGTTTATTAAGGCAATTTTGAACACAAGAGTATTAAAATAACACAGAAGAATCAACATTAGGAAACGAGCCTCCATCTCTGTTTCCAGGCTAATCATATAAGGGAGGAGACATTAAAGAGTCAGTTTACAAGAGCAGAGTTGAAGATAAAACTTAGGATTTATCAACATGAGTGCAATTACAAGCATAACAAAACTGGTTTCCTGGCAATTCATGCATCAAATGCAACAGCACATTTTAATTTATGAATCTGTAGACTTTGTATCATCATGATAAATGGATGACAGTAATTTTAAAACTTAATGTCAGTGGGTTGTAAAGATTAATACCCACATTCTTCCTTGCATAAATTAACTACCCAAAACCGATAGGCTGAGACTGATTCTCTGTTCCTACAAGGTGTAACAAATCTATGAACAACAGTATCATCATTTATAATGCTTCATAATTACAATGACTTTTTTTTTTACACAAGTCATTAACTCTTGCTTTCCTTCATAAGGAACAGACCTCTACTTCAACTATTTGCAATCAGACTACTTTTCCACTTGTAGAGACCTTATTTCATCATCTTTTTTGTTCTGTAGTGCTATTTTCCTTTGAAAAACAGTATCATATATAAATAGGAAGAATGAAACAACTGAAACAAAAGAAAATCCAATTTCAAGAAGATACGTGAATCTGAAAAGGCCAATACGCTTAGAAAAAGAACAGCATTTTGTTTGTTATCAAATGTCATTTATAAGAACTTCACAAAAACAAACAAAAAAAACCCACAAAATAACCCAACAAAAAAACCCCCCAACCAGCCTTCCAAATGCTCACAATTCTCCTTCCCTGAGTGCCAGTGGGACAGGCAGGATTGTCAGAAATATCTGACATACCAATCAGTCACAGAAGAAATTTAAAATAAACTTTCAAGTAGGCAGTTTTCCTGTACGATGCAGAGTTTTGAATTACCAGAACCACTAGGGAAGGTGTGTTTACTGTATTTCCTAGAAGTGTCCTCTAAGTTTGAATGCAATCCTGACATTCCAGGACTAATCATTTCCCTCACCACCTGCAAACTCAGCCAATCCAACTCAGAAGAGAAGAGCTGATGCACCAACACAGCACAGAATCCATTTTGAAAGAAGTATGCTATTTAAAAAGGTGTTTCTCACCCCATATGCTCATGTTGGCCTGTGATGTACAATGGTATTTTCTGTAGAAAAAACAGGGCCACTAAATAGCGGTTCTGGAATTCCCTTCCTCTCAAACACAATGCAAAATTCTCAATGCACGTTATCTTTCCTAATTACTGAGTAATTTCCAAAAGAGGGTAGATGCCATCTTCTATTATACTTCTAACTTTTCTATTCATCCAGAGCAATATATGAATGTTTGAATCCCTCAGAACACAGTAATGGTGCTAATACCCTGTGGAGTAGGCCAAGAGTGGCTTGCACTGTTCCTTACAATTAGCTCTTTGTACATGAGCTAATAAAAAATAAAATCTTCCCAAAGCAAAAAGGTGACACTGCCATAAGGAAACATCTCAACAGATCACTTAAGAACAAGCACGACATTTGAAGTTTAAACAAACTAAATTAACACGTGCCAAAGGGTTCTACCAAAGCTTATAGAAGAAGTTCTACACACAGTTTAAAGCAAATATAGGAATGTTTATCTTTTTTGGACCTCATGACATGCAGGCCTACACATCGGTGCTACCTGAACTAGTTTCTGCTTTTACTTACTGTGAAATATTGTCAATCATTCAACTACGTTCAACCAAGGAATGTAAAATACACTAAAAAGCCAGGAGTCTTCTCTGAAATGAGCAGCTGCCCAATGACAGACTTTTCTTTTACACAATTATTATTGGAATGCTTAATTTTATTCTTCAAGTCCAAGAAATTTTGAAAGAAAAAAATCTGAAATGTGTCATTTCAATGAACCATAGCTGTATAGATAAAAAGAAACATTTAGCTCAATGAATTTCAATGAAGATTTTTAACCTACTACAAAATCTGAGTTTTAAAGAGATTCATGTATTTTATTCATTAGCAATTGACTTGTTTCATCTCTTTATTAACAGCTTTAGCTATACCTGCATAAATTTCAGAAAGATTTGCACTATAAGCAAGAGATAAGTTCATAAAGCATTTCCATTAAAGGCTAACTTACACAGGGAGAAAATAATTCTCAGGTTATGCTTCTCTGTACTAAGATGCTGAGACACATCAGGAGAGTAACTCTATGAATAATCAGGCACTATTAGCAGTAAATTCTTCTACACTCAGACCTAAGTCACTTGCCACGTACACCAGCTGACCTGTAAAGCAAGGAGAACTTCCCTGCCCCGAGGAAAATCTGTAATCCCACATGAGCAGGTCCACAAAGGGCCTGAACAGCCATCTCTGCTCATGCTTTTTGCACTGTGATATCCACATCCTGATCATAAGGAAAAAACACCACTCAGTTACTGGGACTCCAATCCAGCAGTTTCCAGTCCCAAATACTGGGTGAAGAGATAGCAAGTAAGCTTTAGAGCAACGAATACCCAAGCTCTGCCCCCTTTTAGGCACGAGTCTACCCTCATGTTTAATGAGCAAAACATAACTTGGGAATATGAACTTAGTTCTGACTTCACTTACAAGGGTTTCAAACTACTGACATGTGCAGAACCACTCATGTTTCCTAACTGCTCCATAAACCAAATAGTCTGAACAAATGGAACTAAGCCCAAAGGACGTGCCCAGAGAGAAACAGGCAAGCACACGGCCCACTGACCACATGGACAGCACAGGAATTAAACCACATTTAATGAAGATGAGACTAATTTTTCCTTCCTTTCCATGTTATGCTACTTAAAGGGAAATCAAAAAAGTAGAATTATACAAATTTACATGTGCTTCCCAATATAAAGACTTCTAAACTATGCATGTGAAGGTGTATTTTAGCAGCAACAACACAAAAAACAGGCACTGTGCAAGTGAAATGCTTTTGCTGAATACTTTTCATGAGTGACGGCAGAACCTTACTTCAGAACTGGAATCTTTAAACTGCAAAAAATGAAACAACTGTTTTCTATCTTCTTTTTAAATGCTGAAGACACTCACTGCTTCAGTAAATATAGTTTATTACCTAAGGCCTCTTCACTGAAGAAATCTGTAAGTCCATTTTGTGTGACAAATATCTGTGACTGAAAATTTCAGAAATTCTACTGTGCATTTCACAGTAACTGGAACACAGGGTATCACAAGAACCTCATGTTTAAGGTATATGCACAGGGATATGCAACTTCCTTTCCTTGGAGACTTCTCAGAGCTGCAGAGAGGATTTGAAACTGCGGAGGTAAATGAAGCTGGGAGGATGGATAAATGTACTCCTGTCACACCCACCTGGTCAGCCCCAGTGACTAATGCCCAGCTCTACACCGTGCAGAGCAGGAATATCCACTGGGTGGGGACATTTTAAATAGCAGCAATGGTTTCACAAATCCTTATACAGCCTCACCTTTCACTGGTTTCCTACTAAAAAGTGATAAAAAGCTTTCAAAGCATATAAAAGAACAATTGGATTCTGAAAATTATCATACCTGATACAGCAAGGAAATCATCAATACTTGTTATATCATCCACAGCTTCAGTAAGAACACGGATGTGATTCTCCCATGTACTCCTATACATCTCCATGTTGTTTTTCACCACTTGACTTTTTGGTCTGGCAGCAAGAGCTAAAGCAGCATTAATAACCTGTACCAAAAATAGACAAAACCAACTAAATAATTATTTCTTCAGAACTCAAATGCCATGTTTTACTTAACACAGCAAAGCAGCATTCCTGTTCTCCGAACAAAAGCTTTGCTCAGCTTTTGGTTCTGTTCTCAAGCAGAAATATATCAGTCAGATGTTACTTAAGCCAACTTCCATTTCAGCTTCATAAATTAGGAAGCTGATAGAATAGGACAGCAAATAACACTTTATTTTTAGTTGGAGAACTCATACTCTTCCGGCTAGTAAGATATCAAATACAAGGAGGTTTTCACTCACACACACTTCAGGCACACACTTACCAGAACAGCAAACACCACCTCAGTTGAGTTTAAGCTCTTTAACGTCAAGAGCTTATTATGGAGTATCTCTACAGCAAGAGAGAATACCAGCCTCCGCCATGTAAAAGTGGGAGGTGTTGCCAGGACAACAGGAGTGTCTTTTAGGATCAGAGGCATGGGACATAACACATACTACACCCAGATAAAAGCAGCACACTGATAGGGCTAAATCAGTTCAGACTAAAACCAGAAATTACATCCACATGAAGAGGGTAGATTTAATCACTTTCAGAAAACACTAACCGAAGATGCAGACACTGGATCCCAAAGTGATCATTTCTACAAATATACTTCTTCAGTCAATTAGCTAGAGAGGTTTTTTTTCCTAATATTGAAGTTTACTGACGTTATATACATAAATATTTTAAAATTAAACTAACACATATGCCACGTAGAAGCTGAACATTAACCTTTTTTCCCTTCTGAATACTGTTTATTTATCAAGGAAAGAATGATTTTAAGACAAAAAAACACCATGTAAAACGAAACAAAGAATAAAAACAACATACCCTTGTTGCTTAGCATGGGAGAGAATTAAAAAGCACAGGAAAAGCAGCAGGAAGAGAAGAATAAAACCAACATCCCAAATGAAATATATTACAAGTTATCTTTTACTTTCTAAAAAAGGAAGAAACTGTTCAAATCGCACATTGGTCCTAGAGAGAGAGTCATAAAAACACTTTGCAAAATAGCTTAATGGACTCGGATATGCTGGTACAGTAACAATGAGAATTTTGCCTTCTCCATTTTGGTCAGCTGGGCTCCTGATTTGTTAACATTTGTTACAGTACAGGAAAACAGCAGAAGCTCTAATACTGCCAGGAGCAAAAGGCATCAAGGCTGGCATCAAACAGGCATCACCTATGTACTGGGGGACATTTTTAGAAAAGTGGGGATACAAGTTGTAATTAATAATTTTTCCAATTCTACCTGTAAACATTTGAAAATGTTGGAAAGCAGATTTCAAGCAATCAGCACATACATTTCTGTCCAAATGATACATTTTGTTAAGATGCACAGTGCATCCAAAAAGTTAGTTCAGTGCCAATTCCTGAACAGTTGCACACACGATATCACCTCCAGTTTCTCTATTTCCCTAGCAATACCCCAGATACATAACTTTCCACATGCAGTGCAATACATAAAAGCCCATTTCTGTCTGGCTCTACAGCAGCTTCCCCAACACTTGCAAAAGTAAGAAATTTGCAGGAGTTGAGGCTTTAACTGTTTTCATTCCTATCACGCTTGATCCAATTTCACAGGATCAATTTTCTAAGCCAGGGGCTTAAAGTTTCACCTCAATAATTCTTAGGTCACATTGGTTCTGTTTTGATTCATCACACTAACTAGTTCAGGTTTTAAAATGTGTCCATCAAGACTGAAATACTAAACAGATAATTTCTAACTTTTCTGTTTAAGCATCTAATTAGATATTAACTGAAAGTCAAACTGTATTTCTGGTTGAATACAATAAAGTCGTCTTCTTACTGCATTTTCTTCTTTGTTTTGATAGATTTACCACATTGGCTCTGCCGAAAGCAACAATGAGACTGTGCAAGAAGCAGTCTCAGTATCAGAACCAGCATCTGTTATCTTGCCAAAGACAAAAAGAACCACCTTTTGTCTTGGCAAATGCAATAATGAGGAGAACTGCTTGGGAAGATCACCAAAACTGTTACAGAATGTAGCCAGCTTTATCAGATGGGTGCATTTAGAAATCCTGATGACTCCAGATACCTCTGGAAATGAAGTCCCGAAGCCTGCAGTAACTACAGCCCAGGCAGGCAGGCACCCTGCTCTAACAGCACAGAGACTGTGCTGGCACATCTGATGGGCTGAGGCAGCACAAGGGCTGCAAACCATCACCTTTAACCACCCCAATAACACAAACCAGAGCATTTACCTAAGGCTTCCCTTGGGAAATTTACAGCTACAAGTTATATCAGTTCCATCCCACACAAAGACAGCTAATCCTGAATTAAATATGAAAGGTGACACTGTTCTTATTGTTCCCCTGGTAAATTGCTCTAATGCTTAATAGCCTACTAAGAAAAGACTTAATTCCACTTTGGATAAACATGGCTTCCACAAGTGTGGAAACAACTCACAGGAAAACATACCACAGAACAATTCTGATTGATAGGAATGAAATCAAAATTCTGTCCTATCTAAGTTGCAGAGCACACTATAGACCACGTCTTTGTCCTGCCTGGGAACCATGTCAAAGTATGAGACTTAGGAGCCAAGCAAGGCTGCTGAAGTTTGGCTAAGCACAGATCTACTGTGAGCTTTGTTCTATCTGGAGCTGTCCCAAAGCCATGATCCACAGCATGCATGGTTCAGACTGCACACTCTCAATTTGGTCTAAGAAACTTGAAGACATACATTATCACATAAGTAAAATGAAGACTTAAAACCCTCTTCTCCTGTAAAAAGAAGAAAAGAAAACAAAAAAGGAAAAGAAAACTTCACACTGGGACACACTCAGTCTCACCAACACGAGACCAAGTGGAAAATACCACTTTCTTAGGCTTCATGAAGTATATTAGCTTTTCTGCTTCACTCCAACTATCATTCGTGGTGTAGATTTATCATCTGAACTGGCCTCAAGAAACAGTGAGAACAAAACTCATCAGAAGTCTCTGTTTCATCACTGCTTCCTGATCTAAAACAAGGTTAACACTTGTTACTGGCTAATTAAATACAGCCTTACTCTACCTTATTACAGCATATTAGGCTGTTCAAATTCCACTATTACTTTTTTCCCATTTGTAGTTCTGCACACAAATCTCACAGTTCAGGTTACCAGAAAGCTGCTTCTACTCCTGCTCACTGCTGGGGTATTTCACTAGGAGCTAAACTGACAGTTTTCAGATAAATCCTTGGACTTGCGAGCAGAACTTAGGCAAGGACAGCATCTGCTATTATTAGCTGCACAGCAGTAACATCCATATGTCTTCATCAAGTACATCATTCTCTATACATTCCATCAAATGAACACCAGTCGCTAAAGTTTAACAGAGCAGTGATTACACAAGTTGAGAGAAGCTTGAAGGCAGAGCAAAATGATGACAGTAATAAGATAATCCCACCTTCTATCTAACTTCTGAGCAGCTGGTTGCTACATAAAAATACAGGTAAATTAAAGTGTAATCTGAGGCGCGCACAGGACATGCAGCTTTCAGGGACATGCTCCTGTACATAATGGGCTAAAACAGGGCATGTGGGGGGTGGAAAAATGAAACACCAAGACCACAACAGGCCCACACCTGGACACTGTTCATGCAGTCAGCTTAAGACTATGGCACACGCACTCCTTTACTGCAGAAGTAACAACTTGGAGACAACAGCCATGCATCCTGTCACACGAGGCAGGGAAGCAGTGTTCAGTGAGATGGCGCCTTTAGAGAAGGAGGAATCATCCAGCCTAAGGTCAGGCAAAAGGAGACAACCCAAGAGTAAAAACTGCATATGCAGGGTTGGATTAACATTACAAGAGAATACTTTTACAGTCTTTCAATTAAAAAAAACAAGGAAAGAAGCAATGGCAAAGGTCTGTTATGGCAGGGACTACAGTAGAAGAAAACTAGAAATTTCTCAGAAATTAAATATAAGGATATTCCGAATACCAAAAACTGTTAGCCCCTCTAACCAAAACAAGAAAAATAATTAATAGCTTGAGTTCTGTTTGGTGATTATCTTTCTTTTCAGATGAAAAGGAGTTGGCCACCCAGCTTTACATTCATTTACCCATCCAGCAGATTATTTTCCAAAAAAATTAGGTGGGCAAATACACCAACTTGACACAGTAACAGAGCCAAGTTCAGTCAAATATTTCTCAAATATGCTCAAGAAATTTCCCTCCAAGAACAGAAGGGTCAGTTCTGCCCTAGGGTAAGTTACTACAGCAAAGCTGAAAAAGCTCACCCCAGGATAACACCATTTATAACCTGACCAGAGTTTTGCTACAGGAATGTGAAATTTTGTAGCTCCATATTTTATTGCTACAGGAAGTAAAATGGAATGGTCACCATGAACAGTACATCAATGTGTCATTTGAGTGTCATTTCTAGAGATGAGAATTCATGTCTTTGTTTAAAATCAAAACTAACCCATGCATTTTCCACTGATCCCAATTAAGTTATGTAATGTAATCAGTTTCTAAGCATACCTGAAGAAAACAATCAAGGTATGAATGTGGATAACACAACAAAACACAGAAAACTGGTTTCTGAGCTTTTAGAAGGTGGATTTTTTCCAAGCTGTTAGTAAACTAAACACCTCATACTACATCACAAAAGAAATGGCACTGCTTGGGACTGTAAAGAAGAAAACTCATGTCCAGCTGGTTTTGATCAAAGAGAACCTGAGGTTTTTCTTCCTTCTTTCAAATATGATCACCTGAACGTCTAAAAACCAGTCTTGCAGCTGGGGTGAGGAAATTTACTCATCATGACACAGTCCGGGAAGCGGCTGGCTGGGGAGCAGCTCTGCTGGAAAAGGACCTGACACCCTGCCCCGTGTCAGCAGCATTCCCCAATGAAAGCTGACAGCACAGCGGGCTCGAAGGGCACGGCCATGGCTGAGCAGAGTAAGAGGTGACACTCGCTGGATCACACCCAGAAAATCGTGCCCACATATCCAGTTTTGGGCTCTCTGATACAAGAGAGACAGTAAGTAAGGCACATTCAGCAGAAGGCCACCAAGATGGTTATGGGCTGGAGCTCTTACCCTGCAAGCAGGGAGAGAGAACTGAGCTTTTTCAGTCTGGGGAAAAGGTGGCTTCAGGGGGCCCCAAGATAGCCCTTCAACACATAGGAGACTACCAAAATGGCAGAGACAGGCTCTTCACAGCCATGCGTGGTGGAAGGGTATTCTGACAGCAGCCAGACACGGAGGGAGGAGCTGATGAGAGACAGCACAGATGCACACAAGAGCAATTTCACACCAAGGTCAGTCTAGCTGTGGAACAAGTTTACCAAAGAGTTTGTGCAGTCTCCGCCCTTGAATTTTTAACACTTGACTGGTCAAAGTTTAGCGAAAGGTCAGAGTTTAGTTTGAAAATGAGCATTGAAATAAACAGCTGTGAGCAAAAGGCTGTAAACATTCTAAGGTCCCTTCTAACCTGAGCCACTGTTGTTCTGAAATGCAGTTACAGACTAATTATATGATAAATACTGACATCAATTCCTTCTAGGGCAAGAGTGACTCACTTCTCCGGGGTAATCTAAGAAAGGTAAACAGAATGCAACAACATCATGACAGGATTTCCTAGGTCACTACTAGGACACAAGGGTCCTACTAAAGAAGCCACAGAAACATGCTGGCAGTCTGCTGTTTTTGTTCTTTTAACACAAAATCGTGGGGAAATTATTTCTGTCAAGCTGTGCCTTGTATTTCTCTTAACACAGTGGGAGAGCTTAAATATCTGGATGTACCCAAGCTCGGCAAAAACAGGGTATCTATTTACTGCTAACTCCAAAAACAAACTTGGAAGCAAAAAAACTCCACCATAATGGTAAAAAGGTGCAAGGATATGTGACACTGTTGCTTTGGCAACTGGCCTATAAAGTGATTACAATAACACAGATATGAAAAACCCGTAACAATTAAAAAGCTCTGAAAGCTGAGTATCTTGTATACAGCGTATTTAATCACAAAATGCACTTTAGTAAATATAAATAAATGAAAGTGAGGTCATGTTGATAACAGCTCTAGACAATACAGACACATTCTATACAAGGGCTAAGTGCACTACAAGAGTAAATAAATTCCCGGCTATATTTGTTAAAAAAAACCAACTTTAATTGTTTTGTATATTCAAAAGGTGAAATCTAGCCCACATTGAAAACAGCTGAAAGTAGACGCAGAGTAAAAGGAGATTGTTTAATCACTATATCCGAAGTGACATATCAAGACAAAGCAAGATTGTACTTCCACAAGAAACTTTCATCCATTTCTGATCACAGGAGAATTTCCATCCACAGCCCACTCCTCTCCTCACAACATCCCAGAAAATGCTATCTCAGCAGCATTATCCAGTACTGACAGTTATGTGGAGGTAAGTGTACAAGTGATACATGACCATACAGTTTCACATTCTGTTCAAGATTAACACACATTGCTTCAGACAGATATTCAAAAATCCAACAAGAAACAATGATGCAAAAATAAGAACTCAGCAATCCCTAAAATACTAAATGCAGTGGTGAAAAGATTTAAGACAAATTATGATCCAAGATAAAATTTCGAAGTCCTATTTACAATCTCTATTTCGGCAGAACTAGTATTTAAAGAACTTACTAAGATTCTGTTTCTTTCTCCTTTCCCACAATTTAAAGCAGGAAGGAGGGATCTCGCTCAAGGCACTTGGTTTAATAGTGAACATGCTTGACTATGGTAATAAGTTTGGCAAGTTATGTATAGGTTTACTTGTTCTGAGATTATGAGGCACCTTGGAGCTATGAAAAAAACATCAGTGAACCAAGAGTTATATTACCTCACCTTCAAATCTAGCAAAGGCGTTCTTGATATCAACAATTAAAGGAAGATTTAACTTCTACATGATTATTAGAAGCTACTAGCCAAGGAACTTGTGACCAAATTAAGAGCACACAGGTAAAGCAATCCCTCAAGACCAAACAAAACTGTGGGCAGAGGAGTAAGCAAGCAGTTCTACAAACATTATTGATCTGATACACCAGGCAAGAAATTAAAATTCTGCATGGCTTTATGTGCTGGTGTCTGGGCAGTGGCTGCCAGTAATACACAGAAATGTTATTATTACGCTGGGATAAATTTTTTGTATTTTATTAAAACAAATTGTGTCATTTCACTCAAAAGCACACCTCCCAACATAGTCCAGCCCTGCTGAGAGGCATGATGCACTCTTCAGGAACAAAACCAAACCAAACCCACACACACCAAGCAGTCCTCTATAGCTCTTCCTATCCCGGTACACATCTGTGTTTTGGTTTTATATAGGGACCACATGCACCTTTCTGAATGAATTTGGAACCCTTCTACAGAAAAGGCACACAAAGTTATCTTTAACAAAACAAGCACTCCCATTATTTTAGTTTAAAATGTCACAAAAGCACAAAAGAACTGAAAATGGTAGTTAAAAATTCAATATTTACATTCAGGTGGATAGTCTCATTATTTGGAGACAGACAACAGAATAAGCTGAACACTTAAAGACTGATTCTTAAATTCATCCAGCAGCAGTTTCCTTCCAGAACTTACTTGACCTGACAAGTGAAGCAGACAGCAGAACCCGAAATACGTTGGGCTTTTTTTGCAGGTCGGATTGCAGGTGTTTGATCTGCATGGAATCATAATTTCTGTTACTTTCACTTTTTTTATTTTGCACTACTGAAAGTCAAGTAAGGAGAATAAACAAACATTTCTGTTTCTTGTTGAATACAGTGTCTGTAAGTGACCCAGGAAAAGTTTGGATAGGATATTCAAAGGTATGGGGGTGGACTGCACAAATCCCCTTGTTTATTTCAAGAACTGAAAGTGCATTTTTTGACTCAACCAAAAAAACCACTGCTCCTCAAACTGTATTTTTTGGATTAGCTATACACCCATTATCCAGGATCTCACCCAGGATCCAGAAAATCATAACACTGGGCAATTACTTTAAATAATTTTAGCTACAGTTTGAATGTTGTAACTAAACAATTAACTTTCTTTGTAGCCACAGTTTGTATGTATGGGGGACAATTAGATTCTGCTCAGAAAGCACAGAACACTTCATCCAAGTTTATCAAGCCTTGAGCAATGCATTCTCAAATAAAATTTTGATTTCAAGATAAGCATATTCTTAAAATGGAAGGCTAAAATAATCCTCAACACTGACTGAAACATGCAAGAGGAAGTAAAAAATATTCTGAGTTCTGCTTATAATGGTTTTGAGTATAAAATAACAAAACAAAACATAGTGGAAGTCGTATCTTCAACAGTGCTCCATCCAGAACTGGAGCTCAGTTTCCTGCAGTTCACTATAAACCTATTTACCTTTGTGTTCCAAGTCTCTTCATGCAGCAAAGCTTTTTAGAAATGTAAACCTTCTCTACATTTCCTTAGGCCGTGCAAATGCTCCATCACTGCCCACCAACAGTACCCACTACACTGGGATAAAGCTTCTTCCCACTGGGGATAGCTGCGTTTGCTGCCCAAACTGGGATAAGCCATGCAGTCACCAGCACGCATCACACTCCCACAGCTCTGGTACAGCTTCCCAGAGGATGCAGGCATAAGGAAAACTCTCCAGGGAATTACACAATCTGAGGACTTGATCTCAAAAGGTGTTCAATATAAAAAGCCCCTGTGTCTAAATACAACACCCATAATTATCAATCAAATTAGTTGCATATTAAAATGACAATATAAAACTGAAGTTTATGTCATTAACCTTTTGTTTACTGGATTTCATATCCAAGTAAATCTTTAGTCCCATTTATAATGTAATGCATATAAAACAGAAAGGTCCTTATGGACTATTCATTCATGTACCAAACTTCAGAAAGATAAAATAAAACTGTAAAGGAACTAGAACAATTGCATTGTAACTACACTACAGTTACAGTCCTTGAGTGTTTGGTAAGATGAACACACATATAGATTACATTTATAAACTGGGGGAGGCAGGGGAGGACATCAGTAAAGCTCAACATGTAGGACACAACTATTGCTTCACATACATTTTAAAGTATATTATGCAAAATCCCAACCAAAACAGCAACAAGAAAATACAAACAACCTACTAAATTGGTATTAATTAGTTCCTCATTCCCTCTTGGGAATCACTGTTACAAGCAAAACTCTTCTTCAGGTAATTATCTAAATGGTGGTCCCCTACATTTCCTGTAGCATCTATGAGCTATGGTATGGTCTGAGCTGAAGAAATGAAGAGCTGAAGCCAACAGCGAGCTTTCTACCTCACATAAAAACAAGTTACTGAATAGACAGAGAGCAGAAAGCTGTAGGAGAGTTACACAGAGACAGGGACATGGAGGTTGAAAATCCATAATGTGCCTCTGGAAAGAACAGCTAGAAATAATCCGGTGAAAAAGCGGGACTTACAGGCACCCTCAAGGATATTCTGTGTCACTCACACTGTCTGACAAGCTCCAATTTTTCACCTGTTTCTGCCACAGTCAGAGATGTAAGCTGCAGCGAACACTGTCATGCCCTTTCTGGTCCTGGAGGTTTTCCTGTCCTCCCGAGGCCTCACTCTATGCTCCAGGTCCCTCACTACAGGCTCCAATCACCTTGCTGAGGCTTTCTTTGCTGCAGCCTACAAACACCCCAATCTTCCTGGGCTGCTCCTCTCTCCCAGTTCAACACAACACAACTGCGAACACACAAATAAGCCAACAGCCCATGCAGGCCAGATTCTTCCTCTAGCTGGATTACTGCCAGAACAACACTTCAGGTGATGTGTTTGTCTTCACTCACAGCAGGACCAGCAATGGAGAGAGCCTGCTTGGGTTAAGTAGGAACACTCAGGACTGGTGGTTTAATCCCAGCCAGCAATTAAGCATCACACCTGAAGCCATGCAAAGCAAGCAAGGGGAACAAGGAACTCCCATCTTCAGGCACACGTTCAGCCAACCCCAGGAAAACAGGGCTCCATCACTGGTTTTACACACAAAGTCATGGGGTTTGTTCTGATGTTCTTATTACAGTCATAGTGGTCAGAACACTCTCTACAACATCCTCTTACTGTCAGGTCAATTAGAGCAAATGTTCCTGTCCAGGACAACAACCACCATCCTGTCAGCCAGGTCTCATTTCAGTTCTTGGGGATCAGAAGCTACATGGGATAACAGTTCAATATTTGAGGAAGTTACTGAAAGGGACAGTTAAAATTCAGAGTAAGCTTATCCTAGCCAAACATACTGTCTACATATTTTCCTGCTAGGATGCCAATACCAGTACATTTGGAAACACAACATGAAAACCAATACCACCAAGGTTTTCAGGGAGCTCTTAACAAACCCCAAATGATCTACAAGTACACATCAAGTTGTCTGTGTAGCCTACAAAATCCTAAGAATAGTTTAGAAAGCACTACAATCCCATGACATGCATAATGGCATGACCTTATCTGAAAACTGAAATTCAATTCTCATCAATTCACCAGGCTGGTGAATACTGGGGGAAAATAAGCTTGGTAAACAACAGCTGGAATTACTCTGTTTGCAATAGTAGCAACAGCTTTATGATGCAAAAGAAAGCTTGTCTAACTCAGAATAGTAAATCAGACTCTGCCTCCATGTCAACAATAATGCACAATGATCTAAGATATACAGGAAGGAAACAAACTGCTGCTGTACTTGCTACTTTAACTATTATTTTCAAAGCTGCTATGACAAATTTCCTAATTACTTTTAATTAGGAAATTAGTAAAGCAGGCAGTCAAACTGCCAGATATTTTTGCAATATGAACGCAAAATGTAACACAGAAAATCCCCGTGCAGATCATGTTACCTCTGTTTGCCACGTTTAACAACATTTATAGCATTGTAGTTTGCACAAAGAAATCATGAAAGCACATGAAGGGTAGTCATCCATTGCCTTGAATTTGATGCTACTGCTACAAAACCATTTAAAAGTTCTTTTTAAAATCCTGGAAGCCCAGAGACATGAATCAGCCACCATTGGTAAGGTTTGCCCTTTCACCCCTCTCCAGGTCGGATACTCCACAGATTCATGGAATGGCAGGGGCTGGAAGGGACCGCTGGAAATCAATCTGGACCAACTCCCTGCCCAAGCAGGGTCACCCAGAGCCAGCTCCTCAGGACCATACCCAGATGATTCCTTTAATACCCTCCCTCAGAGCTGTGCCAGAATTTCCCCAAATCACTGAAGTCAGACCCTGCACAAAGAGAAAAGGTAAGCATGCAGGGAATAAAAAGAAATTGTTATGCCTTTGCTTTCCAAGCTCATGCAGAAGGCAGTAGAAATCTCCAGAAAGCTTGTTCCTTAGCTGCAGCTCATGGGACACAGAGGCACACACAAGAACGTGGACCATGCAGCCCATCCAGTCAACTCTGCAGCCCCACCAAACTCACGTGCACCTCATCCACCTCCCTAAGTGCTTGCCAGACGAAGTGCTTCATTCTGTTCCTCATCTACATCCCCAGGTGATCCCTGCCCACTGAGCACCCACAAGGATCCCCATCACACTGCCAGTGTTCCAGCTGGAAAACATGTCCAGGTTAGGTGAAAAGCTGGTAACAGAGATGCACAATGCCACAGAACAAAGCCATGGCAGATGCCTCCATGGATCAATGATTTTAGCTCCTTGCTTCAACAAGAGCGACAAGTTCCCCTGTCAGCCTATGCTATTTACACCTGTTACTGCATGCTACAGCTATTTGCATTCTCAGCTCTTTATCGCTGTCCCCCCCTCTCCTCTGAAAATCACGTCAAATTCCACCTCTTAACAGTGGCATTATTTGTTGTCTTGTACTACTCTAAGCTTTCCTACCCTCCTCCCCAGACTCAGAAGGTCTTTTTACCACAACAAGTCTAATAATGATACTTTACTGCCATTAGTCCCTTCCTGGCATTTAGCTGTAGGACTGTCACTAACAAAATGTAACATTTCAAAAGAAGTCATAAATTCAGAAAAAAAGGAAGTTGAAGAGATAAAAAGAAATACCTTTCCAGGAAAAATCCTTTCAAGTTTTAAAGGCAAAGGGAAAAATTAATTGTTTATAAAACATTCATAGCACTTTGGTACAGTATGAATCTATAGCAAATGCCCTCCAGCAACTTTAAAAAACTCAATCAGTCTTATGTCAACTGACTGCAGGTGAGGCAAGAAGAGGATAAAATGGGACAGCTTCTGTATTGCTACAGAAGCTGAGGCTACTCAGGGTTCGTATTTTTGTTTAATGTTACAAAGTGAGAATTTGTTGAGGATTCTATTCTAACACAGTAGATGCTGGAGGATGAAAGTTAAGACTGAAAACCTCAAGGCATTTTGTAGTTAATTATTCTCTCTCCAAGTACTATCATAAAAGAGCCAAGCAGTCACAGTCAGAATGAGACCGTCAGGGGAACCCAAGAGTAACAGTGGGGGGTGTTTTCCCCACTCTTCAAACTGTTTATGGGAGAAGTTCAAGCCAAAGCAAACATCTAAGTCTATTTGTACAGAAGCATAAAGTACTATGCCTTCCAATACGTTTTGGGGTTCCACAGCTTTAGGATTCATAGTATCCTAATAAACTTGCTACAAGGGCTTTAAAATAAACTTCAATTTCCATAAACTGAGCAAGATAACATCCTACAAATACTGGTGTGGGTACATTATGCTAGAGGATAAAAGAAAGGTTTTTTTCCTTGTACCATTTTCAGTCCTTGTCATACAGCCAGACAGCTGGCTTTGTACATGCCCCTTTAGTGCAGACTGCCCTTCACATGAACACTACACTGCTCTGATGGTACAGAGCTCCATCCATCCAAACAGGGTCACACATTGTTGTGACAACTGAGGACTAGACTAACAACTTCTTCCATGCAGTGTCTACTGATAGCCAGAAACAACAGCTCTCTACTAATACTGGGCATCACCTTCTCTCACCAAAGCTGTGCCACTGCCAGCTCAGGCTGGCATCAGTCAATGAGTCTGCAGTGCCCCCAAAAGCAGCGACTGCTCCTCCTCTAGATTGCCCTCACTCCTTCCCTTGAGCCAGGCAAGCCTGTTCAGGCATCAACGCAGCAAACTACACTGGGCAGCTGACCTGAAGGGAAACTTAACCCTCCTGCTTCCCAGGTGGATTCACAGCACTTTCCTGACCCAGACTGCTGGGTAGCTATGGGACTGCTACTGCTCCTCATGAGGGAAGGGGCAGAAATGAGAGCCTGGGAGCAGGGAGGGAGGGAAGTCTTCAGCAGCACTGATGCTGTAAGCCAGACCAAACTGGTTGTGGAACCAGGATGTATGAGAAGGATCTAAACACAGGGCTGCTCAAGAAGTCTACCACAGATAGCAAGGTTAATGACAAAATCCTCATTATCTTCAGCAGCATTGTGTGGGAACCCCGCAACATGGTGAAAACCTACACGAGAAACTTCACCAGAGTAACTTTCCATTCCTTTTAGAAATAATATTGCTAAGGCACAATACATACTTTTAATTAAACTCTCCACTGAAAGGCTGGAGATGATACCTAAGAAGTCCGATACTATTGGATAGTAACATCTGTTTTCTGTCTTTTAAAGCAGATGGTAGAGAACTCACTGATTTACCATGTTCTCCCCCATTACTTCCGCCCTGTATTTGAAGGAAATTGTATTAATACAGATAAAAGGAGATGCCACACAGATGGTTCAACCAAGAAGATGAAACTGTGGTTATTAAAGTGATATTGGTGAAGAGTTTTTATGAGGCTAATAAAAAAATCTTCTTCAGTGTCCCCCACTATTTAATGTGCCAAAGCAAATAACAAAATGGATGATTGATTTTCTCTCATGAAAGAGTAAATACATAGCAAATGTGAATTTCTAGCTTCAAAAATCCACACCATCATAAAATACACACTGGCTGGAGATGATACCTAAAATTGAAATTGAAATTGAAAAATGCAACACATCAAAAGATCCTGCCCACTGATTAGCTATCAAGTCTCATTTTTGTGAACAAGAATTTTCATGTTTGCTAGTTCCTACTTTCTAGAAAATTACAGGGAAGGAAATAATATCCATTTATCTGTATCAACAAAAAAGGGCTAGACAATTTAAGTGTAAATCAACACATAGCTCAAAGGAAGAGCTAAATTCCTCCATTCATTTTCATAACAGAAAAACACAAATACAATGTTTAATTTTGAGAAAAAAATTATAGGACATTCACATTAAAGCTTGAGCAAAACTTATAAATCATAACAAAGTTATGATCATTTTCTAAGAAAGCAAGCAAAGAACACACAAGCCCTGCTTGGAGATTAGAGCTTCTCAAGTTGGATTTTTGTGTGCATGGGGCATGGTGCTGTCGCTGTTGGGCTGCTGAAGGCTTCCATGACACTTTGCTCCAGACTGGAGGTAATCACTGTACTTAGAAGAGCAGAGAATGCAAGTGGCTACTGGACTGGAATGGAGATGCTCTGCCTGGATCCCTTCTGCAGACAAACACACACACAGACACACACACACACAGTCCAAATAACTCCTCAATCCCTCAACTCTTGGTTCTGTGGTATTTCTAAATTTACTGATAAACACAAACCATTTCACATGATCCTAAAAGACACGTGACGGGCTTAATACTGTCTGCTAGCAAGACAGAAAAGAAAGCCTCACTACAACAGTGCTGAAATTACTAAAATTCAAAGAAAGGAAGGCTGCAAGGGCTGGTTTCTTGCAAGGCTTGGTGGTTTTTGCCCTTCTCCTCAACACAGGTACATGCATGTCAATAGAGAAACAGTTCTATCATACCAAAATACAGCAGTCAGCTCCAGACAAATTATGCTGGACAAGCCAAATACAAAATGTTCAAGACAGCTGTCAGATGAATATTTCAACGGCCTGGAAACATGATGTGGATGAATATATTCCCACCGATCAGCTCAGCATCTTGCTTACCCCAGTACTTCCTTCCACGTTACCTGAACTACCACAGTGATTTATTTACAAAACTTCTTTAGCCAAAAAACCACCTTTATATTTAGTGGTTTATCACATACCAGGCAATATTAAAAACTACTAGTAGCATATTAAGTCCTAAGCAGCAAGAAAAGATGGCATTCAAAATTACAGCTGAATCCTTCACAAACATGCCAAGGGTTATGCAATTTTCATTAGTTACATGCTACATAGAACTGCTTCTCACCTCAGTTTGTAACCAGATGGTTTCTATCTATCTCCCAATACTTCCAAGAAAAACAGAGCTTACCAAAATATTAAGATCCAAGGTTCTCCTTATACAAGTGCTTACACCTCTTCTTCAAAATATCAGGTAAAATATTCCATGGGATCAAATGGCTTTCAAAAAAAATTTTTATCACCATCTAAAGATTAAGCTAAACCACGAACATCTGTGTGTTTTTGCTGCATTTTCCTTCCTTTCATGATGTTCCAGTAATCACTCCGTACCACTCTGGTAACTAGCAACAAGCTCCAGTGAGAGCTCCCTTTCAAAGGAAGTGAACCTAAAATTCACTGTTTCACATAGAGTTCTTCTAAAATATCCCAAACCCCCTGCTCCTGACAATTCTCAAGGGACCATTATGCTAATGAAAAGGCTCTGGGCAGAGCCCCCTGACATGCTGAAGATCACCTCAGCTGTTGCCTTAACCCACCTCTGACCTCCATGTTAACACAACTGTTCCAGCTTTAGGCTCAAGGTCATTCTTCTCAAAAGTAGCAGCTCAGGATTTGAAAGCTCATTAGACCACAAAAATGTAAAATCTCATGAAGAATTTAGACAGTGAAGTCAGATTCTCAGCTGCTAATCTCTGGTTCCCCACATTTAGGGTAATTTTCCATCTCTATGTTGACAGGTTTACCATCTACCAGGTATTCCAGAGGACAGTCTTCTCCAAACACACCACTGAACAGAAGCACAAAGGTAACAAACCTAAAATGGGTATTAGCAAAACAGCTCTACAGATTTATAGCCTTGCTCTTCAAAAACAAAAGCATGTTTGCTCTTGTTGGCTCCTTCCCTTCTCTTTCTTTCCCATGCATTCATTTGAAGTTAAGATTCTGTTGGCACACCAGGACAGTAACGTGGACTCCCACCACAAGTGACACTGGAGATCGCACTTACCTGACACCATCCAATTCTCCCAGCCAAAAGTGAGTTATATGAACAGAAATTATGCTTCATCAAATCATATGCAACCGGCTCTTTATTTTTTTATTCTATTATTACTGATTTAACACTCAATTAATTTCTCATGAAACATTCATGACATTCCAGGATCATTATGTGTTTTTCATTGGCTCTAAAATAAATACCCCGCTTGTTTCATTTGTTGAAGGGTGAAAATATTTGATAATAATTTCACTTGAGAAAACAGAGTTCAGAATCAACCCTCTACATTTTACCTACATTAAAGTATGATTAACGTAACAAAAGCCAAAAGGGTTTCCTCTAGTGTTTGTCACTTCTGTAGCTGCCTCTTCCCCTGTGCTCCACAGGAAGTTTTGCTGTCAAATACGCAGAATTCCCAAGACTCCAAGGTGTTTTCTGTAGGTGCTAGGGGCTTTCTTTGGTTGGTATTTTTTGGGGCATTTGGGGTGGGGAGCCTCTCTTCTATTTCTACTATTTCAGATTTCAATCCATACCACATTTCCCTTCAAGAAATATTTTGCAAAGCACATAAAATACCTTTCTTTTCACTCTGAAGATTTAAGAGCATCGGGGAGTTCTGCATGTGAATTTCCTCATTCTCAACTCTAATTGATAAGCCTCACAGGGAACTTAAGAAATGATTATTTTCCCTATGGAGGGTTTTCAAATGATATGGCATAATCTGATCTACTGAAAAAATGCAGGAGCCTTAATCTGCTATTTCTTACTTAGGTAAAATGCAAATTGTTTTCATAGGGCATAGTCCTTATCTAAGTAAGCAGTGAATCCTGCACAATGAACACACCATTAGTAGTAATACAATCTTACCATATGCATTCCACATTCTCTTTTTAGACAGATCTATAATCATCAACTAATTCACCCTGGTTTACCTCAAGGTTTGTCAAACAAACAAAAAAAAGAAATAAACTCAAGAAATTTTCATTTTACTATAGGAAATTAAAAGCCTAGAAACTTAAATGGCTGTGAAGACAAATCAATATTTTAGTCAAAATTGGATTTTAGGAGTTTCTGGTATCAGATATGTAGGTTTCAATTTAAAAGCTCCCTCTGGATGCATAATAATACATTAAAGAAGTGCACCTGACCCCCAGAGAAACAAAGAAGCTGGAAGAAGCCACCTTTTTACAAATCCAGTAACACATTAAATCATGTAAGAGCGTGATCTAAAGCACAGAACTCTTCAAGTTTTTGAAACAGACGTTGAAGCTGAATTATTCAAGAGAAAACATTGATTTGTGACATTTTCAGAACATTACATTTCCTGGATAGAAACTTCTTTAAGACTTGCATTTATTCAACAGGCACAAAATGGACTTCTCAAGCTTGCTATTGAACATATTAATATTTGCTCTTCATCTTTCATTTCAATTACATTCACCACGAAAGGACAAGAACACTTATGCCACTGTGCAAACTACAATGTTCTTCAAAGAACTAATGATCTTGAAATTATGCAGCCTCAAGGCTGCAACACAGATCAGATTCACAGAAATCGGTAAAATCTTTCCTCTAAAAGATCTGACTGCAGAAGTTTTTATCTTTGTAACTCTGAACATGACAAAGTGAACACATTTTTGGTACTTAATATCTAAAGAAAAACTGCATCTGTGCTTTTTTTATTCATTGCCTTACAACAAAAGTTCGAACTTTTAAATTGGTGATAATCAGAAGAATTCATACTTCACTGTTCATATACACAAAAACCAAATCAAGCAGTAAGTCTTTCAAGTTAAAGGTCAAAATAGGCATTGCTTTTTAAGAGTTAACTATTTCTAATTTTTCATATTACAATGTTCATTCAGTCTGATTTCAGAAACAGAGCAGTATATTTTCGCAATTGCAGTTTTTATAGCTTTTCAGAACTCCCAATCAATACATACTATTAACCATTCCTATGTTAACCACAGAGAAAACAAACAGGTTACCTAAGTGTTTGCATTTACCATTTGGTCTCCATTTGCTACGCTGTGTAAATGGAATGCAAACTTAAGAGTAAAGGAACATAACTAAACAGCTGTGTTATGTGACAATAACATAGTGTATGGTGAGGGCACTAGAATGGGAATTAATTGAACAAGTCCTACCTGTGGGCACAAAGTCTCAATGTGATTAGCTGCCATTTGGACTATTTTCGTTCCATCTTCATTTGTTGACAACGAACAAGCAAGATTGGCAACCTTAAATAAAATAAATAAACAAACTTAAATAAGCAAACAGCCTTGTGAGCAAGTATTCCTCCCCAGACTTCAAACTTGCCAAAAAACATCTCTGCTAGAAAGCCTTCATTTGGGGCGGGGGGAGGGGGGAATATTTTGTCAAAGAATGTTTTTGCACAAGGAAACACTGCAGGAGGGAAAAAGAGCTGTGCAAAGAGGTGACAGTGACAAGAACTCTTATGAACTCACCCCAACTGAGGCTCAGCAGCTAACAGCTGGAGAGCAGTGTTCAGAAAACAGGAAGAAATTTCGAAGTAAGAGCCTAAGGTTTCAGCAGATTGCTTGTGATCTTGGCCCTTAATTTTTCAGAGCCCTTCAAACCATGACAAGCTTTTCCACTGTTTTTTTTATACTTACTTTTAAGACCTTAAAGCTCAAATAACATTTATCTTGACTTGTTGTAATTAAACACAAAGTAATTTCTGCCCTGAGCTATCCACAGATCATTCTTTTAATTAGTGGTGTGGTTTTCTACTGAAATGGTCAGATCATATAGCATATATAGTGCAACTAACAGTGAAAGCATATGGAAACTTGAAATCTGTGAAACAACAAATCTACCTTCTATTATACCATACACCACAGAGATACAGCTTCCTTTAAAGGAAAAACTTCCTCCATGATGCTTTACAGCTTCACAAGTTTAAATGGATAAAGGAAAAAGCATCTCACTGCAGCTGAACATCAACAGGCTGTGAGAGACAGGTTTGACAAAGGTACAAGAGGGGCTGGGATACTGGGATCCAGTAGATCTTTTCATCCTTCTGTAGTAGTATCAAGTCCTTCCGTAAACTACTCCACACTTGTTAATTATCACAGCCTTCCCTGAAGTAGCTGTACTGCCTCTACCCACTCTAACGTTAACATAGACCAAAAACTGCCTGAGAACTAGACCTCTGCAGTGCTGTAAATATGAACACAGACAGGCATAGTTATTTTGGAGTTATCCAAAATTCATACGACAACTACAGTTCAGCTGCCATGAAATAAAAGCAAATCTTCCTTTATCAACATTTTAGGATACTACTACTAGTCCAGTGATGATCTATTACCACAGGCTTTTATTGTTCTTACTTAATTGATGTAAGTAATTACAAGGCATTAGTCAGTGCACAGACTAATTACTTTTCCTATTGAAAATTCAGAAAAGATTAAGACAGACACTTTCTGGAGGGGATGAGATCTAGAATGCAGGGCCTTCCATGTACACCTGTGCCTACACAAAAATACTTCATAGAACTTTCCCTGGTACTCCAACACAATTCACTGGTTCTGTACCCATGTGATGTATTATCTTGTCCACATAATAAACAATGGTTAAGACTGAAGGAATCCAGTTTTCATCAATGCACTGACACTGTACTCTCTTATTTGAAGTAAACTGCCATGGGTTGGTTTTTTAATGCAGTATCTGAAAAAACTGGATTTGATTTTATGCTTTCCTTCCTGACTCTTCAGCTGAAACCGCTAACAGATGACTTTATATCATACAATACAACCCTAAAAGATGTTATTCCCTCTCCTCAAAAAAAAAAAAAAACAAACAAAACAACCAATTTTTTCTTCTTTGGATTGAAGATCAAGAGTCTTTACTACTGGTCCCAAGAACTAATTCATATTGGCTTGAGTATTTTAATTCCTTTGCCCCAGTCACTGAACTGCTAGTGTGTTCTTAGTTTAAATCTGTGCTCACACTTTGTTACTACACCACCTATGTAAAATGAAGCACTCTATAAGACTTGGTGCAAACATTATTGATTTAAAGAACTCCTCCATGCCTAAAGCAGTAATAATTCAAAGGTAAAATAAAAAGGCAATGCCAGCCATTCCACCAGGACAAAAACTCTCAGCAGCACTCTTTTTTTCCACTTTACCATAAGGTTCCTTAGGTTTATCAAATTCATTTCAGTTTCCAGAAGAATTTTACCTTGTTTGGGAATCCCCTACAAACATGTGCAATACAGAGCCCCTGCTCATCAGTGAGATATGGCTGTAAGTAGTTTTGTCCCTGTCTTGACGAGCAAGGCAGATACAGAGTCAGTTTACAACAACTTTTTATCCTGTTTCCCAGTTACATCAGCTCCAGCATTTCAGTACACAGACCCTGATGTAAATTGTGTTACAGTCACAGAATAATAAATTAGGATGAAAGAGGTTTCCAGAGATCATGTAATCCAACCCCTTGTTCAAAATATCAGAATGAACTCGAAACCAACGGGTGCCAATGGCTCTATATAACAGACCAGCATCTGGTGACAAATTCTCTGTGTGTTACCAGATCATGTGGGAAATTAGAAGGGTGGAAAGGTGTGGCTCTTCTCCAACAAAGCATGCTCAGGTTGGGAAGGATCTCTTAATCCACACGTATTCCCTTTTATTTGAAGTCAACAGCAATGTGAGTTTTTTAATATAAAGAGGAAAAACTGTTTCTGGTCTTACACTTCCCCTCCTGGTTCTTCAGCTCTAAGCATTCCTTGGTGAGGCCCAATTCAGAATAGTAGTCTCAAAGCAGAAGCAGCAAACCAAAGGTGTAAGCACCAGGAATTTATGTCAGGCCACTTCACAACAGCAGAGGTTTGTATTATTTACATTAGATGTCTTTTAAAAATCTATTAAGCTAAAGAAAGTAGTATTGGCTACTTTGGAAAAATACGTATTTCTGATATGTATTCGGAATTCACACTACAGTGGTATCCCAGCAGGGAATTTAGACCTTTGCCTTTCATTTTGGTCAGTTAGTAAGACTTCTGTTTCCACGAGAAAATGGGTAGTATTTTCTTCTCCTAGCATTGAAGAAGCACTTTTCCACATGTACCTTATGCATAAGTAAAAGGGCTCTCAGTCAGTCTCAGCAGTAGGTGATGAGGCTCACAGCTATTCCACCCAAAGACAATGCAGATCCCTGGAAGTCATTAACATGGTCTCAACCATCAGTACACTCACAGTTGGTATTTCCCTCACCAGCACCTGAAGAGATCTCCTTAACACAAATCCAAAACACAGTAATTCAAATAAATCACATCGAAAGAATCAAACACATGTAATTTTTCCAAGCACGAGGACAGGGATCTGAGAACCTGAAGTCTGCTTTGAGGCTGTAATGTTGCCGATAAGGAGGACAAGCTGTTTCAGCAACAGTAAATGCCTACAATCTGTAAGAAAAAGTCAAAACCTAGCTCAGAGAAGACCTTACTGTCATGAGTATCATACACATCTCAAAAGATTTTTGCAATCCAAGAAACCTTCACTACACCACAGTCTCTCCCCTAAGCAGTATAAACTACACAAATACATTACATTTCTTTTGTATTCTCTGGGAGAAACTAGCTTCCCTTAGAGGGACTTCAAATCCAAGTACAGTACAACTTCAAAAACAAAACTGCAAAATGAAAAGCCAACATTCCTCTCAGTCAGAAAATAATTGCCCTTCTGAAGAGCAAAGTTTTTCAGGGCAAAGAAAAAGCGTTCTTGTAGGCTGGTCTGATTGAAATCAGAACTCTACCGAAAAAAATCATTATCATTTTCTCCAAACATCTTTACGACACTAAGAAAGCAGTTAGAGAGCTTTCCTTGAAAACGTAAAGAACAGAGAACAAACAATCCTTGATGAGGTTTAGCAACATCAATTAATACACTAATTAAGGTGCTGTGGAAAAGGAAGACTTTGAACTGAGCATGCAACTGCAGCATTGGCAGTAGATAAAATATTTCACTAGCCTGATGGATTTTTAGATTATGAAGGCACCGAAGAGTGTACTTTTTGATGCCCATTACCTGTACACCAAAGATGTGCCAATGCACATTTATTTTATTCCTGACGTTATTAAACAAGCTTCTTACAAGCACTTTAACTGGTGTTTTTATTTTTACTATTGAGTGATGGTGTACCTTTCTGTATTGGGGAGGGGGTTCCTCTCTTCAGCACACAGTGAGCCAACAACTTTTCAGGGTAGAAATTGCTGAAGAGCAAGATTTGTGTATAGCAGATATACTCGGTTAAAAAAAACAATTCAACAAATCACATTCCTCTCCTTGATTTATACATTATATAGGACTCGTGTGTCTAGGAGAAAGCACAACTAGAAATGTGCATCCAGACTTTTTCAGTTCCTACTCTTTATCAAACTGAAAGGCAAAGAAAGATGCACTTAGAGGCTGTGAGAGATACATTATACGCGAACAAGTTCACCCTGTTGTCCAAACTTACTTGGGATGGAAGGCTTTTTCCACAAGTGCATTCACACTGTGGATCCTAATGTTCTCTCCCCAAGCAGAGGATGAAGGCTTTAAGAAGTCCTCAAGCTTATTTCAACCTCAGATTTCCCAACGCTTACCACTGGGGATTACAACACAAAACAGAAAATGCATATAGGCAAAACATCTTGGAGAGCCACTAATTACTTCCAGAGGATCTCCAGAAAGGCGTGATAATTTTCAACAGTCAATTCCCTGAAGCCAACTATTGCTGGAAATAACGAGGATAACCCAATATCCTTTCTGTAGACAAAAGGAATGTGTTCCCAATCCTTTTAAGAGCCTCAGGACAAGTGAAAGTTCACATGCAAAGTGAGACTGCCTCTTCCCTGTGAGAGGACCAAGGGGTCTTATCACATTGATTCTGCTGGAAAGGAAGAGGAATCCCTGGGAGAGACATTCCAGCCACGGCCTAAGGACGTAATACAGTGGTTCAGAAATGAATCCTGGTTCACAGTTAACTCCAGGGTGAGAACAAAATGCAAAGCCAAATGCAAAAGTGAGACTTTTAAGTAGTAAAGGAGTAAATAATCACTGCACTGCCTCACCACCTGTTTCATTCGCAGCTTAGAACAGCTCTGCTGATCTATTGTCCGCTCTGCACAGCAAGAATTAAATGTACCCCCAAGGATTGTTTTCAGTCAAATTCACTCCATTAACTCCCAAAAATAAGTATTTGCTCGGGAACAGATTGTCTGCTAACTAGCTAAATTCTTCTTCTATAAATTGTACTAAATGAAGCAGCATGTTCTCTACACGTGATCCCTTTTGCTCCACCAATAGAAGCTCAGTTTCTTTTCATTCTTGTACCCAAAGTCCCAACTCACTTATACTGTAAATCACTAAAGATAACGAGGTTGTTAATTCCATGAAAGCTTCTGTTTCCTCTTCTTGGTGAAGACTTCCTGTTCTTCATATTAAATACCTCCTGTCAAGAAACTGTTTCACTGAGGAAAGACCTTCCAAAGCTCTGCCTAACCTAAAGTTACCCAGGCCCTTCACCACACTGCAGGGTAAGCCCAAAGTCTGTTCTTTGGAGATTTTTTTAGCCTAGCGTGAAGAACACTCTGGCAACTCAATCCCTCCCATTGATAACCCTAGAGAAATTCTTAGTACCATACTGGGAAAGCATTACTAAAATAAAAACTGACATGCTTCAAATTTCACAAAAAATGAACTTATGTGTCACAAGATTTCAAATACAGTCTTTACCAGAAAGTTTAAAGTACTAATCCTGTCATTTTGCCTTTTTTTAAACTCATGTAATAAATATCAGAACAAAACTTACTGGTTTTCCACAAAACCAAGCAAAAGCATTCCTTATATACACCTCTAAGGAACACTAACCAGATATATTGTCACTTCAACATATGTATGAATTCTCCCTGGCACTGGCAGGGGGTTAAATAGGCCTAAGGAGGACAGTGCATAAATGGACACAAAAACAGCCCAGGAATCCACTGAGGCAGAGGTTACTCCTGAATAATCACAATTCAGAAGATATTTCATTTGTAGGAGAGCAACTGAATACTGAGCTGAGGAATAACATTCGAATTTCAGCATTACAGTAGTCAATATGGCTTTCAATATAAATTATATACCCTGTGTAAACTGATTATAATTGTTAGCCTGCTCTCTTCAAACCATAAATGAAAAAATGTACTCATGCATTTTCTGCTTCTAATTTTGTGGTATACAGAAATATCTTCTACAGGTTTTTTATGTGCTCTCAGTTTCTACCAGTAGCTTTATTCATGAAGCCTTAAGAAGTCTTTTGAGGAAAATGACTGTTCATACAAAAAAGAGCCATGAAAAAATGACAAAGGTCAACATTAAATAATGACTCTATACTTTTCAAGGAAAAAGCTACATTGATGTATGTATGTCTTCCAGCCATTGTTGCATTTTTGTATGCATTTATGATTACTATGTGCATTTTTATGGGCTTAATAAAACTCACATAGACTACAGTATTTGTTTATAGTGAAAAAACACATTCCTGTGGACTGAAAACTTACCTCCAGTGGGCAATAAAGTAATATCACAATGCTGCTTGTTTTCCAATCCATTTCCTACCATAAAACTTAATTTCTTTCCAGATCAAGTCAAGTAGTTATACCTCATGTCAAAAGTCACACTCTTACCTTATCAGTTATTACTTTTGTGGCGAAAAAGTTACAAACTCTACTCAAACATGTATTTAACATATATTATGCTACTTTCCCTGCCTCTTTTCACCTTCCACTCTTCCAGAAAAACTCTTGAGTCTGCTAGTTTAACTACAGTAGGTGATACACACCTGCAAGCCTCTTCACTCACCTTTTTGTTTCTTTTGCACTTCTCTTCGTTTTGCCTGTCTCCATCTCCTTCCATTTGCTGCAGAGCTGAAAGACCCAGTACTACATTACTGCCCAACCCACTGCTGATCTGACAAAATTAGTTCAACCTGCTACACCTGAGGCTTATCACTGCCCCTCCAGGTGTTACCAACCACCTCGTTAAGATGGTTCAAACTCCTCGGAGTATTATGTAACTTTAACTGTTTCCCACCAAGCATGTTCAAGACTCTGCTTGTGTAATTAATAAAACATATATGAATTCCCCATGGACCAGATTGTTGAGTTTTGTTGTGGGTTTGGGCTTTTTTTCTAACAACATAACTGCAATTGGTTTATTTCAAGTTCTATGTGCTCAAACAAGTCTTATCTCATACAAGTTCATCTAATGATGAATTGGGCCTCAACCAAAATAAAACCAGAAAATAAACACACTTTGAGACAAACACAGCACATGTGTAAGGGAGAATTCTGCCCAGTAAAGTCCCAGAAAGCATTTCCTTTTCAATGAAGGTGTCAAGCTTGATGCAGAGCCCCATTAAGCTTTCTGTCACTGCTTTAGGTCACAGTTACATTTGAAGAATTCAGTCAAGGATTCCCTCTCTAGACTCTGAGCTCTGGTTACAACCAAAACCAGATATTGTATCATATTCATGCTCTGGCAAGCTAGCTGAAGACTGCAGTAAAACAGAAATTGCCTACAGCTGTGACTTGTGGCTCACTAATTGTCTCTCCAAAATACGTCCCGTCCATACCAACACCAGACTTAATCCACGGCAATAACTGTGAAGTGGCCTCTGATACCTGAAGAAAGCTCCTTCCACAGGCCCAAACAAAACAGCAAGTGAAAGCTCTAAAGGTAAACTACTTAGTGAAACCTCCCTCTTAGCACCATTTGCTGGAATGTTAGCAACAGGGGGCTTTCCAGCAGCATGCAATATATTAAACCAGAAGAAAGCAGGGCTTTCAAAAGGAGAAAGTGGCTATCCAACCCTGTAATCATGTAGCCTTCTCCTTTTCCTTATCTCAGCCTCACAACATGGCAAATAAGACAGCAGCTACCCACGGAGCAAGAGGACATCAGTCATGCACAGAATTAGCCAATTCCTTAAAACATCCAGGAGTGATCACAACTCCCTGCCAGAATACGCAGCTCTTGAAGGCACAAGTGCTGATAAACAGCTTAATTAACTGCCCTTAACTGTCTGGCAGTAGCATGATTTGATAAACATCTATCACCTGTGGAACTCAGGATCAGGATGGATCAACCACTTCTCAAAACTGCACAAAACCCTCCCTCTCCAGCACTTCAATAATAAAGAGGAAAATACAACACATACGATAAACTGTCAATGGAATACTCAAAATTTCAGGCCCTTTTCATCTATAAAGCACAGGCAAGATTCAAACAGATACATTAATACATCCTTGTTTTCTTATTACTCGTTATTCAAATATTCCACAAAAAAAAAAATAAGGCTCATCCAATTTTCAGTGTTCTGCCAGTGGCAATATCCAAAACCTAGTACTCTGAAAGCCTCCCCAAGGCAAGTACAAGTCCATCTCTCAGTTTAAAAGATGAAATTTACTGAAGAAAACAAGTCAGAGCCTAAGGCAGCTTATGTAATGTACAACCACCAAGCACTCCCACCTCACACAAGTAAACACGTCCAGTGCGTTTAAGGAATTCTTTTGAAGTAGGGGCTTCTCAAAAAGAAAACAAATCCCCCTCCCAAAGCTTATCAGAAGTTAATTCTCTCTTTCAGTACTCCTAGAATCTCTCTCCACCCCAAGTGTCTCCCTCCAACCTTTGGAAAAGACCCTTAGTCTATTCCTGGCCTGTTTCCACTCAACAGACTTTAAAAAGTGATAAGCAGAGGAGGATTACTGCAACACTCCATTCCCAGACAGCTTTAACTCAAGGGCAGTGTGTGAAAACTAAGCCCAAATAGTGACCCAAACACCACCCCACACCGGGCTGTTTGTGCCTCACCCCCACGGCCGCTCAGCACCGCTGAGCTGCACTCCTTCACCCCAACCGACGCCATTTTGTCTCCAAGAACTGAGACTGATAATTTTATAACCCATGGGAAAAACCTCCAAACGTATTGTTTTCTGTTGCTGCTTCACAGATTGCTGTTTTAGAACTTATGCTGCACGCAACTGGGCTTTAAAGCAGCAAGGCCACCAAAGCTCCCCAGTCGCAAAAGAGAAAAAATATCTCAAGCAGACGATAAAGCAGAAAACTCACGGCTATGGGTGGTTTTAGCCGCCCGCCCTGCCCGCGCCGCCTCCCCCCAGCGCCGGCGGCCGGGACAGCGGGACTCCGGCAGCCAAAACGTGGGATTCCGATGAACAAAACGGCGGAATTCCAGCCGCAGGGACAGCGAAACGCACCTTCAGCACTCACCCTGAAAGCTCCATGCGGAGATGTGCAACCAAGCCGCCCGCGCCGGCACTCACCACCCGCTCCGAACCTTCCAGAAGCGGGTAGAGTGGGCGGAGCGCTGAGTGGGTGCAAATGAGAGCCTCACTGCACACAGGAGTTGGTGTGTGAGGGTCACATCGCTCG